>SJXQ01001444.1:17169-113321 GCA_006408695.1 Aepyceros melampus | reverse complement strand
TCTCCAAGGCAAACCATTCAATATCACAATTATCCAAATCTATGCCCCAACCAGTAATGCTGAAGAAGCTGAAGTTGAACGGTTTTATGAAGACCTACAAGATCTTTTAGAACTAATACCCAAAAAAGATGTCCTTTTCATTATAGGGGACTGGAATGCAAAAGTAGGAAGTCAAGAAACACCTGGAGTAACAGGCAAATTTGGCCTTGGAATGCGGAATGAAGCAGGCCAAAGACTAATAGAGTTTTGCCAAGAAAATGCACATAGCAAACACCCTCTTCCAACAACACAAGAGAAGACTCTACACATGGACATCACCAGATGGTCAACACCGAAATCAGATTGATTATATTCTTTGCAGCCAAAGATGGAGAAGCTCTATACAGTCAACAAAGACAAGACCGGGAGCTGACTGTGGGTCAGATCATGAACTCCTGATAAAAATATATGGTAACCCTAATAATGGCGGTGGTGGTTTAGTTCCAAAGTCAAGTCCAGCTCTTGTGACCCAGTGGGCTGTAGCTCACCAGGCCCCTCTGTCCATGGGATCTCCCAGACAAGAATACTGGAGTGGTTTGCTGTTTCCTTCTCCAGGGGATCTTCCCGACCCAGAGATCGAACCCAGGTGTCCTACATCGCAGGCAGATTCTCTACCAACAGAGCCACCAGGGAAGCCCTACCTTAATTATGGGTATAGTTTAAAGCAAGATGGAGAAGCAAAAAGCTAACCAGCAGATTTGCCTTCAAAGAAAAGCTCTTGACTATTCATTAAAACCCCTGGTATGAGTTTCAGAGCTCATACCAACCTCTGAAAGGAAAGCGTGGAACCCTCCCAGCCCACTGAGAATCTGGCTTCAGGGAAGGTCCTGGAAAAGATTACTGCATTCAGAAGGTAACTGTCTAGCAAGTTCCCTGCTGCTATGAGATATGGAGTGATAGTCTTAAAATTTCCCACATACCAGAAAAAATCAGATTTTTGCACTTGAAGCAGCCTCAGGCTCAAAGACCCCTTGCCCTGAGCTCCAACAGGTTGCCCTGATGCCCATCTCTCCATTAACCTGGATTCTAGGACCCACCAGGCAAACACTGATTTGGCTTAGTGGATACTCTGGCTCTGGTTCAAGTGTAATGAATAACATGATCGTATTCATTTAGGGTCTGGACAGGGCAAGCGTTATTATTTCGATTTTTTGGTTTGAATCACTATCAGATCCTTTAGTACTTTTGCTTATCTGGGTCAAATCTGGGGACTGTCACCTCTGTTCATTTTGCTGCTCTTTTTAGAGCACTTTCATTCAGAAAAGCAGCTGCTTGCTCAGGTGTATTTCTGTCATGGTTAAAGACAAACATTGGCTGAGTGTTTATAATTTCCAGAAATGGTGCTAGGTAAGTCAAATCCATTATCTCATTGAATCACCGGCAGAATTCAGGAGAATTCAGAATTTCAGCAGAAATCAAGGAGATTCTTGATTTCTATTTTACTGATGAGGCTTTAAGCAGAGATGTGAAGTGACTTACCTGTAGTCACCTAGTTCGTCTAAGAGTTCTGGTTACATCCAGGACTTTCTACTCTCAAACCTTGATGCTCTTGCCTCTTCTGTTACAAGGTTTCCTCCATGCCATGCTGTGTGGTCCTTAAAAAATATCCATGATCAATTTCAAAACAGCTTTGGTATAATTATGCTGCCAGTCAGATTTATGGGACCCTCAACTTAGCAGCAGCAGCAGGAACAACATTGCCAAAGGCAGTTCCTTTCTTCACAGGCTGGTGTATGGCCTAACACTCCACAGATATACATCTTCTTTTCCTGAACACAATCAAAGTGTCCTGGGAGCCGGAACCATCTTGACTGCCTTTAATTCTCTTCTCTAAGGGTGCGTTCAGGGTTGTGATGAGCAGCAGACATTCCTCCATCTCTGAATGAGCAGAAGAGGCTTTGAATGAAGGTCTTTGTCTGGTGTGGGGTCAGACCAGCTGGGAGACGTGTCAGTTGTCAAACTGATGAAATGGATGGAGAAGGGCATGGACTTGGTCTTCCACAGAGAGAGCGCCCCACCCAAACCTGCTTTCTGGCCCTGCTGCAGACCCTTGCCCTGAGAGGTGCAGTCCCCTGGGTCTGAGCCTGGGGTCCCGCTCTGTGTGTCTTTGGCTTTCTGTATCTGAAGCCAGAACCGGATTCCCACTCATCTGAGGCAGGAGTCTGGGATGTACTCTCAGTCACGGCTCCTCCCCTCATGGGGCCAGTCTTCACCGCTTTCCGAGATAATGACAATTTTCTGAGTCCAAAATTCATTCCCTGCTCGCCTTGTGCTTTTTCATGCTCTGACTTTCCAGCCAGGTTACATCAGATGCTCTTGCTAGATGAAATTTTTTTTTTTCATGGAACCTCAGAATTCCACTCCCAACGTCCAGCAGAGAAACCCCGGTAACTCTGTGTCTGGAGGTGGCCTTGAATAGAAACTTAGGTCCCAAGGGCAAACCCCTAGGCCAGCCTTACCATTCCATAGGGATATTATAAGTAATATCTGGAGCCCTGATTCATCCTTGGAAGGAGATTCAGATCAGTTTGGTTTCAACAGACAGAATTTAGACCAAGAATTTAGACAATTCCTTATCATTGTTTCTTAACTGTATTACTCACAAAATCCCCCAGTTGTACCAAAGGAAATGATAAGTTGAGTCCTTGGGCAAACCCAATGGATGTGAAACTCTGAGAAAGTGGAAGTCCCTCACCGAAGGGAACTTGGGGGGAGGGGTAGGAAGACCTCTGAAACTTTCAAGCCTGACTGTCCTAGAATTCTATCATTACATATTTCTTATGCATGTATTTCACATCTGGTACAAGTGTACTGCCACTCGTTCTGATTAAGACAGTGTTCTGTTTGGTAGGTGATATCTTTTTCAAAAATATTTGTTTTTTGAATTTTTATTTTTAGTTTCTTTGGGCCTTAGTTGCAGCACACAGGCTCTCATTTGTGGCTCTGAGGTATACGGCATCTGAGGTATACGGCATCTTAGTTCCCTGACCAGGGATCAAACCTGTGTCCCCTGCATTGGAAGGTGGATTCTTAACCACTGGACCACCAGGAAAATCCCTGGGAGGTGATATTCTGAATATCCTCACAGTCTCTGGCCTTTTTGGTTAATTGTACTCAGATACTGCCCTGAGTAAATCAGTCAGGATATATCAAGGATATATGTGAAATGACTTGAAGATTCCATTCAGGTGTCTTTTGAAGCACTTCCACCGTAGAGTTAACGACAGTGTAAGTTGTTAACTGCAGTAAGTGTTCTTATTCTCTGGCTAGTATTACTCCAATCTGGGTAACGGTGGCTTCTCTTGGGGAGTATGGGCTGTGGGGTGCAAGGGCATCAGTAGTTGTGGTTCCTGAGCTCCAGAGCACAGGCTTGACAATTGTGGTGCACAGGCTTTGTTGCTATGTAGCACGTGGGGTCTTCCCAGATCAGGGATGGAACCCATGTCTCCTGCATTGGCAGATGGATTTCTCACCCTGAGCCACCAGGGGAACCCCAGCTCTAGCTATTTTTACAAACTGAGCATACTCTCCTAATCAGTACTCAGGTCAAGACAAAGAGCAGTCCCAGCTCCTCAGCAAACTCCCTTCATTGGCCCTTCCAGTCACTACCCTCACCCCCGGCACAACTGCTCTTCCAGTTTCTAGCAGCAGAGATTGTTTTCGCCTGTGTCAGTGTTTTATCTTAATAGAACCACATGAACCATATGCCATAGAACCATAGATATATATTCTTTTATCTGTCTTCATTCACTCAGCATTATGCATATGGGATTCATCCATATTGTTAAGAGTAATTGTAAATGACAATTTTTTTAAAAAAGAGTTCACAATGTTTATCCTTGTTTAATTTTTAAAACAACAGGGTTTTTGAGATATAATCACATATCATAAAATTCTTCCATTTTAAAGTGTATAATTCAGTGACTTCCCCTGCTCCAAGGATCGTACTATTTTTTTCCAGTTATACATATGCATGTATCTATTCTTGTTCGAATTCTTTTCCCATTTAGGTTGTTACATAATATTAAGGAGGGCTCCCTTTGCTATACAGTAGGTCCTTGTTGGTTATCCGTTTTAAATAATTGACTCCGTTTTTAAACCACCTGAACACGGGGATTTTTAAAACTGTGAGAAATAGTATGTAATTTTTATTGTTTATTGACACTCAGTGGATAAGCTTTTTTAATGCTTACATGTGCTTTAATATCTGAAAACTACCTTGGTTGCCTCTATGTGTGCTCAGTTGCTCAGTCATGTCCAACTCTTTGTGACCCAGTGGACTGTAGCCTGCCAGGCTCCTCTGTCCGTGGAATTTCCTAGGCAAAAATACTGGAGGGGGTTGCCATTTCCTTGTCCAGGGGATCTTTCTGACCCACGTTGGGAAGACCCAGGAATGGAATCCTCATCTGCATTGGGAGGCATGATCCACCTGGAAGCCCGTTTTCTTGGTTGCCCAAGCCTTGTTGTGAGGAATCCTTAGGAGAGGCACTTGAGTATTCTCAACTGTTGCCTATTGGTTACAGTAGCAGGGATCAGCCATAACGTGAAACACAAACCCTGTTCCTCCTGGATGTGATCTTGGGCAATGTAGTCATTTTACACTCAGCAGTGAGTGGAGGTGGGCAGGGCTCCCTGTCTTGGTCTCTGTAAATCTCCAAAATAGTAATGTGCTTTCACTTGTATGACCTCATCCTTTCCTCACGGTTGCCCCATGGGAAAGCCCTTGGTCATCCCCCTGGACGAGGAAACTGAGGTTCTGAGAGACGAAGTGCCTTGTCCAGATGGCATGAAAGGTCCTAGGATTTAACTCTTCCCACTTCCTCATCCTGTCTCTCTATGATACCTCTGAGTGCCCATGTAACAGAGAGCTGATAAAACCCAGGAACTCTGAGTAGGAAGCTGAGTTTTCTGTAATCAGCTGTTAAAACCCAGAGAAGGGGCAGTGTTCTGGGCCCAAAGACAGGCAAAGCCAGCTTCTGTTATACTGGAAAGAAAGTGAAAGGCTGAGTCACTCAGGTGTGTCCGTCTCTGTGACCCCATGGACTATAGCCTGCCAGGCTCCTCTGTCCATGGAATTCTTCAGGCAAAAATACTGAAGTGGGTTGCCATTCCCTTCTCGAGGGGATCTTCTCGACCCAGGGATCAAACCTGGGTCTCTTTCATTGCAGGCAGATTCTTTACCGTCTGAGCCACCATAAGTGACACCTGTCACGCTCAGGAAACTCTCAATTCCCACCTTGGAGCCACCCAGCAGATCTTGAGCTGGTTAAATGCTACCCCCCCGCCCCAAGAAGACTCGTCACTTCCATCTCTGGCAGAATGCAAGTGGTCAGAGGGACAGGCAACTTAGAGGTGAGACAGAAGGCTTGGTGACCTGGCCTGGGAGTTGAGAAGTACAGCGTGATGGCAGCAGGGCCAAATTTTATGACAACTGGGAAGCAGACAAGGGCCGAGTAAGAGAGTTAATTCTTTGTTCCAGTCCCACGAGTGGCTATTAGGGAAGAGATGGGGTTGGCTATACAAACCCCGAGACCTAATGCTTTTCTTTGTAATAATTCTCCAGTCATGTCTTCTGATCTAGAATTTTAGCTTGGTCTTCTTGGCTTTGACTGTTGGACCAGGCTTCCAAGAGGTGGCCTCCTTCCTCCAGCTGATCTGCCCCTTGTCACCCTGGAAGAAGTCAGGCTTCCCCGCTCTCCTCCATAACACCGTGTGCTCCGTCCTTCAGCCTGGCTTGTGGTGGCCTCTGTGGTCACCTCGGTAACTTTCCCATTTGCCGAAACTACCCCCGTGTTCCGGTAGTGCTGAACTGCCCTCCATTTCCCCGAAGCACTGTGCCCTTTCACACTTTGACACTCTGTCGAAGGTTCTGCCCACGGCTCCCATATGCATGCTGCTTTGTGGGGTAACGGACTTCCTCTTTAAGATTCAACTTGGCCGCTTTCTTCCCGGAGGCGTTTCCTGCTTCCTGTTGGATTCGGTCCCTCTCTTCCGGGCCCTGCAGTACCCATGCTTCCTCATGTCCAGTTCCCCACATCTGGGGTCAATCTGCCCCCCTGTGAGTTTCTCCGTCTAGACTCCCAGCAGGGTTATGAGCCATGGTTCAGTAAATGTTTTTTGATTGAAACTGCACAAAGACCCATGATGAGAATTACCATGTGAAAGCAATCCCAATACTGGGCATATACCCAGAGAAAAACATAATTCCAAAAGACATGTGCACTGTAATATTCACTGCAACCCTATATACACAATAGCCTGGACATGGAAGCTACCTAAACGTCTATCAACAAAGGAATGGATAAAGAAAATGTGGTATACATGTAAAATGGAGTATTACTCAGGCTTAAAAAGGAATGGAATTAGGTCATTTGTAGAAACATGGATGGACTTAGAGGCTGTCATACAGAGTGAAGTAAGTCAGAAAGAGAAAAACAAATATCATACATTAACACATATATGTGGAATCTAGATAAATGATATAGATGATCTTATTTGCAAAACAGAAAGAGAGAGACAGACATAGAGAACAAATGTATGAATACCAAGAGAGGAAGGAGGGTTCGGGTGAATTGGGAGATTGGGATTGACGTATATTCACTACTGATACCCTGTATAAAATAGATAACTAATGAGAACCTACCATATAGCATGAGTTTCCCAGGTGACTCAGTGGTAAAGCATCTGCCTGCCAATGCAGGAGCCTCTGGTTCGATCCCTGGGTCGGGAAGATCTCCTGGAGAAGGAAATGGCAATCCACTCCAGTATTCTTGCCTGGGAAACCCCATGGACAGAGGAGCCTGCTGGGCTACAGTCCATGTGTCACCAATAGTCAGACACAACTTAGCAGTTAAGCAACAACAACGGTCTAGCACAGAGAACTCTACTCTGTGCTCTGTGATGACCTAAATGGGAA
This sequence comes from Aepyceros melampus, assembly GCA_006408695.1. Classification (NCBI taxonomy): domain Eukaryota; kingdom Metazoa; phylum Chordata; class Mammalia; order Artiodactyla; family Bovidae; genus Aepyceros; species Aepyceros melampus. Next base: position 106,366 of record SJXQ01001444.1, on the reverse strand, counting down.
GGAAATCCGAAAAGGAGGGGGTTCACACAAGAGAACCTACCATATAGCATGAGTTTCCCAGGTGACTCAGTGGTAAAGCATCTGCCTGCCAATGCAGGAGCCTCTGGTTCGATCCCTGGGTCGGGAAGATCTCCTGGAGAAGGAAATGGCAATCCACTCCAGCATTCTTGCCTGGGAAACCCCATGGACAGAGGAGCCTGCTGGGCTACAGTCCATGTGTCACCAATAGTCAGACACAACTTAGCAGTTAAGCAACAACAACGGTCTAGCACAGAGAACTCTACTCTGTGCTCTGTGATGACCTAAATGGGAAGGAAATCCGAAAAGGAGGGGGTTCACACACACACACACACACACACACATGCCCCATCCTACTGTCTGCCCGGCCACAAAGTCAACCCAATAAATATTTGTCACATGAGTTGATGGCTGAAGAGTTTGTTGACTCTGAGTGCAGTTCTTTCTGGACTTTGTCAACTGGAAAAAATGCACAATGTGAGGGTTGTGAGTTAAGTTTTATTTAGGGCAAAATGAAGACTGAACTTGGGAGACAGCACCTCAGATAGCTCTGAGAAACTGCTCCAAAGAGGTAGGAGGGAAAGGTCAGCACACACACACACACACACACACACGTGTTGCTGATTCACTTTCAGTTTCTGTACTGTTGAAACTAACACAACACTGTAAAATAATTATACTCCAGTAAAACATAATTTACAAAAGGACCCTTGGTGCTGGCTTGAGGCAGGCAGGGATTTTTCAAGATGCCTTGTGGGGAAAGAACCCAAGCCAGCTGAGCACTTGCACCCACAGACTCTTCCGGGCAGAGCCCATGACTCCTGGAGGTCTCCCCATCCCAGGCCTCAAAGCTTGCCACCTGGGGCGCGTGTGAGCCGTGCACACTGTTAGGAAAATTGTATCTGTCCCTGGGGTTAATGGATCTATTCCCTGTAAATGGAACCTGGTGTCCAATACACATCAGGGGGAGAAGGAGAGCCAGGCGGGGAGGAGGAGGATGTGCTGGTGGAGTTGGTTAAACAGCCGACAGCTGCACTGACTTAATTGGGTTTTATTCTATTTGATCTCGGATAAAGAGGATTTTTGAGAGTCCATTTTCTCCTTCTTAAGTGTTCCTGCTTTAAAAAGAGAGAGAGAGAGAACACACAAAGAAGCGCCGTCCTGCGGTCTGCTCAGTTCTCAGGCCCTTGCTAGCCGAGCTCGCTACACACGGGGGCAGTAGCACACCACCAACCTTCTCAGAGGCGCCCACGGGGGCTGGTTTCTGAATCTGGAGCGTCCACCGGGAATTTTAACACTAGTTAGACGTTTTCCCATTTCATATACGTCGGCAAGAAATATCACTTAAGACCAAGTTGGAAATAAATTAAGCAGGGAACCCCATAAAGAGGTTTATATTTGCTTTTCTGCCTTGGTCTGTGAATTTTTACACTTGTCTACAGACTGGATCCCAAACCTCCCAGTTTGCAACCAATTGGGCCCTAAGTCTGTTCTCATCAGCTCGATGGTGTTCCCAGGAATTCCACGTCAAGGTGCAAAATCTCGCATGTCAGCTAATGGCTTCTGAATGTTTAGAATACGCCCGGCCCTGTCTCATGGATGGTCCCACCTGTTATTTCAGGAAGCTCACATCCCTGGTCTTCTATACCGGAAGAAGAATCAGGCTCAGAGGGATCAAATGCACCAGCCAAGGTCACCCAGCTGAAGGACCTAAGGGAACTTCAGTGCACGTTCTATGAAGGCGGGAAGGTTGCTTGTCTTGTTCACTGATGTACTTCTTACTCTCAGGGCAGTACCAGGCCACACAGTCGACAGTTCATAAATATTTGTCAAGTGAGTCAATGGTTGAAAAGTTTGATGACTCTGAGTGCAGTTCTCTCTGGACCATGTCGACTTAAAAAAAAAAGTTCAACTTGAGAGTTGCGAGTTAAGTTTTATTCAGGGAAAAATGAGGACTGAAGCCCAGGAGATAGCACCTCAGATAGCTCTGAGATGCTCCAAAGAGGAGTCTCTGAAATGCTCCAAAGAGGTAGGAGGGGAAGGTTGGTATATATGTGGTTTTGGTGGCAGTACATGCAATCAAGCACAGATTTCCCCAGAAGGTTTCTGCTGGTCTCATGAAGCTTTCTGCTAGTCATGAGGAGCAGCCGTCACCATGAAGGGTTTTGCTAAGTCGCTTCAGTCGCATCCGACTCTGTGCGACCCCATAGACAGCTGCCCACCAGGCTTCCCCGTCCCTAGGATTCTCCAGGCAAGAACACTGGAGTGGGTTGTCATTTCCTTCTCCAATGCATGAAAGTGAAAAGTGAAACTGAAGTCGCTCAGTCGTGTCCGACTCTTAGGGACCCCATGGACTGCAGCCTGCCAGGCTCCTCCGCCGTGCGATTTTCCAGGCAAAAATACTGGAGTGGTTTGCCGTTGCCTTCTCTGGTGAAGGGTTTTAGGCCTTTCTAAATATGAGGAGATACATGATTGGGCTCATCAAACTGGTTCCTGAAAATATCTAACTATTGGAAGACCTGTCCTGTCGGTTTTTCAACAAGCCTTCCTGATCTGCATTATGAACCCTTCCAGGGGATGCTGAAGGTCAGCAGCTGCAGCAGCACCTGATCTAGTCCTTGTGGAGGTAGGTGGCCAGTGTCCATGACGAGTTGGCAAGTGCCAATTTGTAGTTGACAACCGTCCTGTGCTTAAGAAAGGAGTTGGCAATCTGGCAAGCGTCTCTAGTGAATGCTCTCTTCCACTGGCAGCCCTTGGATTTGAAAGGAAAGCCCCTCCCTCTGGGAGATATAGAGACCCACACTCCAGAGTCAGAAGGGTGGGGAGAGATAGGAATGCACCCCAAAGAGTTGTTTTTTGCTGAACAAATTCCTTGTGAAGTGAAAGAAAGAAAACAGTACGGTGTGGGTATGGAGCATCAGGGTTCATCCCAAGCAAGTTGTGTGGAACTGGGAGATAAGGAGCCGTATGCTACCTTTCGGAGAAGGTAATGGCACCCTACTCCAGTACTCTTGCCTGGAAAATCCCATGGACGGAGGAGCCTGGTCGGCTGCAGTCCATGGGGTCGCTAAGACTCGGACACGACCGAGCGACTTCCCTTTCACTTTTCATTTTCATGCATTGGAGAAGGAAATGGCAGCCCACTCCAGTGTTCTTGCCTGGAGAATCCCAGGGATGGGGGAGCCTGATGGGCTTCCATCTATGGGGTCACACAGAGTCGGACACGACTGAAGTGACTTAGCAGCAGCAGCAGCATGCTACTTTTGGGGAGGGTTTTGATTCCAGCCATCCAAACTATGAAAATGCTCAAGGATGGGCAGGAAGAGGCTATACCCCTAGGATGCATGCCTGTGTGGAGTAGAGGCTCGGAATGGGGAAGTCCCTGAAACTCAAACGATCTGCCTGAAACTGGGGTCCCCAGTGGCCCCTGGTTCACACACACTGTTCTGTCTTGGCCGCCTCTTTGCCATGTGCTGGGATCAGCTGCATCACTGATGGACGATAGAGGGCTTGCATGGCCCAGAGAACTGAAGAGACTTGAGGGGTTGGGAAGCTTACTGAGCTCCACTTTGCTGAGTGAGCCAGGAAGTTGAGAGCCCCAGAGATTCAGGGGACATCTCAGAAACGGGAGACTCAGGGTACATGATTGGAAGACGTTTGCACTCTTAAAAATGTTTGTAAATTCAACATGCTCTTTGTGCTGCCTGTTTACTGAGAGGCATTGCAACTTTTAGTGGGGATGGGTGAGTGTGCTTATGATGGGGGACCTGGGCAGACTCACCCCCCAGGCAGGCTAGGGAAGAACAGGGTCCCATGGAGGAGACCCCATGAAAATGAACACATGATTCGGCCCAGAATCAAGAAGAAAGGGAATGAATCCTTGGTTCCATCAGCAGGAGGACAGAGGGCTCAGCTAACCCAAATAGAGAAGGGGTGGTGCAGGGCTCCTTGATCCTCTGATGGGCATTTTCAGTGTCTCCAGTCTCAAGGTGGACTCACAGGTGTCTGGTGGTCTGTCGTCAGTCACCAGGTGAGGCTGGAGTCATACAATGCTGTAGGTGTCTGGACCCATTGCAGGTGGAGCCAAGCTGGTTTCTGGCCAGCTTTGGTTTTGCCAACCCCCTTCTGCCACAATAGTCGATCAGTCATGTCCGACTCTTTGCGGCTCCATGGACTGTAGCCCGCCAAACTCCTCTGTCCTTGGAATTCTCCAGTAAAGAATACTGGAGTGGGTTGCCATTTCCTTCTCCATCTCCCCGCCAGTGAAGTGAAAGTTGCTCAGCTGTGTCCTACTTTTTGCGACCCCATGGACTATACAGTCCATGGAATTCTCCAGGCCAGAATACTGGAGTGGGTAGCCTTCCCTTCTCCAGGGGACCTTCCAGACCCAGGGATCGAACCCAGGTCTCCTACATTGCAGGTGGATTCTTTACCAGCTGAGCCACCAGGGAAGCCCAAGAATACTGGTGTGGGTAGCCTATCCCTTTGAGTGGGTAGCCATTCCCTTCTACAGGGGATCTGCCCAAGCCAGGAATCAAACCAGGGTCTCCTGTGTTGCAGGCAGATTCTTTACCAACTGAGCTACAAGGAAGCCCACCTCCCCACCATCCCATGCTTATTCGACTTCTCTGGTGGCTCAGATGGTAAGAAATCTGCCTGCAGTGCAGGAGACAGGTTCCACTTCTGGGTCGGAAAGATCCCCTGGAGAAGGGAATGGCTACGCACTCTGGTATTCTTGCCTGAATTCCATGGACTATATAGTCCATGGGTTCCCAAATAGTCGGACACAACTGATTAACACTTTCACTTTCATGCTTGTTCAAGCTTCTTCTAAAGTGGCTTGTGTTAGAAAGTGATCTAGTTTCATTCTTTTACAAGTGGTTGACCAGTTTTCCCAGCACCACTTGTTAAAGAGATTGTTTTTAATCCACTGTATATTCTTGCCTCCTTTGTCAAATATAAGGTGTCCATAGGTGTCTGGATTTATCTCTGCACAAAAATAAACTCAAAATGGATTAAAGATCTAAATGTAAGACAAGAAACTATAAAACTCCTAGAGGAGAACATAGGCAAAACACTCTCCGACATAAATCACAGCAGGATCTTCTATGATCCACCTGCCAGAATGCTAGAAATAAAAGCAAAAATAAACAAATGGGATCTAATTAAAATTAAAAGCTTCTGCACAACAAAGGAAACTATAAGCAAGGTGAAAAGACAGCCTTCTGAATGGGGGAAAATAATAGCAAATGAAGCAACTGACAAACAACTAATCTCAAAAATATACAAGCAGCTTATGCAGCTCAACTCCAGAAAAATAAATGACCCAATCAGAAAATGGGCTAAAGAACTAAATAGACATTTCTCCAAAGAAGACATACGGATGGCTAACAAACACATGAAAAGATGCTCAACATCACTCACTATCAGAGAAATGCAAATCAAAACTACAATGAGGTACCATTTCACACCAGTCAGAATGGCTGCGATCCAAAAGTCAACAAGCAATAAATGCTGGAGAGGGTGTGGAGAAAAGGGAACTCTCTTACACTGTTGGTGGGAATGCAAATTAGTACAGCCACTATGGAGAACAGTGTGGAGATTCCTTAAAAAATTGCAAATAGAACTGCCTATGATCCAGCGATCCCACTGCTGGGCATACACACCAAGGAAACCAGAATGGAAAGAGACACGTGTACCCCAATGTTCATCACAGCACTGTTTATAATAGCCAGGACATGGAAGCAACCTAGATGTCCATCAGCAGATGAATGGATAAGAAAGCTGTGGTACATATACACAATGGAGTATTACCCAGCCATTAAAAAGAATACATTCGAATCAGTTCTAATGAGGTGGATGAAGCTGGAGCTGATTATACAGAGTGAAGTAACCCAGAAAGAAAAACACCAATACAGCATACTTGCACATATTTATGGAATTTAGAAAGATGGTAATGATAAATCTGTATGCGAGACAGCAAAAGAGACACAGACGTATAGAACAGCCTTTTGGACTCTGGGAGAGGGAGAGAGAGGGATGATTTGGGAGAATGGCCGTGCAACATGTATGATATCATAAGTGAAATGAATTGCCGGTCTAGGTTCGATGCAGGATGCAGGATGCAGGATGCTTGGGACTGAGGCACAGGGATAATCCAGAGAGATGGTGTGGGACGGGAGGGGGGAGGTGGGGTCGGAATTGGGAGTTCATGTACACTCGTGGCTGAATCATGTCAATGTATAGCAAAACGAATACAGTATTGTAAAGCAAAACAAACTAAAAAATAAAAATTAAAAAAACAAACAAACAAACATAAAGTGGCTTGTGGGAGGTTGGTAAGATCTATGGGGACCAGCCCTGGTCCTGGCACAGAGATGGAGGAGATGACTACGCCTTTCATCTTTCTGGTCCTTTCTCTTCTATTGCAGAACTGTCTTTGATCTCTAGAACCTTTGCTTTTGATTGTGTTTTAATTCCACCATGATGGCGATTGGGCCACAGACTGCCCAGATATTTTGTTGTAGTTCAGTCGCTAAATCCTGTCCAACTCTTTGTGAACCCATGGACTGCAGCACACCAGGCTTCCCTGTCCTTCACCTTCTCCCGCAGTTTGCTCAAACTCATGTCCATCGAGTCGGTGACGCCATCCAACACCTCATCCTCTGTCGCCCCCTTCTCCTCCTGCCTTCAATCTTTGCCAGCATCAGGGTCTTTTCCAATATTTGGTCAAATGTTATTCTGGGTGTGTCTGTGGGGGTGTTTTTGGATGAGATTAGCATTTGAATTGGTGGCCTGAGGAAAGCAGATGGCCCTCCCCCATGTGGGGAGGCTTCAAGCAATCTGTTGAAGGCCTGGGTTTTGAACAGAAAGGCCAACTCGACTCTCCTGCCAGCAAGAGAGACTGTCTGCAGCTTGACAGCAAAGCTGAGATATTGGTCTTTTCCTGCCTTTGGATTTGAATTAAACCCCCCACTTTTCCGGGATCTGGAGTTGGCCAGCTTTTGATCTGGAACGTGCACCCTCACCTTTCCTGATTCTCAGGCCTCTGATCTCAGCCTGGGTCCAGTCTGCTTGTCTGCCCAGCTGCCTGGCTGTGGATCTCAGGGCTTCTCTGCCTCCATAATTGTGTAGGCCAGAACATTCAATTCCTTATCGTCAACCTCTTTATGTGTGTATGCTGCTGGTTCTGTTTATCAGGAGAACCTGACTAATGCATCTGCTTTGGAGGTGCTTTCTGATTCTGTTTTTTCCCACCCTCACAACTACCTCCACTAAACCCGTGTGTGCTGTGTGCTAAGTTGCTTCAGCTATGTTCAATTTTTTGCAGCCCCGTGGACTGTAACCCGCCAGGCTCCTCTGTGCATGGGATTTCCCAGGCAAGAATACTGGAGTGGGTTGCCATGCCTGCCTCCAGGGGATCTCCCCGACCCAGGGATTCAAGCCGTGTCTCTTATGTCCCTGCATTGGCAGGTGCGTTCTTACATGAGCCAAATTGCTTTGACTGAAGCAAGGTGAAGAACTCAATACTCTGCTAGTTGTCCTTCCTGCCAGACCTTGCTCACTTGCTAAAGGTTCTTTGACTTCATGAAATACAGCTTGAAACTACTGGCCTACAATGTCAAGACCAACTGTTTAGCCTGATATTCAAGCCAAGCAGAATCTGACCCCTGGGGCCTCTCCAGCACACCTTTGGCCTTGCACATTCTGTGTCGGGTAGGCAAGTCTTCTCTAAAGAGACCATTGTTGTTGTTATTTAGTCGCTAAATCCTGCCCAACTCTTTTGCGATCCCATGGACTGTAGCCCACCAGGCCTCTCTGCCCATGATCTTTCCCAGGCAAGAATACTGGAGTGGGTTGCCATTTCCTTCTCCAGGGGATCTTCCTGACCTGGGGATCGAACCCTGGTCTCTTGCATAGTCAGGCAGATTCTTTGTACCACTGAGCTACTAGGGAAGCCCCATACTCAGCTCTTTGGCACATGCTACTTTCTCTACTGGGAAGGCCCTCTTGTTCCCACACCATGATGTGTCCAGCAAGCTCATTCCCATCCTTCAAGATGAGCTCAAATGTCGCCCTTTTGTAAAATCCATCCTGACTGTGGACAGAGCTTGTCATCCCCTTCTCAGGTCCCCTTGCCACTGATCCCATCTGAGTGTTATCATCAATGTGCTTAGCCTCCCACCTCCCTCTGCTGCAAGTCCCTGGAATGCCAGAGCTATCTCCCTGGTGCTTAGAAGAGTTCCCAAACACGCAGCAAACACACGTTTCAATCTACAGAATGAATGAACAATGACTACACTGTCTGCATCTGACTATAACTAGATTTTCAAAATATTGGTCAGTGAGACAACCACAGATCTTTTAATCCTGAAGGTTTATCCAGATTATTTGACCTAATTCTTTAACACCGCATCATCAGATAATTCCATGTGAGTGGACCACAGTAATGTCAGCAAATACCGTGCTAAATTTCACCTCCATTGCAGCGTGGAGAGCCTGGAGTCCTTTCATGAAGGCACTCACAGAGAGAGATCTGAAGATTAGCATTCGTGTAATGAGCAGGAGAGAAATAGTCATTGAAATTGTTCAGGTGGTATCGGTAGAGCATTTCTTAAGCAGCAACATTCAGTCAACAGCAATGAGAGATAGTGGAGGAGGGGGGAGGTGGGGGTCGGGATTGGGAGTTCATGTACATTTGTGGCTGAATCATGTCAATGTATAGCCAAACGAATACAGTATTGTAAGGCAAAACAAACTAAAAAATAAAAATTAATTAAAAAAAAAACAAACATAAAGTGGCTTGTGGGAGGTTGGTAAGATCTATGGGGACCAGCCCTGGTCCTTGCACAGAGATGGAGGAGATGACTACACCTTTCATCTTTCTGGTCCTTTCTCTTCTATTGCAGAACTGTCTTTGATCTCTAGAACCTTTGCTTTTGATTGTGTTTTAATTCCACCATGATGGCGATTGGGCCACAGACTGCCCAGATATTTTGTTGTTGTTCAGTCGCTAAATCCTGTCCAACTCTTTGTGAACCCATGGACTGCAGCACACCAGGCTTCCCTGTCCTTCACCTTCTCCCGCAGTTTGCTCAAACTCATGTCCATCGAGTCCGTGACGCCATCCAACCACCTCATCCTCTGTCGCCCCCTTCTCCTCCTGCCTTCAATCTTTGCCAGCATCAGGGTCTTTTCCAATATTTGGTCAAACGTTATTCTGGGTGTGTCTGTGGGGGTGTTTTTGGATGAGATTAGCATTTGAATTGGTGGCCTGAGGAAAGCAGATGGCCCTCCCCCATGTGGGGAGGCTTCAAGCAATCTGTTGAAGGCCTGGGTTTTGAACAGAAAGGCCAACTCGACTCTCCTGCCAGCAAGAGAGACTGTCTGCAGCTTGACAGCAAAGCTGAGATATTGGTCTTTTCCTGCCTTTGGACTTGAATTAAACCCCCCGCTTTTCCGGGATCTGGAGTTGGCCAGCTTTCGATCTGGAACCTGCACCCTCACCTTTCCTGATTCTCAGGCCTCTGATCTCGGCCTGGGTCCAGTCTGCTTGTCTGCCCAGCTGCCTGGCTGTGGATCTCGGGGCTTCTCTGCCTCCATAATTGTGTAGGCCAGAACATTCAATTCCTTATCGTCAACCTCTTTATGTGTGTATGCTGCTGGTTCTGTTTCTCAGAGAACCTGACTAATGCATCTGCTTTGGAGGTGCTTTCTGATTCTGTTTTTTCCCACCCTCACAACTACCTCCACTAAACCCGTGTGTGCTGTGTGCTAAGTTGCTTCAGCTATGTTCAATTTTTTGCATCCCCGTAGACTGTAACCCGCCAGGCTCCTCTGTGCATGGGATTTCCCAGGCAAGAATACTGGAGTGGGTTGCCATGCCTGCCTCCAGGGGATCTCCCCGACCCAGGGATTCAAGCCGTGTCTCTTATGTCCCTGCATTGGCAGGTGCGTTCTTACATGAGCCAAATTGCTTTGACTGAAGCAAGGTGAAGAACTCAATACTCTGCTAGTTGTCCTTCCTGCCAGACCTTGCTCACTTGCTAAAGGTTCTTTGACTTCATGAAATACAGCTTGAAACTACTGGCCTACAATGTCAAGACCAACTGTTTAGCCTGATATTCAAGCCAAGCAGAATCTGACCCCTGGGGCCTCTCCAGCACACCTTTGGCCTTGCACATTCTGTGTCGGGTAGGCAAGTCTTCTCTAAAGAGACCATTGTTGTTGTTATTTAGTCGCTAAATCCTGCCCAACTCTTTTGCGATCCCATGGACTGTAGCCCACCAGGCCTCTCTGCCCATGATCTTTCCCAGGCAAGAATACTGGAGTGGGTTGCCATTTCCTTCTCCAGGGGATCTTCCTGACCTGGGGATCGAACCCTGGTCTCTTGCATAGTCAGGCAGATTCTTTGTACCACTGAGCTACTAGGGAAGCCCCATACTCAGCTCTTTGGCACATGCTACTTTCTCTACTGGGAAGGCCCTCTTGTTCCCACACCATGATGTGTCCAGCAAGCTCATTCCCATCCTTCAAGATGAGCTCAAATGTCGCCCTTTTGTAAAATCCATCCTGACTGTGGACAGAGCTTGTCATCCCCTTCTCAGGTCCCCTTGCCACTGATCCCATCTGAGTGTTATCATCAATGTGCTTAGCCTCCCACCTCCCTCTGCTGCAAGTCCCTGGAATGCCAGAGCTATCTCCCTGGTGCTTAGAAGAGTTCCCAAACACGCAGCAAACACACGTTTCAATCTACAGAATGAATGAACAATGACTACACTGTCTGCGTCTGACTATAACTAGATTTTCAAAATATTGGTCAGTGAGACAACCACAGATCTTTTAATCCTGAAGGTTTATCCAGATTATTTGACCTAATTCTTTAACACCGCATCATCAGATAATTCCATGTGAGTGGACCACAGTAATGTCAGCAAATACCGTGCTAAATTTCACCTCCATTGCAGCGTGGAGAGCCTGGAGTCCTTTCATGAAGGCACTCACAGAGAGAGATCTGAAGATTAGCATTCGTGTAATGAGCAGGAGAGAAATAGTCATTGAAATTGTTCAGGTGGTATCGGTAGAGCATTTCTTAAGAGCAACATTCAGTCAACAGCAATGAGAGATAGTGGGTTTCACAGACTGGTCGTGGGGAGGTTTGTAAATGTCATAGTTTATAAAAGATTAAAGGTAAAGGCAGTAAGGCACAGCTCCAGTGACCTAACTGCAGGAGACTCTTTGTCTAAAACACAGCCCAGAAGGAAATAGTAAGGAGGACAGAATAAGTTCTTTGGAAATTTGTTGTTGTTTAGTCACTCACTTGTGTCCCAGACTTTTATCACCCTGTGGACCGGCATGCCTCTATGCAGAGGAAAGACCTGTGAAGACAGAGAGAGAAGGCAGCAGTCTGCAAACAATGGCCCTCATCTCCCTCCCGGGGCGCTCCACTCTTCATATCTTCATATCAGGGCCCCAACTCACACACTCTTGTTCCCTATTCATTTTTAACCACAGGGATAATGAAAATTTCCCGAGTGGGTTTCCAATAGCTCACCCCAAGTGCCCACAATGGCCTTTGATTCCTATCCCTAGTGTTTCTCTGACACCCCTGACATTAGTGGGAACTGACTCATCAAACACATATGCTCAGCGCAGACGTGGGGCAACACCCAACCACGGGTTTAGGAGCCCATAGGTACGTGCTTCCAGGCTGACCTTGGGCGGGCCATCTAGGAGGTGTCATACACTCCTGAGTGGGTCCTGGGTGGAACCGAGCCCCAGATGTGCGTGGCAGTGACCTAATAATATGCCCATGGGTGGGTTTTTCCTCCTTCCCTCACCATCGCGGGCCCCTGACTGCTGCTCCCTGAGGTTCTTTTACAAGTCAGCTACCCACACCCCAGGCTCTGTCTTTTGGGGAACCCGGTGGCTCAGAGGGAAAAGTGTCTGCCTGTAATGCAGGAGACCCAGGTTCGATCCCTGGGTTAGGAAGATCCCCTGGAGAAGGAAATGGCAACCCACTCCAGTATTCTTGCCTGGAAAATCCCATGGACAGAACAGCCTGGTAGGCTATAGTCCACGGGGTCACAAAGAGTTGGACATGACTGAATGACTTCACTTTCACTTTCAAGCTAAGACAAGCAGTGACAGGATGCCCTGCAGTGGCCTCATCTCAGCTGTGTCTCAAGTTCAGCTTTGCTTTGTTCTTTGGCAGTCACTGAGCACTTTACTGGGGATCGTCTGCTCCCCAGTCTCGACTCCTGCGTCTCTTCCCCCTGCATTAGACTGTGGTGGAGGTGGGGTAGAGTGTTGCCCTCCTGGTAATCTTTATCAGATACTAGGCCTGGGAAGATTCATAGTGACCGAACCAGAGGGACAGCACCCCCTATAGAATTCTGACTTAATGGTATTTGTTTCAGTTGAAGGATTTCTGTTCATGTTATGCATGGCCCCAAAAGCATTCCATGGCATTGAAACGCCACGCTGGACTTGAGCCACTGTGTTTTAACACTTTTGTATACAGAAAGATTTCGTTTTGCTTAGGTTTATCGAAGAAGGAGTTGTGAAATCATACTGGGCGAGAACAGAGCCTGTCAGTCTAGGTCTTTGGGATCCATATGGTGTACATGGGTGTGTGTTCCTTTATTTTTAAAAATCCTCTTCCATAATTAATTACAGTAAGAAAATGAACTTTCACCCCGTTATTGTCTATCATGTGCCTCTTGCCAATTAGCACAGTTGCACTTCACAGCTTCATTTAGTATCAGTCATGAAACTTGAAGAAAGATGGCACCGTTCTGGAATATTAATTCAAGTGCATTTCCCTGGGGCATTAAACCTTCTGACATCCCGGACTCTTTCTATTTGGGAGAAAGTTTTTGAATTTTCAATTCAAATAAAGCTTAGCTTATAGAGACAATCTTCTCTCTTTATGCTGAAAAAGAATCCCTGTTCTCATATTAGCCCATTTCCTGCCAAGGGCAAGAGGCTGTGTGTGTGTGCTCAGTCAGCCAGTCGTGTCTGACTCTTTGTGACCCTGTAGACTGTAGCCCTCCAGGCTCCTCTGTCCATGGGATTCTCCAGGATAGAGTGGGTTGTCATTCCTTCTTCAGGGGATCTTCCTGACCCAGGGATCAAACTTGGGGCTTCTGCATTGCAGGAGAATTCTTTACTGTCTGAGCTACCAGGGAAGCTCCAGGAAAAGAGGCTACCAAATCTTTAAGAGATCACGATTCCTGACCAGCCCAAGAGCTCCTTGGTATTCCTTCCCAGATCAGGCTTCCTGAGATTTCATTGAAGGTGAACTAATGCGTTTTAGAAACTCATCAGCACAGGAAGGGCTTTTGGAGATTTAACCCTCAGTCCTGTGCATGGTACGTGATGCAGGCTCAGTAAGTCTCTCTGTGGATATTGAGGGAATGATACCTCATAATCGCCAGACGAGGAATCTTTGAATTTCTGAGAAGTGCTGATATGCTTGGGCTTGAGAGTGTGCCTGGTGCCCAGTGATGGGGTTCTCCCTCTGCTCTGCGTCCTGGGTGGGGGCGGGGGGACCCAGGGGCTCCTGGTGTGCCCAGGAAAAAGCCGTACATTTCCTGGGAGACCCAACAGTTCTTGCACACACAGTTTGCTCAGCTAGGAAATGCACTCCATTCACAAGAATCCCAACATCTCTAGAGCAGGAGACGCTACCCTTCAGCAAGGCCCCTCCGCTGGGTTGCAGGGAACCTGGCTCTTTTCCTCATTGGCAATTGCGGTTTCTTGCCCATTGGGACCTCCTGAAATATGTCTCCTGGACACAGTTTTGGTTTATTCCTGTTCACCTTTTTGATTCATTTCGTGCACAGCTTGAGCAAGGCTTCCTGAGATTTCATTGAAGGTGAACTAATGCGTTTTAGAAACTCATCAGCACAGGAAGGGCTTTTGGAGATTTAACCCTCAGTCCTGTGCATGGTACGTGATGCAGGCTCAGTAAGTCTCTCTGTGGATATTGAGGGAATGATACCTCATAATCACCAGACAAGGAATCTTTGAATTTCTGAGAAGTGCTGATGTGCTTGGGCTTGAGAGTGTGCCCGGTGCCCAGTGATGGGATTCTCCCTCTGCTCTGCGTCCTGGGTGGGGGCGGGGGGACCCAGGGGCTCCTGGTGTGCCCAGGAAAAAGCCGTACATTTCCTGGGAGACCCAACAGTTCTTGCACACACAGTTTGCTCAGCTAGGAAATGCACTCCATTCACAAGAATCCCAACATCTCTAGAGCAGGAGACGCTACCCTTCAGCAAGGCCCCTCCGCTGGGTTGCAGGGAACCTGGCTCTTTTCCTCATTGGCAATTGCGGTTTCTTGCCCATTGGGACCTCCTGAAATATGTCTCCTGGACACAGTTTTGGTTTATTCCTGTTCACCTTTTTGATTCATTTCGTGCACAGCTTGAGCCAAACTTTGTTGATAATTTTTCCATATTCTCTTAAACCATGTCCCCAGCCAGCAGCCATAGTAATTGTTGGACCTGGAGGCAGGAGTCTGCACTTTGACCTGTTTCTTTCCACCAGTCCTTATAAACATCTTAGTTCATTTACCGGGAAAAGTAAACCACCTCAAGGCCCTTGCAGGCATCCCACGTGCCCTGTTGCCCTAACTGAGGTTCTATTCCCAGCTTACCTGCCTATGGATTCCTCAGTCTCTCCCCCAACCCCTTCTTCCGCAAGGATCAATTCATTGCTCTGTTTGTTCATCAGGCATTTTGGGCCACTGGGCTTTGTGAAGTGTGAGACGAATCAGGCAAATGTCATGCCCTCGAGAGGTTCACAGTCCAGGGAATAAGAAAGGCACATATACTGAAAAATTATAATCCGTGTGATGGAGCTGTGAAAGCAGGAAGGCCAAGGGTCATGGAGCAGAGAAGGGGCTCTGAACTGGGGTGCTGGAAAGATCCCCTCTAGGAAAGGGGTTTTTAGGGCAGAGAGTGGGCAGGAGTAAACTGTCTGGAATAGTGGTGTGGGGGAGATTTCCTAGGACATTTCAAGCTTGTGAGATATAGCTTGGGGAGATGATGACAGTTGAGGCGCGGAAGGCTTAAACTTCATGAGAAGAGATTGTATTTCACAATCCGCTGTACTCTAGATCAGGGGTCCCCAGTCTCTGGGGTCTAATGCCTGATGATCTGAGGCAGAGCTGATGTAATAATAATAGAAATCAAGTGAAAGTGTTAGCTGCTCAGTTGTGTCTGACTCTTTGCAGTCCCATAGACTATAGCCCACCAGGCTCCTCTCTCCATGGGATTTCCCAGGCAAGAATACTGGAGTAGATTGCCATTTCCTTCTGCAGGGGTTTTTCCCAACCCAGGGACTGAACCCGGGTCTGCTGCATTGGAGGCAGATTCTTTAAAGTGCCCAACAGATGCAATGTGCGTGAACCATCTTGAGACCATCCCCTCCACGCTGGCCCGTGGGAAAACTGTCTTCCATGAAATCGCTTCCTGGTGCCAAAAAGATTGGAGGCCACTGCTCTAGACAGGGGAACCACTGGAAAACTCTGTAGCGAGGGAACGATTGTCAGTCTCTGGTTTGGAGTCTGCTTGGAGGGGCTGAGATAGGGTGTTGCAGGTCTCCTGATGGTGAGAGGGCAAACAAAGCGCAGACTGTGAGCAGAGCAGGGCAGGGAGAGCAGGTGGAGAGTAGGTGCTGGCTGGGAGTGCTTGCTGGGTGATAGCTGGCTCCGGCGGGGGGTTAGGGGATGGTGGTGAAGACCGTGGTTGGCTGTTCAGTGTCTCTGAATTGCTATCAGTGTCTGGACTTCAGATGTCCCCCATGTAGCCACAATGACTGCTGCTTCCTGTTCTTCCACAGACTCCCTCTAGGACCATTTTCCCTGTCCCCACCCTGTCTCATCCCCTCTCAAAGGCAAGCCCACCTTCTCCTTGGGCCAGTCTCCAAACTTCTCCCAAGCAAGAACACTAGAGTAAGTAGCCATTTCTTTCTCCAGGGGAATCTTCCTGGCCCAGGGATTGAATCCAGGTCTCCTGCATTGCAGGCAGGTTCTTTACCATCTGAGCCACCAGAGAAGCACCCCCCACCCAAACTCTAGAGTGTCCTTTCTCTGAGATTCCAGAGCTTTCTTTCTATACAAGTATTGCTCTTTGGCAGGGTTGATATTGCTCTTTACATCAAGAATGAACTTGTTCACCAAAAAATAATTAGCATAAGAAGACAGAATTTTATTAGGGGCCTCATTAATTTCACCCAGTTTATTTAAATCGCAGCAGGATGTCAAATCAATAATGATGGCTAATTAAGAAAAACACTTCTGATTTCCTTAAAGTACATGGAGGGGGCACCACAAACGCTGCAGAGGGGAGGAGGGTGAGGAGTTTCTGGTAAATAGAGATGGTACCTTCTCTCTTAAATGGAGGGGACCAAAGGTCAGCTAGGTAGGTGTCCTTGCTGAATTAGGGAAAGAGTTGACTTTCAGTAGGTGTGAAATTTGAAGTGATTAACTCCAGAGGCACTGGTGGCCTGAGACCCCATGTCATCATGAGATGTCCCCCTTCCCCTAATTCCCCTGAATTAGGGTGAAAAATAAGGAATTAGAACCAGCTGTTTTGAATCCTGGTCCTTCCGCTTATCCCTGGGGCAGGAAGATCCCCTGGAGTAGGAAATGGCAACCCATTCCAGTATCCTTGCCTGGAAAATCCCATGGTCAGTGGAGCCTGGCAGGTAACAGTCCACGGGGTTTCAAAGAGTCAGAACACACCTGAGCACATGTGCACCCTCCGCTTATATCTGAGCAACTTTGGGCAACTCCTATAATAAATCAGGGACCATAAGACTCACCTAGGATACTGTGAATTTTAAGTGAGATGCTTTAGAAGGGCTTGGTTGCCTCATGTAGGATGTACTCAGGAAGTGTCCTCTTCTTTTGATTCCATCCCTTCCCTGGAGAGGGACCAAGTGTCCCGCTGCTGACTTTGTTCAGCAGGGGTGAGGCCATGTCCAGCCTCAGAGGGACCCCAAGTCTTCCCTTCATGTTTCTCTCCATGTTGAAGCTGTGGAAGAAGCCCTGAAAAGTGAAAGTGAAAGTTGTTCCCTTTGTGCCCGACTCTTTGCGACCCCAGGGACTAGGCAGTACCTGGAATTCTCTGGTCCAGAATACTGGAGTGGGTGCCTGCTCCCCTCTCCAGAGGATCTTCCCGATCCAGTCATCGAACCTGGGTCTTCTGCAAGGCAGGCAGATTCTTTACCAGCTGAGCCACCAGGGAAGCCGAAGAGTACTGGAGTGGGTAGCTGTTCCCTTCTCCAGTGGATCTTCCTGACCCAGGAACTGAACTGGGGTCTCCTGCATTGCAGGCAGATTCTTTACCAGCCGAGCTACTAGAGAAGCCTGGAAGAAGCCCTGGGCATCCGCAATCATCTGTTAGAGGTGATTTTATTACTTCCACCCGGTTCTCGGCTCAGTAACAGTGGCAAGCTTTGGGCGCTCCCATCGTCAGGATGTTTGGGCAGAGTCCACCAGCTTCAAAGAGAACAATTTGTTCTGAGCACACAGCCCCGAGTGATGGCAGAGGAGAGAGTGGGAGGCTTGATCTACAAAGGAGCATCCTTTCCTCTGCTCCCCGCCAGTAAGGAGGGAGCTGAGAGCGCCATAAGCAAACCGCCCATGGAGGAAATGCCAGTGTGGCTTTTCAGCTCAGCTTGTATGTTTTGTTTGTATTGTTTTAAGGGAATTTTTTCTTTTGGATATTTGCACTGAGTCCTTGGAAAGCCAGGTGCAAAACCAAGGAACCCTTATTGGCTCATTTTGAAGCCAGTTAGAGGGTTTTCCGCCTTGGTGTCGGGATCTTGAAATGACTTTTTACATTGAGAGCACTCCCACTTTAAAGATGGGTAAACTGAGACTTGGGGTTTCTCAAGTGGCTCAGTGGTAAAGAACCTGCCAGCCAATGCAGGAGACGCAGATTCGACCTCTGGTCTAGAAGATTCCCTGCCATTTGGGAAATGGCTACCCACTCCAGCATTCTTTCCTGGAAAATTCCATGGACAGAGGAGCCTGGCAGGCCACAGTCTGGCAGGTCGTAGGGTCTGACTGAGGATGTCCACACACAGACTGAGACTCAGGATGCTCCAGCAGCTCTAAGTGGCAGAGGCAGGTGAGACCCGGAAGGAAGGCTGATGGGGCTGGGGCTGCTGACACGCGCTACTCTTATAGCCTCATTGCTCTGTTTCCATGCCAGTCTCCCCCTCTCAGGAGGGTGCACTTGTCTAAGAATTAGCAGCATGTCCCACCCATTTCTGGGTTGCTGGTGCCTCTGTGCGTGCTTGGCACATGGCAGAGACCAGCCCGTGTTCACTGACTGGATAGAGGAATAATGGCCATAGGGGTCCAGACATGTGTTCTAAACGAGAGCCCAGAGCCCCGCCGTGCAGGAAGGACAGCGGGGACCAGTGGCGCCCCCACTGCTGGGAGTGGGCACAGGGCACCCGTGCTGGCTGAGTGCCTGCGCCTGCTAGCCCCAGCCCAGACCCTGAACGTGCAGTCTCATCTACCCCCAGAGCGTGTGTGTGCTGAGGGCAAGGTCATCCTTGTCACAGATGAGGAAGCTGAGGCTCAGACGGGTTTACCAGCTTGCTGAAGGCTTGTTGCTGTTAGTCGCTCAGTTGTGTCTGACTCTTTGAGACCTCATGGACTGTAGCCTGCCAGGCTTCTCTGTCCATGGGATTTCCCAGGCAAAAATAGTGGGTTGCCAACCCAGGGATCAAACTGATCAAAGCCGGGTCCCGGGTCTCCTGCATTGGTGGGAGGATTTTTTTTTTTTTTTAACCATTGAGCCACCAGAAAAGCTCTGCTGAACGTTACCCAGGGAGAAAGGGAGAAAGGAAGTCAGGTTGCCTCTTCAAATCCCACGTCCCAGTTGCCAGCTCTGCAGTAGAAATGGAATAGAATGATAAGGAAGGAACCGTGGGACAAGGAAGGCAGTTTACAGACCTCTTAGGAAAGGGCTTTTCTCTCTGGGGCTAGATAGGGAAGCAGCGCTTTCCTAGTTAGGTTAGCCTCGTTAGGTGCAGGGTGCTGGCAGCTCCAATTTGGTGCAATAGAAGGGAAGGGAAGTGAAGTGAAAGTGAAAGTCGCTCAGTCGTGTCTGACTCTGCAACCCCATGTACAGTCCATGCAGTTCTCTAGGCCAGAATAATGGAGTGGGTAGCCTTTGCCTTCTCCAGGGGATCTTCCAAACCCAGGGATCTAACCGGGGTCTCCTGCATTGCAGGCGGATTTTTTACCAGCTGAGCTATCAGGGAATCAGTGGTTAATTTCTAGCAGGAAATGCTGAGCTGAGAAGCACGGTCAGGGCGGGAACGAGCTGGGTGTGGTATTAGTGCTGGGGTATCGTCAAAGAGTGTATGGGCAGGATGGTTTCCAAGGCACCAAGATGGGGTTCCAGAACAGGAGTAGGTGTGTGTGTGGAGGGCAAGGGGTGGGGGCTTCACTCCCTTGGCCGTGACAGGTTGGAAACCAGAAGGAGCAAATGGATGGGCGCTCTAGTGCTCACAGCTCTCGTACTTTGAATGATGCTATGGGACAAGCAGGGGCTCCATAAATATTTTTTAAGGAATAGGTGAAGAATTGGCAACCCTCTCGTTATGAGTCTCATGGGGGGTGTGGCTGGATCCAGACACAGAGCAAGGCACTGCAGGTGACCCAGAAAGTTGCGATTTGAAGGCCATTCTGGTAGGATCTGAGGCCTCAGACTGCTTGAGTTCTTCCTGGAAAACTCTCATTAGGTCTGGGGACTTGGAGGGAGCGGAGCCTGACACATAGTCACCAGTCTGCTTGGGGGTACGGAGAGAGAGCAGGCAGGCACCAGGCGCCACCGACACCATTTTCTCTGGGTCTCCTCTACTTTGCATCAGCTCCAGTGGACAGCTTGGTAGCAAGGTCCTTTTTCTTCTATGTTCTGTTTCCTTTTCCCAGGGGCACCTCTAGCTTTTAGCTTATGGTCAGAGTGGAGAAAAGTACCACCCAAGGAAGGTTCTCGCAGCTCAGATGTCAGCTCCAGCTCCTGCTCCCACATCCGGATGGATCTTACCTCCAGCATCCTGGCAGGAACCGCTCATCCTAGTTTTATTAAGGCAGACACTGACCAAAGGGATCACTTCTTCCAAGAGAAAAAAGCATTAAGGAATTCTTTCCCAGACCCTTTGAGTATGGAGACCTGGGACAGTCACCCTCAAGGGGGACTGAGCTCAGTTTTCTGGGTGCTCCTCTCAATCAGTGTGAAAGATAATGCTGGCACGGAAGATCAAACGTCTGTTTTAATAAAGGTCACAGGAGGATGGCACAGTCCTCCCCAAAGCCATTCCTTGTCCCGAGGCACCAATCCCCTAGACCCTGGCTGTCCTGCCAGATATGGGGACACTTGCCACCAACATAGCTAAGTCAGGGGTGAAGTTCTGGTTTGTAGAAAGGCAGAGCAAAGAGCTCTGGGGGTTTAAGTCTCCTACCATCGGCTTTGCTGTGACTCTGCTCTTGCTTGTCCTTCAGAACCTGCAAAGAGCCCAGTTAATGAGCAGCCAATCTGTCCTCACCAACTGCAGCTCAAGTTTCTTTCTGCCTTTGGCAATTTCACCTGCTGTGTTCCCTTCAATGGGGCCGGGCTAGAAACTGCAGCAAGTCGGGGATAAGTTTAATTGGCCCCAAATGTGATTAACCAAGACTGGCTCACATATGCTCTGCTGGTGTTTAGCGTGCCACAAATTCTAGCATTACCCAGTGGGTCCTAAAAGCCATTCTCTTTTTAATGTTCCTTGCCTAGTTTACTCAAGTTGGAATTTAAATCAAAGGGTAACATCTATATTGGGGATAACTTTATAGTTTATCTTAATATAATGGCTAATAAATGTCATGTTTTAAAGGAGCTTTGTAAAAACAATAGTTTTAACAATGTTATATACTTTTAAGGAAATCTGGTAAGCAGTTGACTGAATCTGGTACACTGCAATTTTACACATTATAAGAACAGAGCTACGAGAATAGGGGGTGATAGGCTCAAAGGTACCGAACCAGAGCCAACATGGATATTGGAATGTCCACAAAAATAGAAATGGAGCATCCTGCATCTCTCCAACTCAGGTCCAAATAGGTCTCCTTGGAAACAGGGTTTCTTCATCAGCTTCTTTTAAACTGGAAAGATGTAAGCATGGCTCAGAGGTAAGGAACCCTCCTGCCATTGCAGGAGACGCAGGCTCAACCCCTGGGTTGGGAAGATCCCCTGGAGAAGGGCAACCTATTCCAGTCTTTTCCCCTGAGATATCCCATGGACAGAGGAGCCTTGCCGGCCACAGTCCGCAGGGTTGCAAAGATTTGAAGACAACTTAGCTGCTAAAACAACAACAAAGTGTTAATGCATGTTCAGGGGACCTTCTCAGAATCAACATTTCTAATTCTAGCGTTTGGGGAAAAACCCACCCCTGACTCTATCTTGGTCGAATGGGATCATGGGAGATCACGTGAAAGGATTTGATAGTTTTACTCTTGCCCTGGTCATGCCTCTGACATGACCTGCAGCTTTAGGCGGATCCCTTAATCTCACAGAGGTTCATGCTCTTCATCTGTGAGATGAGGGATTTGGGCAAGGTCTCTGAGTCTGGCTCCATGCTTGTATGACTCTATTCCACGTTCTATTTGAAGAAGAAAGACTGTGGGACTTCTCCAAACCCATTCTATTTTCAGAAAGGAACAAAACACTCACCAAAAAGCATGTGTCATCCGGCTGACTGTACACAACATCCTGGGCAAAACAGACGTGTGCTGGCAACTCTGTTAAATGTCATCTCAAAAGAGGTGAGTTTCTGATGAGCTCATAAATACATCTTTTCTGTCTGTTCTAGAAAAGCTTACTGATTTTTTTTATTTATTTACTTTTAACAAGTCAAGTTATATAAGCTGGCTAGACTACTCCAAATTAGCACCAGGATGTATGGGACATGAGGGCATTGACAAATTTCCAGTACCTTTATATGATTTCTGAAATACTTATATTAATAATAGTTGCCCAGATAAATATAACTTAGGGAAGAATAAGCATTTCTTAGTTGGCAGTGTTTTTTGTGCAATTGAACATAACAAATAAACCTAATTACTTTTTAACATTTTTCATTTTAAAAAGGGAAAGAACAAACTCTGAGATTTTTCAGGGGCCCTCTGGGAAATATCAAACTCAGTTTGAGAGCAAGAAGATTTCATTTAGGACTTGATTTGGGAAAGGCAAAGTTGTCAAAAATGTCAAGAGGTTTGAACACTTGACTAAACAGAATCATAGGTCACTGGGAACAGTTCTTGGCTATCTATTTAGCCAAAGCAACAATAAAAGGTTTCCAAAGTGAAGGAGAGCATTGTTATTTTAAAAAAAAAAGTGCAAAACAAAATCAACAACACACCTTATTGTTGTTGTTGTTGTTCAGTTGTTAAATTGTGTCTGACTCTTTGTGACCCTATGTACTGCAGCATGCCAGTCTTCCCTGTCCTTCACCATCTCCTGGAGTTAGCTCAAACTCGTGTCCATTGAGTCGGTGATGCCATCCAACCATCTCATCCTCTGCCACCCTCTTCTCCTTTTGCCTTCAATCTTTCCCAGCATCAGGGTCTTTTCCAGTGAGTTGGCTTTTCACATCAGGTGGCCAAAGTATTGGAGCTTCAGCTTCAGCATCAGTCCTCCCAATGATTTTCTTCAGAATTGCTGGTTTGATCTCCTTGCTGTCCAAGAGACTCTCAAGAGTCTTCTCCAGCACCACAGTTTGAATGCATCAGTTCTTCAGTGGTCAGCCTTTTTTATGGTCCAGCTTGCACATCCATACATGACTACTGGAAAAACCATACCTTTGACTATATGGACTTTTGTAGGCAAAGTAATGTCTCTGCTTTTTAATATGCTGTCTAGGTTTGTCATAGCTTTTCTTCCAAGGAGCAAGCATCTTTTAATTTCATGGCTGCAGTTATAGTCTGAGTGATTTTAGAGCCCAAAGAAAATAAAATCTGCCACTGTTTCCATTTTTCCCCATCTGTTTGCCATGAAGTGATGAAACTGTATGCCATGATTTTAGTTTTTTGAATGTTGAGTTTTAAGCCAGTCTTTTCACTCTCCTCTTTTACCTTCATTAAGAGGTTCTTTCTTTTAAAAGTAAGAAGACTGGATTCTCTTACATAGTCAAAGATATGATAAAGACAGCATAAAGCACAAGAAATGGCTTTGATAAGACACAAAATCTTTGTTTCCTAGGCAGATTACTTAAAAAGTAAAGAAAAAACTACAGTCTCTTGTTAGGAACAGACTAATAGTCCAAGAAAATTTTGCTGTTCCAACAGAGAAAACTAAACTCTAGTTTTTTGATCAGTATCAGTGCTAAAGCTCATTTAAAAAAGCCTCACATAAATAAATTTACCCAGTCTAGCTAACTTTCACTTTATGCTATAAGATTTCATTTTCAAGATTTTCTGCAGGCCTTTTTCTATTTGATTGTGAATTACTGAAAAGACCCTGAAAACTGTTTTAAGGCAGTTATTATAAAATGTAATTATTATTATTTATTATTTTTAACATACAATTTAATAAGAATTATACCATTCCTCTCTTAAAATCGACTGCCTGAGAAGAAAAACAGAAAAGACATGTTGGAAAAATATTTTAGAAGGGTATCACCTATGTATTTTTTAGGAAAATGTCCAAAGTATACAGAAGGCAGAAATCTTACTCAGACTGTTTAGTTTATTGAATTTTCTCTGCCTTGAAAATCATAGCATAGTTCTCTCGAGACATTTCTAAGGATGTATTACATCATAAAGTACACCAAGGATAGTAACCCATATAAAACACAATTATTATTTAAAAGTACATTCTTTAAACTTTTATTCCACACATGAGCTTAAAACACATGGTAGGGCTTTCCTCCTGGCTCAGTGGTAAAGAATCCGCCTGCCAATGCAGGAGCCACGGGAGCCAACAGTTTGATTCCTGGGTTGGGAAGGCCCCTGGAGGAGGAAGTGGCAACCTGCTCCAGTATTCTTGCCTGGAGAATCCCATGGACAGAGGAGCCTGGTGGGTTACAGTCCATGGGGTCACAAAAGAGTCAGATACGACTGAGCATTACATCTATCATCTAGGAAAGGAATACAGATGCCAAGTCAGGGAAGGGAGAAGTGTGGATGAGTGGAAAAGGAGTCACTGAAGCAGTGGCAGGAAACCCCGGGGGATCAACTCAGAGAAGCCAAGAGAAAGAAGTGTGGTCCCAAAGGATGGAGAGGAATTTCTGCAAAGGGTCTCAGAAGGTAGGCTAGGAGACTAAGAATGTGGCAGTTAAGGTGTGATTGTGAACTTGTGGAGAAGCAGTTCTGGGAGAAGATGTGGAACCAGGATTGCCTGCGAAGCTGCTTGGGCAGCCCTCTGTCCCAGCTCTACATCAGCCACTCACCAGCTGACTCCCATGGAGCTAGAACACACATTGTATCAGTGCAGTTTGCCTGTGAGGACCAAACTGATTTATGCCTTGTTTCTGGGTCTTCTTCTTTAATTAAGGATATGAAAATAAAACATTTCTTACAAAGAAAAAAAAAAAAGGTGTTTTATAGCAGCTTAGGGAATGGAACTGTTTATTAAAGAGAAGAAAAATGCAAAATAGAGGATAAATGCAATGAAATTACTCTTAACCAAACAGAGCTCTCAGACATATGAAAAAATGCTCAACTTGTAATAAAAGGAATATGAAGTAGTGAGATACTCTTTTTCTTCATTGATTTGGCAAAGATTTAAAAAAACATTTATGCATGGTAATATCCTGTGATGGTGAGGCCAGATATACTTGGGCATTTCAGCGCAAATATGGGAGTAGAACCTTTGGGATGATATTTTGATGGGATATTTAAGAGCCTTAAAGATACGTATAGAATTTGTTTGGTGGTTCAGTGGTTAAGAATCCGCCTACCAATGAAGGCGATACGGGTTCGATCCCTGGTCTGGAAAGACTCGATATGCCCTGGGGCTAAGATTCTAGATGCTTAGCCTGAGCGCCCAAGAACTCATACTCTGCAACAGAAGAAGCCACCACAAGGAGAAACCCACGCACTGCAGCTAGAGAGTAGCCCCCACTGGCAGTGACTAAAGAAAGCCCATGCCCAGCAATGAAGACCCAGTGCTGGCAAAAATAAATAAACAAATAAAACTCATTAAAAAATATGTATAGGTACTGATCCAGAATTCCATTTCTAGATTTTTCTTCTAAGGAGAGAGTTAAAGCTATATGCAAAGCTTCTATTAAAGGAATGCACATTTCAGTGTTACTTATATTACCCCCAAAATGAAAACAAATGAATATTCAATAACACAGACCTGGTTAAATAAGGTACAGTTATGTTTAGACAATACAAAGTCATTAAATAATAATTCAGGAAACATTTAGAGACAGTGAAGATATTCAGATTGTATTAATTAGGGATAAAAAAGTATCAAAGCAATATTTATGGAAGGAACCAATAAAAAAATGTAAGTATCTGAAACAAAACTATACAAAATAATTAGCAATAGTTAATATGGAATAGTGGAGGTAATGGCTGATTTTAAATTTTTGCTCATTTTTCTTCTTTGATTTTT
The DNA here is from genome assembly GCA_006408695.1 of Aepyceros melampus. Classification (NCBI taxonomy): domain Eukaryota; kingdom Metazoa; phylum Chordata; class Mammalia; order Artiodactyla; family Bovidae; genus Aepyceros; species Aepyceros melampus. Next base: position 80,717 of record SJXQ01001444.1, on the reverse strand, counting down.
CTTTTTTTCCTAAAATGAACATGCATTGATTATGTGTTTGAGATGAATAAGTATTATAAACAAGAATTGAGTCTATTCAACACTGTGTCTGAGAGAGAAATGTTCGATGCACTGAAATTTTATCTAAGGATAAACAGTGAGAAACTCTCTTTCACTTTATTGTGAAGAAATTCCAGCCCATTGAGGGGAGATACTTGCTAACATATGGATTCTTTTTATTCATTTTTCCTGGTGTGCAATGTGGGACCACTCACCTGGGGAGATCCAAGGAAGCCACGTGAAATACTGGAAGAGAAGCATGAATCAAGTTCCTGATTCACAAACTGTCTACTTTCCCCACCAATGTCCTCAGCTATTCTATCTTTATATATATGTATATATTGGAGGGTGAAGTAGAAAAGGATAGTTTTATTACTTTGCCAGGCAAAAGGAGACACACTGGGCTTCTGCCTTGAAAAACTCTGGGTCCCCTATTTATATGTTTAAATTACACAGTGAAGCAGTGTGTTTTTAAAGTCTTTATTGAGTGTGTTACACTGCTGCTTCTGTTTATGCTTTGACCTCTTGGCTGGGAGGCATGTGGGAGTCTTAGTTCGCCCACCAGGGACTGAATCCACACCCTCTGCATTGGAAGGTGGTGTCTTAACCACTGGACTACCGGGAAGTTCCTGATTCAGTTCTTACATTTAGGATTTCAATTTTGAAAGGAGACTTCTTCCACTTCTCAGTTCATTTTTATCATTTTGGCCCAAACTAATTTCTCAGGACTTTTGAAGAATTTTCCTTCCTGGAAACATTGAACATCGTCGACTACAGATGCTAAATGCTTCTTTTTGTAACCAAAGTTGTCCTCACCATTCAGGTGTAGTGATGAATCAGAACACTTCAATCCAACCAGCTACCTCACCCCAAAACAAGGGAGTCTCAAGATGAAACTTTAAAACACTGGGCAAGAGAGGAAATGTAAAAGTCCCTTACCAAAGGCTGCTGCTGCTGCTGCTGCTAAGTCGCTTCAGTCGTGTCCGACTCTGTGCGACCCCATAGATGGCAGCCCACCAGGCTCCGCCGTCCCTGGGATTCTCCAGGCAAGAACACTGGAGTGGGTTGCCATTTCCTTCTCCAATGCAGGAAAGTGAGAAGTGAAAGTGAAGTCGCTCAGTCGTGTCCGACCCTCAGCGACCCCAGGACTGCAGTCTACCAGGTTCCTCCATCCATGGGATTTTCCAGGCAAGAGTCCTGGAGTGGGGTACCAAAGGCAGTTAATTCCTTTACTGACGATAAGATCAATAACAGTTGGAGAAAAACACATAAATTTGAAGGACGAGGCAATTGTTAAAAGCCCTGGATGGACTACACCAAAAATGATCATGGTCACTGAGTGGATTGTCTAACCATGATGTTTAGGAAGGAAAGCTCAAAAGTAGGAAATGAACAAATGATAGAGCAGTTACATAGATCTTTCGTCTGGTTAATATGCAATTAAGTTTGGCACATAATATATAGGCACTTGATTCATTTCCAACTGGCCACTTTATCTTCTGCAGCGGATCAGTTGATTATAATTCCACTAATATCATCTTCCCTTTAGATCACCGTATCAAACGCAGGAAAGGCTTTGAATTATGCATTGTTTTAGCAGCTATTCAAAAAGTCCACCTTACTCTTTTCATGCCTGGAGGTAGAACTTTGTAAACTTTGCTGTGGTTTGCATCAAATTAAAGAGAGTTTTTTTTTTTTTTTGCTCCGTAATAGGACAAAACACGCTAATTTTTGTGGGTTGAAAATGTGTTGTAAATATTAACATGTGTCAAGTGATGAGCTGTCTCTCCTCTTTGAACTGAACTGTGGGCTGAAACTTTAAAAAAAAATAGAAATGGTAGGACTCCCCTGGTGGTCCAGTGGTTGGAACTCCAAGCTTCCCATGTGAGTTCAATCCCTGGACGGGGAATGAAGACCCCACATGCCTCGAGGCACAGCCAAAAAATTGAAAAGAAAAAGAAATGGTAAATTCTAGGGTAACATGAGATAAATAAATTAATTAATTATTTAAATTAGCAAAGAGATCAATCAAAAGGTTTGTTATTCTTTTATTTTCTATAAGTTATAATACCAAGTAATATCTAGATAATAGTTACATGCTAATATATTCATAAGCTTGAAGATGAGAGTCATTCATGATCTGCCTGATTCAGGGTCTCAGAACTGGCTTTGAGAGAGGATAACAGAGGGGTAACTGTCATCGGCATCCAGGCCTATGCAACACAACCTGATGACCCCTGTGAGCTGGGAAGCTGCTTTGAGCCCTGCTGTTGATGCCCTCGTGGCAGAAATTATGGGTCGTCAGTGACACGCATTTGCAACACTCTTGGCAACCCACTCCAGGACTCTTGCCTGGAAAATCTCATGGACAGAGGAGACTGGTAGGCTACAATCCATGGGGTCGCAAAGAGTCGGACACGACTGAGCGACTTCACGTTCCCTTTCCCTAGGGCTGCTGTATACAGGTGTGTAGGTTGTCTCCTCCATAAGGACATATGGCTGAGAGAGTGAGTGGGAGGTGAAATCAAAGCCATGCTCAGCCGTTACCCAGAGGAAGGGATCTCTTCCTAATTTAAATGAATTTATTCAAGAAATGTTTATTGAACACCTACAATGTGCAATGTCTTGAGAAAACCAAAAACAAATGAATGCAAAAGCTAAAATAGCAAAAGAGATCCAACCTTCATGAAGCACACAGCGAAGGGCTGGGGGCCTGTGGTTTCTCTCAGCATGAGTTTCCACATCTGTAGAATGTGGACAGTATTACGTATATGTACGCACTTGACCCAAACCAGAGCTTGATGAGCGAGTATTCCTTCTGCTGTTGTTTCTGTTTTAGTTTTCCTTTGAGGGAAATTCTTCATGCTTGGTTCATCTATTTTCATCTTTATGAATTAATGTTGTTGTTGTTCAGGTGCCGAGTTGTGTTCAACTCTTTGCGACCTCAGGGACTGCAGCATGCCAGCCTGTCCTTCACTATCTCCCAGAGTTTGTGCAAGCTCATGTCCATCGAGCTGGTGATGATGCCACCCAACCATCTCATCCTCTGTCACTGGTGTCTTCTCTTGCCCTCAATCTTTCCCAACAGCAGGGTTTTTTTCCAATGAGTCAGCTCTTTGCCTCAGGTGGCCAAAGTATTGGAGCTTCAGCTTTGGCATCAGTCCTTCCAACGAATATTCAGGGTTGATTCCTTTAGGGTTGACTGGTTTGATCTCCTTGCAATCCAAGGGATTCTCAAGAGTCATCTCCAACTCCACAGTTTTGAAAGCATCAATTCTTCAGAATTAATGGCTGAATCCAGTTTGTGAGATTTTTACTTCTTAGATGTCACATGGATCCAAGACATTTAGGCTTTTGACTTTGGAGTTGATATCGAGTTCTGTATCTGAATTTATTCTTTGCCTGTATCATCACTGATCCTCTCTGTACCCTACTGGCATTCAGTTCAGTTCAGTTCAGTCGCTCAGTTGTGTCCGACTCTTTGCGACCCCATGAATCGCAGCACACCAGGCCTCCCTGTCCATCACCAACTCCCAGAGTTCACTCAGACTCATGTCCATCGAGTCAGTGATGCCATCCAGCCATCTCATCTTCTGTCGTCCCCTTCTCCTCCTGCCCCCAATCCCTCCCAGCATCAGAGTCTTTTCCAATGAGTCAACTCTTCGCATGAGGTGGCTAAAGTACTGGAGTTTCAGCTTTAGCATCATCATTCCTTCCAAAGAAATCCCAGGGTTGATCTCCTTCAGAATGGACTGGTTGGATCTCCTTGCAGTCCAAAGGACTCTCAAGAGTCTTCTCTAACACCGCAGTTCAAAAGCATCAATTCTTCAGCCTGGCATTATTGAGGTAGAAAAGACGGTGGAACAGAGAGTGTCAGGGATGGGCGGGGACTAGGAATTACTTATGAAGGAGGAGTCTGAGGCCTGGGGAGGGTGCCTGTTGTTAGAAGCTAGACTGTGGCCAAGCTTGGACTAGAGATTGGTTCTGTTTCTCACCAGAGTCCTCTGTGTCAACATATGACCTTGAGACTGCCTTCAGATGGTGAAGCGATGAATGTGCATTTGGAAATAACCTTGTTCTCACACATGAAACGTGTTTCATGGAGCACGTGCCATCTTTGTACCCAATCCTGCTTCTCCCCAGTCTAGAGAGTTCTTGAATTTCCTCTGTTCAGCGATCAAGTGCCTGGGGACCTTTCCATGGTTCAATTCTTAGTTTGTGGTGGTTCCAAGCTGTAACAGAAATCTCCCCAGGGACCCATCCTGTGTCTTCTCCATTAAAGGAAGTCTTCCCTTGATATTTCTCTCTGGCCCTGGTCCAGATATGGAGGAGAGGGATCAAGAGGCAAGGGAGAGGTCTCCAGGCTTAAATGCCAGCAATCCAATTACAGGAATGTTTAACCTTTGTAAATAAAATCCCTGCTTGGCTCGCTTCTCAGATGGAGGGAGGAAAATGAACTTAGTATGAAGCCCCATACTGAGCGGAGAGGACCAGAGTTTATAACATCCTTCCTGGCAGAGGGAGCTCAGCCTGCTGTTAAAAATTATTCTCCCTCGAAGGCCAACTGGCAGCAGAAACAAGAAAACATGCAGTGCAGTAAGCCACCTCCTCAGGTGCCCTCGCTGGTGACGGGGGCTGTTTACCTCTGTATTTGGCTCAAAAGAGCCACAGGAGGGTCCGGTCAGCGGCTTGGCTTCCATTAAGAACAAGAGAAATAAAATTAAATGTGAAACAGCAGACAGTGGAAGATAACCAGAAAATAGAATTGAATATTTCACACACCCTTGGATAGGGAGGACCTCCGTGGTTTAGAAGCAGTACGGGAAACCACGATGGGAAGATAAAAAAAGAGTCTGTCTATGTATACACAAGTATTGAAGGCAAATAAACTGAAAACTACTTGCCACAAAGGCAGCATCAAAAGGCTGTTGGTTGTTATTATTTATAATAAATTCATTCATTTAACATTTATTGGTCTGGCTGCTCCAGAGATCAAAGGCTCAGAGCCCTACGTGCCCCCTGCAGAGAGGGGATAGAATCCATCACCTTTGTTTCTACACTCGAGCTTGTGCGTGCTCAGTCATGTCCGAGTCTTTTGTGACCCCATGGACTGTAGTCCATCAGGCCCCTCTGTCCATGGGATTACCCAGGCGAGACTCCTGGAATGGGTTGTCATTTCCTCCTCCAGGGAATCTTCTCGACCCAGGGATCGAACCTGCATCTCTTTCATCTCTGCATTGGCAGGTGGCTTCTTTACCACTGAGCTACCTAGAAAGCCTCCTTGTTTCTGTTTATTCATTATCTGAAGTTGTGGTGGGTCAGGGGACTTCTGTGTACCTATTTACACATACTGATGAGAAAAGCACTAGGAAACTGTTAGGTAAATGGACAAATGTAAGAACTGACAATTTACTAAAGAGGAAAAATATTTGGTTAGGAAAAATGTGTGAGTTCCCCATCTTGTTAATAATGATTGAAGTGCAAATTAAAATGAGGTGGTTTTAGACTACTAAGTGACCAAACTTATTTTTTAATAATACCCAAAGCTAGCACACATGTAGAGAAAAATAAGTAATATTATGCTCTCGTAAATAAATGGTCTTTAGACAGTATTTTGACAATATTTACTGAGAGTCTAAAATGTCCTTATAATTTGAGAGTAATTACACTTCTAGGAACTTGTGTGAAGGAAATAATCAAAGATGCAGGCAAAGATTCATATATAAGAATATTCATAATATATTCTCCTGGAAAAAGAAAAGCAGTTTTAATGTCCAACAATAAGCAAGCCATGGGGTTGCAAAGAGTCAGACATGACCGACCCACTAAGCACACAGTAGGCAAGTGGACAATAGATTAAGATATATCTATATATTTCCTGGTGCCTCAGATGGTAAGAATCTGCCACAGTGCGGGAGACCTGAGTTTGATCCCTGGGGAGGGGAAATCCCCTGGAGGAGGGCATGGCAACCTTCTTCAGTACTCTTGCCTGGAGAATCCTCATGACCAAGGAGCCTGGTGGGCTACAGTCCATGGCATTGCAAAGAGTCGGACACGACTAAGCAACTATATACATATGTGTGTGTGTGTATATATGTATATAAAATAGTTTATTTTGAGTAAAACTCATATTGAAGAATATGTAATGATAATACATATGCTCAAAATATAGTAGAAAGTAAAATAAAAACAGAGATACAAACTCTACAGGAATAGAATCTAAAAAATAAATAAATAAATAAATAAATAAACTAAAAATGTAAGAAAACACACAGACTCAGAAACAGAGAACAAGCCAGTGGTTCCAGTGGGGAAGCCGGTGGGGGTGGGCCAAGTTAGCGGAAGGGTATTGAGAGGCAGACTACTGCGTGCGGCGTGCGGCATAGATAAGACACAGAGATGAATGCATAGCACGGGAAATGTAGCCATTGTTTTCTAATAATTTTTTACATTTATTTATTTATTTTTTTGGCTGCGCTGGTCTTCGTTGCTGCGTGAGGACTTTTTCTGATCGTGAGCAGGGGCTCCTCTCTAGCTGTGGGGTGTGGACTTCCACTGCGGGGGCTCCTCTCTACCTGGGGTGTCGGCTTCCACTGCGCGGGCTGCTCTTGCGGAACTCGGGCTCTAGAATGTGGGCTCAGTAGCTGTGGCGCACGGGCTTAGTTGTCCCACCTCATGGGGACTCTTCCTGGGCCAGAGATCGAACTTGTGTCTCTTGAACTGGCAGGCGCATTCTTAACCACTGGACCACTAGGGAAGTCCTGTAGCGAACATATGATTTTATAAAGATAAAAATAGTAAACGTTAAACCACGCCACCCTCCCATGGTGATGGGATTGTCCCACGAGATTGAAACCCAACTTGCCTTGCCGGTAACCAGGAGGGTGTGTAAGCCCTTCCATCGGGTAGAGGTTCTCTCTTTAAGGATCTGAAAATGGGTGAGGCACATTGGCCTCCTCCTGGCAGACTCCTTGGCACCTTGACCTGGATCTTAGGGGGCCATGTCAGCAGCTTCTGGGGTGTTGGGAAGGCCTGCCAGATGCCTGTCCCCGCCCCCACCCCACCGATAAACAGGGTGAAAGTGTTTCTGATGTTCATGGGCTACCCCTGAGCTTCTGGATGGCTCTGCACAGGGAAATTTTAATTCCAAAGCAACATACACCCTTCTGTACCCCAGGCATTGAATAAATCAGTGGCGATCTCCAACTCCATAATTCTAACAGAGCCATCTCTGATGGCTGTGGCAATTTGCTCTCTCGTGGGTTAGCGACCGGCTGAATTGATGAGGAAACTGACAGCTCTTTGTCTTCCTTCACCACATTTGTCATTTGGCAGCTGGCTTATTCTTTATCTATTGCCTGTGACTCTCTCTCTCTGTGTCTCTCTCTCCCTGGGCACTTGTGGAGCAGATGTATCTCCTCCTCTCCCTACAGACAAAATCTATAAAGCCATAACATGTTTTTAATGCAATTCAGCTTTTTGAAACATGCATAATTGGAGAGTTCCAAAATAATTAGTTTATTATAGTGGGTCTGTAAAAATGAACTTGCATCTCATTTATGAGCCATTAGATCCCATGTTCTACCAGCCTGATTGCTATTAATGCCACCAGCATATAATTTAGCATACTTTATTAAAATGTGTCACAATTGACCGTCTCTTGCTCCCAGCCCCCACCACGTCTGGGGGCTGGGATAGGCTGTTCTTCCTATAGCAGAATTCTTCCCACAGCAGTCCTGCAGCTTCAATAATGTATTGATTGATTAATTTAATTGTGGTGAAACATAGGTAACATAAGGGCTTCCCTGGTGGCTCAGATGGTAAAGAATCTGCCTGCAAAGCTGGAGATGGGAGTTTGATCCCTGGGTCTGGAAGATCTCCTGGAGGAAGGCAGGGCAACCTACTCCCGTATCCTTGCCTGGAGGATCCCACGGGCAGAGGAGCCTGGCTGGCTACAGTCTATGAGTTCACAAAGATACACAACTGAGTACATAAAATATTATATGTTAACCATTTTCAGTTGTACAGTTCAGGGGTATTAAGGATCTTTGACATGTTATGTAACCATCACCACCAACTTTCTCCAGACAACTTTTCATCTTATAAAACTGAAACTCTGAAGCCATTCAGCAAAACCTCCCCATGGTATGTAGCTTTTGATACAAAGCCTCCTCCCCACCCCATGGTAAGCTGGGTTATGAGGTTCCTTTCCAGGAAAACATATGACATTCATTCTGTTTCTTTCAGGAGCAGTTAAGCAAAGAAAAGAACTTGAGACATGGGGTGATAAGGAAGAAAGAGAGAAAAAAATTCAGGATGTGTAACATGTGGCACGGCCCATGGGTAGATGTCATTGTCCTAGAAGGTAAGAACAATTAGCTCCTTTTGGGAACAACTGGATTTTTCTTTCAGACAAATATAATGAAAGTAAAAAATATGATTGCATATCTGCTATATTCCACATGGGTCAGATGTAGAGCAGAAGGGAGATGAAAGAAAAACAAGTCATATTCTCTCCTTAAGGATCTGTGGGTCTCATGGCAGAGAAGAGCAAGAACTGATGTAAATTTGTACAGGAGACTAGTAATAATGACTGCGACAAAACCCTGAGAAGGGAACTGGAGTTGTCTGCAGTCCTGGAATGCCACAAGGCTGTGCTCAGGGCGAAGAACTAAGATGGGGGAGGAACAGGTAAGAATAATTCTCCATTATCCCCTTTACGTGCCCCACAGGTGGCTGCCGTGGGTGGGGAGAAGGGGAAAAGCTGCCCCCCACCCCCAGGGGGAACACTGAAGAGGGGTGGTGGGCTGCCGCAGGACCTCCGTCCCAGGGTCCGGCACTTAATGTGCGTGCTCCCAACCCAGAGATGCCGAGCATCAGCATGGCGTGACACCCCTTTTTCCCACATGGGTGTCATCAAGGGACTGGCCGGAAGGTGACTGGGACCTTCAGGCAGAAACCCTAGAGTCTCGTGCGAAAAGCGAGATAGTGACTGTCTCAGTTTTTTGTGGTCTCATTACTGAAGAAAGAGAGGGCTTCCTTGCCCCCCTTTCCCTCTGAAGGGGGGAGTTGAGCTTTGTGACTTGAGGTTCTCAGTCTGCAACCAGGGATAGGAGTTTTTCATTTTTTGGCTTAGAGAAGAAAACTCCTGGGTTGTCACAAAAATGGAGTCTAAATCTTTTCTTCCAACAAAATTTTACATAGAAGTCCAGTAAATTCGGGGTACAACATATACCGGTGTGTGTGGGTGTAGGGATACATGGGGGAGGGTTGGATGCAAAGCCACTAACTCTGCTTTGGAAGAAGGTGGAATAGCTCTGTTGACCAGGGAACCTCTCTCCAAATGAATGTTCTCTCATTGGTGCATAGAAGCATCTGGAAGGCATTTGGAGAGGAGAGGGAAGAAGGGAGGAGGGTCTGCATGAGTGTTAAAAAATCACCGACCTGGCACAGAGTCAAAATGCAGGAGTGGCAGGAAAAAGGGCCAGACCCACACTGACATCAACTGGGACATCCGGTCAGATGAAATCCAAGGTGTCTAGCATATTCGTGACGGGTCTGCCAATGTCATCTCCCAGAGGGTAGAAGAGGCAGCAAGAGGAAACTGCTACTCTGGGCTTAACTCCAACCAGCAGAGTAAATGTGGTTGGTGAAGCAGAATTCACCGAGGTCGTGAGAATAAATGAGCACACAGTGCAGAGTCTGTGGTCACCGCAGTGGGGAGGGGTCTCTACAGTGGGAGGTGCTGTGCAGCGCCTACGGGATATCAGAAGGCTCAGAACAATCACGTGAACCAGAGGATAAGAGGATGAGATGGCTGGATGGCGTCATCGACTCAATGGACATGAGTTTGAGGCAAACTCCAGGAGATAGTGAAGGATAGGAAGCCTGGCGTGCTGCAGTCCACGGGGTCGCCAAGAGTCAGACACGACTCAGCGACTGAACAACAACTACTGTTCTTGGAGGCTGGATGGTTTGTACGAGGCACCCAAGCGCTGGATGCACAAATTTTCAAGGCCCCAAAGGAAAGGGAAATTTATAGGGACACTCTCTGCTGAGTTTGGGTGTAAATCACATCTGGATGAGAAAAATGGGGGCTTGTGGCCTGGGATGGATTTGCAGGAAGGTTATGTCACAAAGTGGAAGCCGCATGGATTGGGGGGCTGCCAAAAGCTCGGAGGAAAATGCAGCAACTGTTTTCTGATAGTGTCTGTGGCAGATGGAGGGTCAAATACGGGCAGGTGGGCAGGGCCCCTGTCTGCTCTGACCGGGTAGTGAAGACGAATGGAGAAGGGTGGATCCCATGGCCCCCATTTGATTCCTGCCTCTTCTCTTTAGCAGAAGGATTTTGGACAGAAGATTCCATTTTTTGCTGAGTGAGAAACAGGGAGGGAGCAGGGGTTTGAGGTAAGAGGCTTAGGACAGAGTCCTCACCCTCTGTGATCCTGAACTTCCAACTCCTCCTGCGTAAAATGGAGATAATAACCCTCCCCAGCAGACCTCACGGTGTGGTCCTCAGGCGGCAGCGTCAGCATCACCTGGGTGCTTGTCACAAGTGCGTACCCTCAGGTCTGACCCCGGACCTGCTGCATCAGAATATCTGAGAGTGAAGCTCTTGGAAAGCTTCTCAGGGGGCTTGGAACAGAGCCTTCAGAGGTTCTCCTGCCCTCTCTGTCATGGAACCCTGGTCCATATCACGTGGTTGCTAGGAGACGTAGACCAGGGGCAGTATGGGAAACACCCTTGCATGCTGAAAGACATCTTGAAACCATTAGTTTTCAGGAAGTGAGTCAAATGTCCTGGCTTGGACAAACCACATCCCAAACTCTTGACAAGACTGCAGATGAGAGCACCAAAGTGCTGCCAGCTGGCAGAGTACTGATTTGAAAAGAGCAACTTGGATACTTTCTAATCTAACCAGATGGAAAGGTCACAGGAGGAAGTTAAAGGAAACAGTTGGAGTAGCCAGACCGGTTCTCTTTCTCTCCAGGCCTCTCCATGCAAACACCTTCCTCCTTTTACTTAGTCGCTGTGATAAATAGAAGTGCACAGGGCTTCTTCATCCAGTGAAGCACACATTATTTCTCTAGCATCAGAGTGCTAATTTGTAACATAGATTAAATTTGGCTTCAGACGGGGGAAGGATGGCACCTTTAAGATCTTCCGCGTCATTTGGTAAAATCACTCACTTCATACTTGAGAATGGATTAGAATGTGTCAGTACCAATACCAGGCATTTCCCTGTTGTCACACGATGTTAGAGGGACAATTATTTCATGTCTGAGTAAAACATCTTACTCGGTGGCTAAAGTTAATGTAGCAAATTGAACTGTGTTGAAACAGGGCTCAGACATTTTGTGAATTCCGCAATTGCCTGTTAACCGTTAACCAAGCTGGTGAACACATTTCTTCCTTTTCATCTCTTTTTACTGGATATGAGACGATTATTGTTTTGCTTAGAAGAGGCCTCAGCCCCTCTGAACTTGGAACGATGTAACACAGACTCACAGTTCAAAGGTTAAAAGAGGATTGATCTGTGAGCTCTCCCCAATCCTTTGCTTTGCTCCCTGCTCTCTGAAGGATAAACCTCTTCTTCCAGATAAATCCAGATTGGTTTTTCCAATAGATTGGCTTTTGGCCTCCCCGGCTGAACAGTACTTTGACATAACCTGGACAAACCTCCCTATAGTTATGAAGAAATCATTTCCAACATCTGAGGTTAATTCACTAAATGAAGCATTGAATTTTCTTCCAGGGAAGCAAGAAAAATTGTTTGGATGAGGTTAGAAAAGGCTAGGCAAGCTTAGAGAACATTCCCTGGGGCTCCACCCCTGCATAGAGCTCTATTGGAAATTTATGGCAGTGTTCGATAAATAATCAATAGGAAAAAACTCTTCACTTTTACACTGCTTTTTATGTTTTGAGTGACTTCTCATCCATTATCCTAAAGGTCTTGTGAGATAAATTAAGATGGGTGGCTCTTTGCGACCCCATGAACTGAAGCCCACCAGGTTCCTCTGTCCATGGGATTATCCCAGCAAGAATATTGGAATGGGTTGCCATTTCCTACTCCAGGGGATCCTCCCCACCCAGGGATTGAACCTGTGTCTCCTGCATTGCAGGTCAATTCTTTACCACTTGGGAAGCCCAAGATGGGTGGACTTAGCCCTATTTGGTGAATAGGTTGATTGTGCCCAAGGAGTAGCTGAACATGCCTGGTCACTCAGCGTACATCCAGCCACATCATATTAGGGACAAGGGGTCTCTGGTCTCTTCCAATGGGCTGTGGTCTCTTTTCATTCAGTGAGTCTGACTCCAAGTGCTTGCCGAAGGGAAAGGGCAAAGAAAGAGATGTGCAAATCCCATCATCCAAGCACTGGGGAATCCGGCTGCTGTGGTTTTGGGGTTCATGTCCCAGCAGGTCTCAGGATCCCTGTCATTATCATATTTCTTGTGTGTGTGTGCATGTTCAGTCGCTAAGTCATGTCTGACTCTTTGTGACTCAAGGGACTGTAGCCCATCAGGCTCCTCTGTCCATGGGATTTCCCAGGAAAGAATACTGGAGTGGGCTGCCATTTCCTACTCCAGGGGATCTTCCCGATCTAGGGACTGAACTGTGTCTCCTGCACCTCCTGCGTTGCCAGGTGGGTTCTGTACCAATCAAGCGTGGGACCAAAGGGAATACTTTTTTTTGCCACCATGGCTTTTTAAGCCCACGCTCAGCTCCAAGAAAAGAGAAAGGGGAACTTCTAGAGGTGAGCTTTCCACTGAATACAGCAACTTTGTCAAAGTTATTTTTGTCCCTTGATTTGTGAATGCAAGTGATTTCATGTTAATGAAACCTTTATGTAAGTTAGTGTTAGTCACTCAGTCTTGTTCAACTCAGTGTGACCCCATGGACTGTAGCCGAGCAGGCTTCTCTGTCCATGGCATTCTCCAGGCAAGAATATTGGAGTGGGTTGCCATCTTCTCTTCCAGGGGATCTTTCCAACTCAGGAATTGAAGTGCATCTGTGAGTTTCCAGCATTGGCAGGTGGATTCTTTAATCACTCATGCCACCTGGGAAGCCCAAACTCTCCGCTGGACATTCTCGAAAGTAGCCAATTCCCTCCTGGCTTTGCAGAGGATGCTAATGAGTTATTGCTGATAGAACCATAAGACTGTTATTGGCATGAGTAAAATGGAGCTAATGTATAGATAAAATGAAACTATAAAATGAAATATTGTTAAAACAAAATGGTGAATGAATTTAGATATGTTATGGAATAGGTAAGTTTGGCAACTGATTGGAATGAGTCATTTTAGTGGGTCTCCTTGAATCAAAATCAGTGTAGGAAGCTGTATGGTGTATCAGGAACATATCCATCTCCTCCTTTTGTTACTATTTGGATCATTTCTGGCATGAATCCAGGCCCTGTCTTATCAGTCCTAGTGGGCCAGGAGGCAGGGAGCAGGTCAGATCACTCTCTGCTCTCATGGAGGGCAGCTAATCAACCCTGAAGACCCAGAGGATTCTGCTTGATCTTCTCACAATGGACTTTCCAGGAATGTGGTGCAAAACCCGAGTGCCAGGCTTATCCTGCACCAACTTCAGCCTTGGGAGGGAAATGAATAGCTGGATTCAGTCAGGAACCCTCCATGAGAGGGTCTCAGATTTGTAATATTGGTGCATGAGAAGCAAAAGAGCAGAGATGGAAACACCCGCTTCGACCTTCCCACGTTTCAGCTCAGTGGAATCCTGTGGATTCCCTCGAACTATAATCCTATAGTTTTCTTGGGTTATACATCGCCTCAGAAGCTGTGGATGTGTCTGGGACCCCTAGGTGGGATGCCTTCTTCCGGCATTGCCAGGGACACTGCACCAAACACAAAGCACAGCTTGCAGGACCAGGTCCGTTCCTCCATCTGTTTTTGTATTAGCTAAGAACAGTTTTGGGGCTTTCCAGGTGCCAGCAGTAAATAACCCACCTGCCAATGCGGGAGATGTGGGTTCCATCCCTGGGTCAGGAAGATCCCCTGGAGAAGGGAATGGCACCCACTCCAGTATTTTTGCCTGGGAAATCCCGTGGACAGAGGGGTCTGGTGGGCTCAGTCCATGGGGCCGCTAAAGAATCGGACACGACTAAACAACAACACAGCAAGAACAGTTTTTACATTTTTCAATGGTTAAAAAATATCTGAAGATGAATAAGAGTTCATGACACTTGGAACTATATGCAATTTGAATAACAGAGTCCAATAACAAAGTTTTGGAGAGCACAGCCACACCCATGAGTTTGTGTTATTTGTGGCTGCTTCCTTGGCATGATGGAAGAGTTGAGTGGTTACAATAGGGACTGTCTCCCCTAGTGGCTCAGTGGTAAAGAATTCACCTGCATTGCAGGAGATGTAAGAGACATGGGTGGGTTTTGATCCCTGGGTTGCAAAGATTCCCTGGAGGAGGGCATGGTAACCCACTCCAGTATTCTTGCCTGGAGAATCCCATGGACAGAGGAGCCTGGCGGGCTACAGTCCATGGGGTTGCAGAGTCAGACACGACTGAAGCAACTTAGCACACACGCAGGCAACAGAGACTGTATGGCTCACAGCCTGAAAGGTTTACCCTATGGTCGTTTATAGAAAAAGTTTGTTTTGCTTCAGCTAACTGCTGTCCTTTCAGGACTGGAGGTGGGGATGGGGGAGCTGTATGTATGATGGCTAGATACTTGAACAAGGTCAGGATTTTATTAGCAAGAAACAAAAAGGAAGCCAATATCGTGCAGGAAATCAAAGGTATTTATTACATTTAGAAGTCATCTAATTTCTCCGAGACTCATTTTCTCCATCTGCAGACATGGGGTATAAGCAGAAAGGTTTCTGGGGAGTTGGTGCGAATCCAAGAGAAGGCATGTAGGTGTATGCCTGGGTGACTGAAGAATGAATGAATAGGAGGTCAAAGGTGAGGTTGGGGAGGTGAGCTGGCTCCTATCATGCCAAAGAATTCTGGCTTTATTCTGTCGACATATGGTGGCCTTTGAAATGCTTCAAGCAAATGACAATGTGACATTTGCATTGGAGGGAGAGAACATGGCATTTGGTGGGTGGCTAGAGCAGAAAGGTCATTTGGTCAGAAAGTAACAAGAATGGAATGCTTATTGAAAGGGAAACTTATCAAATTGCTTTCTCCTTAACCCTTCCTTCCATCTGCAAAGTGGGAGCCCCAGGTTTGATCTCTTGGTTGGGAAGATCCCCTGGAGAAGGGAATGGCTCCCCACTCCAGTATTCTCTGGAGAATTCCATGGATAGAGAAACCTGGCAGGCGATAGTCCATGGGGTTGCAAGGAGTCGGATATGACTGAGTGACTAACACTTTCACTTTTACTAACACTTCCTCCAGGAGAGGGAAGAAACAAGGAAGGGACAAGCAATGGGATTATATGCATGCAGCACACGCAGAATAACATTGTTAAAATGGGCATCAGCTCAGAAAGCCATGTGTCATCCAGGGATCTTCAGACTAGAAAGTGATGGGGCCTCATGAGAGAACGTGGAGAAACCCTGTCTCAGAGGCCACAGGTTCTAGTCCTGACCCCACCAGGAACTTGCTGTGTGACCTGCAAGTGGAACCATCTTTCTGGTTTTCTGTTTTATCATCTGAAAAAGACAACTCTCCCGTGAGATCGTTTCTTTGAAAACATAAATGTCCTAGCAGGAACAGATTCAGATTTTGAGAGACCGGAAGTTGCAACACTTGGGGACCTCTCTTTAACAGAAAAGAAAGACAAAATTGGATGAGAAAGTAAAAATTTATAAGGAGACAAGAAATCTGACACAGGATGTATTTTAAAGTGATGAAAAATTCTAAACATCACAGAAATCCATAAAAAATTAAAATATTATAAATGAATGGCTTGATAAATCCTCATATTTATTTTTGTCTGTGTACCTGTGGCTCACTTCTTCACAGGACAATGCTTTTATTGCATTTTCTTTTTTAAAAAAGTATTTTGTCCGTTTATTTAGCTGCATCAGGTCTTGGTTGTGGCACGCGGGATCTTTCGCTGTGGCGCGTGGCGCAGATGGGTCAGTAGTTGGGGCGTGCAGGCTTAGTTGCTCAGAGGCATGTGGGATCTTATTTCCCTAACCAGGGACTGAACCTTTGTCCCCTGCACTGCATGGTGGCTTCTTAACCACTTGACCACCAGGGAAGTCCCTACATTTTCTGAAGGCAGCATAGGGCAATAACTCAGCCTTTTTGATGAAAATTTGTTTTTAATGATTGATACTCGGGCAGCAGGATTATCTGGCTGACACGTGACTCTCCCCAAAGCTGTATTTGTTGTTTGCAGTTTCTGTGACTTGCAAACACAGAGGTTCTAATATTTCCTATTTGCCATGACTCCCATCAGAAAACTTAAGCATGGCGTGTGTTGGTAACTGTATACCCTGTACCATTGTACCAGTTCTTAATGCCAGAGGGTTTACATTTTTGCCTGAATATTGATGAACTGAACCCTCAGAGAATTGAACTCTCTATGCACACTGTTACATGTCTGATGCCAGAAAGACATGTATTTCACACCTTGTTCCTGCTCCATTGCGCAGGAGCCTGTGTCAGGATCCAGAGAGCTGGATGTGTGCAGTGAGGGGTCTTCCTGAAAACCAGGATGTTTAGAACAAGGGACTTTAAGTCATATATGCGTCTTAGTGAACCTGAGCCAAATGTGTCTCTATTGCCCCTTAGGCAGACCCAGATAGTCAATAAATGATACTGGGACGAGTTGCTCATCCCTAATGGGAATATCACAATATTTCCCAACCACACACTACAATAGTCTATATGGGTTAAAGACCAACCCACAGGAAACAAACCCATGAAACACTTAGAAGAATACCCAGAAGGATTTCTTTATGACATCGGCATAGGGGAGGATATCTTAAAAATCACTTGGAAAAGGAAAACATCATAAAGGGAAACTTCAATAAAATTGGTTTCATCAAAATTTTGAATGTCTGTGATGACCACAGACACTGTGAAAACAACAACTATTTTTGAATAGTCTCAATGCTGTTCCAATTTTGCCCATATTACCTCATTTAATTTTGATAGCAATAAAAAAGAATGCTATTGTCACCATTTTAAAGATGAGGTAGAGAGAATCAAATAATTTCCCCAGTGCCCTGTGATTAGTTTATAAGAGGCCAAATTAAGAGAGCCTACCCTCTTACTTAAATGTGTTATCCCAGCTTACCTTCTTGCCATGTGATTTGTAATAAAATGAAAAGACATGCCACAGATAAAGAGAAGATCCTTGCGATTCTTGAAAATCATGAAAGGGTCAGCAATCAGGATATATGAAGAACTCCTACATGCCAATTGGAAAAAGAGAAACAACTCAATTGAAAAGGAGCCAAGGATAAGAATCTGCCTGCCAATGACGGTGCTGCAGAAGATGTGGGTTTGATCTCTGGGTCAGGAAGATCCCCTGGAGGAGGAAGTGGCAACCCACTCTAGCATCATGCTGGGATAATCCCATGGCCAGAGGATCCTGGTGGGCTACAGTCCATGGGGTCTCAAAGAGTTGGACACGACGGAAGCGACTTAGCACAGCACAGCATGGAAAGTTGTCCAGAAGGGCTCCCCCAGTGGCGCTAGTGGTAAAGAACCCACCTGCCGATGCAGGAGACAAAAGCGATGGGGTTCAACCCCTGGGTCAGGAGGAGCCCCGGAGGAGGGCGTGGCAAACCACTCCAGTGTTCTTGACCAGACGATCCCATGGACAGAGGAGCCTGGCAGGATATAGTCCATAGGGTTGCAAAGAGTCAGGCATGACTGAAGCGACTTAGCAAGGCATGTCTGTAGTTGTACAAAATTACATAAGTTACAAGTGTACAATATAGTGATTAACAATTTTTAAAGGAGTTATACTGCATTGACAATTATTATAAAATGCTGGCGGTATTCCCTCTGTTGTACAATTTATCCTTGTAGGTTATTCTATACATAATAGCTCGCACCTCTTAATCCCCTACCCCTGTATTTCCCCCCCTCCCCTCTCCCCACTGGTAACCACTAGTTGTTCTCTATCTGTGACTTTGTTTCTTTTTTGTTATAGTCACTGGTCTGTTGTATTTTTTGGAATCCACATATAAGTTGTCACGCGAGTGTATGCTCCTCGGTTCTTTGTCTCATCACAACAAAGATTTGGAGTGACGGACATTGAAGCCCCCTCGGCGTGTCACAGCTCTCAGGTCTTGGATAGACCGTGTTATAGCTCTCAGGTCTCGAATGGACCATGTTATAGCTCTTAGATAAATCAGTATTACAGCTCAGTGTTACAGCTCTATTTTATTTAGAAGATAGCAGGAAAATCCATCTTCAAGGCGTGAGGGCACGTCGATCTAAAGACACGAGGATAAGAGCGCCCTAGTGTGCAGGAGAGAGAGAGAGAGAGAGAGAGAGAGAGAGCGCGCGCAAGAGCCAGCTGGCTTTGGCTCCTCTATTTATATGTTTATCTCTCCCTGGCCCTGTCCTATATAAAGTGGGCCAGCCAGGAGTGTTGTTTGTTTTACCTGAGGTCCTCACTCCAGTCCTCGGACCTTCTTTTGTCCTATTTTCGCAGGCTTTTCCCTTCCTTGTCTTTCAGCCACCGCCTTTTGGACACCTTTTCCCTATTCTACCTACCTGACAAAGTGATATTCTAAGTATTTGTCTTTCTCATTTCTTATTACTTAGCATAATGCCCTCAAAGTCCATCTACATTGTGGCAGTTGGCAAAATTTAGTTCTTTCTTTTGAAGTCAATTTATGTTTTATTGTTTTAAAACATCAGTACATATATATGTCTTGCAAAGAGATGCTAATAGCTATTTTTTTTTTTTGGTGATTTGGTTTTTTTTTTTTTTAAGTTTATTCTGTGGATAAGGAAAATACCATCCTTAAAGCTTAAATATATGCCCTGTTGTACAGAATTCAAGTGAAGACAGTGCACACTTATCTTCAACTTCATATATTATATGTATATACACATAAATAATTACAGATAGGAGCCTCCCTGGCGGTCCAGTGGTTAAGAATCTGCCTTCCCATTCAGGGAGCATAGGTTTGATCCCTGTTGGGGGACTAGGATCCCACATGCCTCAGGGCAATGGCTCTTCAATAACTGAGCCCTTAGGCTCTAGAGCCCGCCCACTGCAACTGGAGAAGCCAGTACACTGTGACGAAGACCCAGCACAGCCAAACAAATATAAACAATTCACAGCCTTTCCACTGTGTGTATATACTACATTTTCATTATCTGTTCACCTGCTGATGGACACTTAGGCTGCTTCCACATCTTGGAAACTGTAAATAATGTTGCTATGAACATTGGCATGGGCTTCCCAGGTGGCTCAGTGGTAAAGAATCCACCTGCAATTCAGGAGAGATAGGTTCAGTCCCTGGGTTGGGAAGGTCCCTTGGGGAAGGAAATAACAACTCACTCCAGCGTTCTTTTTTTCACTCCAGTGTTCTTGACTGGGAAATCCCATAGAGAGAGTACGCTGTCAGGTTATATATAGTCCATGGTGTCTCGAAAGAATCAGACAACACTTAGCACCTAAACAGCAACAACCATGAACACTGGGGTACGTGTAGTTTTTTGAATTAGAATTTTCTTTTTGTATATATACCCAGAGTAGAGTTGCTGGGTCATATGGCAGTTCTATATTTTTTTCGAGGAACATCCATAACAATAGGATTCTGATTCTCACATGATAGAGGTGATGACTCTTAGCCCACACGCTTATTGTAAGAATCAAGGGAGGCTAGTTTTAGACAGTGATTTGGAAGCAGCAAAGTGCTGAGCTAATCCCAGTGGTTTCTCTTCTTCTGAAACAAGCCCATGGCCTGTTGGCCATGATAGATGCTTCAACCTGCTCCACCTCATTGGTATAGCCCACATTCAGCTGGATCGCAACTGTGGCTGACATGCACAGGCCTTGAGGACAAGAAATGCACCCTAGCCTTTCTGTGCTCCCCACATTCAAAAACCCATCATCTTGCACACGTGCACTGAATGCTTAGTAAAACGTTAATGATTCATTTATGGCAGTCATTGTGGACCTCCCTGACGTAGGATAAGCTCACCCAGTTTCCCAAAGCTCCACTATCACTCGGACAGAATCCACTGTCATGCATGAAATTTGCCATGGAATTTAACTCATGAAGCAGCGAACAACCTTAGAAATAAACAACAAAAAAACACGCACTACTGTAACAGAATTCTAAATCCAGTTAAATGTGAAAGCCCACCAAGAGATCTGGTACTGATCTACTGAAAATTTAGTCTCAGAGTGCTTTAGAAACTAGGGGATGTTTTCCTTTTGATTATGAAAGAAAAAGAAAAGAATGAGAAAAGGAGAGAAAGAATTACTTAAGGGTTGTTTTTTGTTTGTTTTCACTCTCTATACACAAGTTTTGCAAGCTTAATTTGGTGATAACCTTGAGTGATTTCTATCATTTTTTCAGGGTTACCATGAAAGTGAAGCATGAGTTGCTCAGTTGTGTCTGATTCTTTGCAACCCCATGGACTGTAGTCCACCAGGCTCCTCTGTCTATGGGATTCTCCAGGTAAGAATACTGGAGTGGGTAGCCATTCCTTTCTCCAGGGGATCCTCCCAACCCAGGGATGGAACCCAGGCCTCCCATATTGCAGGCGATTCTTTACCATCTGAGCCACCAGGGAAGCCATTGTTTTCTCAGGGTTACCATGATACTCTTAAAAAAGGATCAAAACAAAATAGATGCTAATTAATACACAGAATTCTATTTTGCATTCTGAGTGTCTTCTTCTTTAAAAATTAAGAGTTAATTTTTATCAAAGGAATGCATGCATCTAGCTTTAAAAAAAATCAAACAACACTGAAGTGTTTATAATAAGAAACAACATTCCTCTGCAGGGTTTCATCACCCCTAGTCTTGCTCTCTTGAGGCAGTCACTACTCTCTTAGTTATTTCTTTCAGTATTTATCTCCATATTTCTGAATAACATGTGTAGCAGAACAATAAATAGAGTTTGGCTTTGGTCTCAGAATTGCAACTATAACTTCAAAGCTGAAAATAATAAGTGCTAAGAACTCCCACAGTCTAAAGAGACAAGATGACAAGACTAATCTCTCAAGATCTTACTAATACATGACAGAAATAATAGGAATAGATAGATAACACTTGTCCCAAGCCCTATTGTCAACTCCTCAGATTCCTGTGCTTGTTTAGCTATTACAGTAACCCTGCAAAATCCCTCTATTTTATAGATGAGGTAACTAGTAATTCTTTTTTCCCAGCATTCTTCTTCTTAAATTATTATTATTATTTTTTGATGGTGTGGCATGGGGGATATTAGTTCCCTGACCAGGGATCAAACCCATGCCCCATGCAGTGGAAGTGTGAGGTCTTAACCATTAGATCGCCAAAGAAGTCTGGGTAATTAGTAATTCTAAACTACAACAGAGGTAGGTTTCTATCATAGGCAGTCTGGCTCTTGACCATGACGTGAAACTGTCTCTAAGTGGCCTTTCTGCCATCACCCATTCCTTCCACTTCAGCTTGCATGGGAAAAACATCAGCAACTCTAAGATTGTGCCATTAGCCCGGTGGTGCAGTGGTGAAGAATCCGCCTGCCAATGCAGGAGATGCGGGCGTTGCGGGTTCAATCCCTGAGTCAGGAAGATCCCCTGAAAAGGAAATGGCAACTCACTCCGTTATTCTTGCTGGGAAAATTCCAAGGACAGAGGAGCTGGTGGGATAGGGTCCGTAGGGTCTCAAAGATTTGGACATGACTGAGCTAGAGCTACAGAGCTATACAGGGGGCAGAAATCAGTGTCTCCTCTCTTCAGTTTCCCTTGCATCCTTCCATGTTGCAGCTGAAAGCCTAGCACCACTGATGGGGTGCATTCCAAGTAAAGATTAGGGTATCTGTGAGAAGGTTAGAAGGGAGCCTCATCTCTCTAATGGATGTCTGTTTGCAGCCCATTGACTGACCGCCCTTTGGGTCTGTCTCAGCAGGGAGGAAGGAGTAAGAACAAGGCAGGAATAAGGGCCTGGAAAGGAGGCAGAATTCCTTGCAGAACAAAGAGGTGCTGGTGGAGCTAGCAAGGTCTCTGCCAAGGTCTCTGCTGGAAGGGAGAGTGGCGGCAGGAGGCCAGGGTGTGAGGCTGGGCCCTATGGAACACGCAGACAAATTCCACTTATATGAGGTGCCTAAAGTAGCCCAGTTCATAGAATCAGAAAGTCTGTTGGTTAGACACCAGGGTCTGAGGCGTGAGATTGGGGTAGTGGGGAGAGGGGATGGGGAGTTAGCATTGAATGGGGACGGAGTTTCAGTTGAGGAGGGTGAAAAATTTGGGAGATGCGTAACGGTGCAAGTTGTACAATGATGTGAATGTGCTCAGTGCCACTGAACTGTACGGTTCAATACGGTTCAAAAGCATATTTTATATTATGTGGCTTTTACTGCAATAATAAAAAAAAAAAAGAAAGCATTAAAAGCTTCCTTGGTGGTCCGGTGGTTAAGATTCTACCTTCCAATGCAAGGGGTGCAGATTTGATCCCTGATTGAAGAACTAAGGTCCCGCATGCCACAGGGAGAGGCCAAAATTTAAAAAAAAAAAAATTGAAACAAATGTCCCTATGAGGGCATCATCACCAGGATTCAGGTAAGCTGGCCAACATCTGAGACCAGCCGGGATTAACTTGGAGGCAAAGCAGCACTATCAGGTAAGCAGAAAGGAGTTTACACCTTTACTCTCCTCTCCACTTTCTCACCAACACGGAAGCTGATGAAATTGCTGACATGTCTCCTCCAGGCTTTGAGTTCCCAGCTAAGGTTCAGCTGGAGATGGGCAGGGCAGGTGTTCAGCAGGGGTCTAAGGTTCCATTTTTAAAATAAACAAAGAGAGACTGGATATTTCACACCTTTCTTAAAATGAGCAGCAAGCTATGGCATCTGGATGAGAAGTTATTAGGTGAAAGGCAAATGAAATTCAGTATAGCACAGTGGAAGCTAGAAATCATATGAGAAACTGAAATGATCTCACGTTTATACCCTCAGCTCAGACTGACAGCATGCAGCTCTCTGAGTAGCAGACAGTTGCATTGACTGAATACAGGCGTTTTTTCACCGATTCTTGTTGATTTATCAGTTTAAGTATTTTCTATTGTGTTGTTTGTGTAGGTAAATGATGAATTAGCTCCTTTTCATGCTTCCTTTCTGCACACAAACCTTTTCTTCCCTGTCATATCAACTCAGCTGTATGTTTAGAAAACCAACCATAAAATTTATGTTATGGTAGCTGTCTAAATATTGTTCACTTGTGGGCCATACTTTTACTTTGATTACATTTCCTTTCTCAGGAATGAATGGGAGATAAATAATTATTTTTCATTTACTTTGCTTTCTATGTATATGTCTTTGTATTTTACCATCAGACTTGTCACTTTCCTATACATGCTTATTTTCTCCCCAAATGCTCACACATATGAAATCTTTCATTTCCACCCCACCTCCCTCCTTAATCTCTCCTGAAAGTCCAATCTACCATTCTTCTTCTCTGAATCTGCGGCATGGCTGTTATCCTGAGACTTCCCTTGGTCAATTTCTTGCATTGGATTTAGTTTTCTTAGATCCTGTCTTTATTTTTTCCTTTCTGGGCCGTCTGAATTCCATCCTCCCCCTTCTCTTTTCTTTCTTTCTTCATTGCATGTCTAAAAATGTCTTTATTATAGTTCTTCTTTTTCACTTGTGAAGCTGGATAAAATATTCTAGATTTTAATTAATGTGGATCCCCCTCCAAAAGCAGAGTTTGGGACAAAAGACTTTTCATGTTCCTGTTGATCATCTCTATGTCTTCTTTGGAAAAATGTCTGCTCAGGTTCTCTGCCCATTTTTTAGTTGGATGTTTTCTGAAACTGAGTTGTATGAGTTATTTTTATACATCGGATATTAAACACTTATGAGATATATTATTTGCAAATATCTTCTCGTATGTAATAGGTTGCTTTTGTGTTTTGTTGGTGGTTTCCTTTGCTGTGGAAAGGCTTTTCGGTTTGATGTAGTCACATTTGTTGCCTTTGTCCAAGGTAACACATCCCCCCAAATATTGCTAAGACTGATGCCAAAGAGTTTCCTGCCTTCAGTTTTCTTCTCCCTATAAGATCTTGTGGTTACAGGTCTTACATTTGTATTTAATACATTTTGAATTTATTTTTGTATAGTGTAAAAAAGTGGTCCAGTTTCATTCTTTTGGACATAGCTGTCCAGTTTTCCCACCACTATTTATTGAAGAGATCGCCTTTTTCCTATTGTATATTCTTGCCTCCTTTGTCATAGATTAATTGACCTTATGAGAATGGGTTTATTTCTGGATTCTTTATTCTGTTCCATTGATTTTATGTATCTATTTTTGTGCCAGTACCGTACTATTTTGACTATTATAGGCTTGCAGTATAGTTTCAAATCTGGAAGAGTGATAGCTCCATAAGAAAAGAATAAAATTTTGCCATTGTGACAACATGGATGAACCTAGAGAGCATTAGGCTACATGAAATGAGCCAGACAGAGAATGACAAATGCCATATGACATCATTCATATGTGAAATCTAGAAGACAAAACACATGAAAAAAATGGAACAGAAATAGACTCATAGATACAAAGTCATTGAACAAGTGGGTGGTTGCCAAAAGGGAGGAAGGTAGGGGCACAGATGAAATAGGTGGGGAGGATTAAGAGGTAAAGACTTCCAGCTATAGAAAAATAAGTCCAGGGGATATAATGTACATGCAGAAAATATAGTCAGTAATATTGTAACAACTTTGTATGGTGACAGATGGTAACTGGACTTACTCTGGTGATTATTTTATAACATCTGAAGATCTCCAATCACTGTGTTGTACACCTGAAACTAATTTCACTGTATTTCAAGTAAATTTTAAAAAATGATATGATAATACCAGTTATGTTTTCTTTTTAAAAATGAGCTTGTGTTTTGGAAGAGGATTTATACAGTAGAAGTACTACAGACGTGGGACCCCCTAACATATGAACAACAGAGACCACCCTTTAAACAAGTCTACTGAGCCCCCTTCCCACAATCAGTAATTTCAGATCTGAAATCCTGATCAATCTCTATAGTGTAGGTAGCACACTCTTCCCCTTCTATTTCTTTTGAAAAATTATTTTATTGAAGTATAATTGATTTATAATGCTTTGTTAATTTCTGCTGTACAGCAAAGTGTTCAGTTGTACATATATATATAGTCCTTTTCATATTCTTTCCCATTATGGTTTATCAGTTCAGTTCAGTTCAGTTCACTCAGTCGTGTCCGACTCTTTGCGACCCCATGAATCGCAGCACGCCAGGCCTCCCTGTCCATTACCAACTCCCGGAGGTCACTCAGACTCACATCCATCGAGTCAGTGATGCCATCCAACCGTCTTATCCTCTGTCATCCCCTTCTCCTCCTGCCCCCAATCTCTCCCAGCATCAGAGTCTTTTCCAATGAGTCAACTCTTCGCATAAGGTGCCCAAAGTACTGGAGTTTCAGCTTTAGCATCATTCCTTCCAAAGAAATCCCAGGGCTGATCTCCTTCAGAATGGACTGGTTGGATCTCCTTGCAGTCCAAAGGACTCTCAAGAGTCTTCTCCAACACCACAGTTCAAAAGCATCAATTCTTTGGCACTCAGCCTTCTGCACAGTCCAACTCTCACATCCATAGATGACTACTGGAAAAATCATAGCCTTGACTAGATGGACCTTTGTTGGCAAAGTATGTCTCTGCTTTTCAATATGCTATCTAGGTTGGTCATTGGAGAAGGAAATGGCAACACACTCCAGTATTCTTGCCTGGAGAATCCCATGGATGGAGGACCCTGGTGGGCTACAGTCCACAGGGTCGCAAAGAGTCGGACACGACTGAGCGACTTCACTCACTCACTCACTCAGGTTGGTCATAACTTTTCTTCCAAGGAGTAAGCATCTTTTAATTTCATGGCTGCAATCTGTAGTGATTTTGGAGCCCAGAAAAATAAGTCTGACACTGTTTCCCCATTTATTTGCCATGAAGTGATGGGACCAGATGCCATGAGCTTCGTTTTCTGAATGTTGAGCTTTAAGCCAACTTTTTCACTCTCCTCTTTCACTTTCATCAAGAGGCTTTTTAGTTCCTCTTCACTTTCTGCCATAAGGGTGGTGTCATCTGCATATCTGAGGTTATTGATATTTCTCCCGGCAATCTTGATTCCAGCTTGTGCTTCTTCCAGTACAGCGTTTCTCATGATGTACTCTGCATATAGTTTAAGTAAGCAGGGTGACAATATACAGCCTTGACGTACTCCTTTTCCTATCTGGAACCAGTCTGTTGTTCCATGTCCAGTTCTAACTGTTGCTTCCTGACCTGCATATAGATTTCTCAAGAGGCCGATCAGGTGGTCTGGTATTCCCATCTCTCTTAGAATTTTCCACAGTTTATTGTGATCCACACAGTGAAAGGCTTTGGCATAGTCAACAAAGCAGAAACAGGTGATTTATCAGAGGATAGTAAATATAGTTTCTCGTGCTTTCTGGTAGGCCCTCGTTGCTTATCCATCCTATATATAATAGTCTGCGTCTGCACATCCCAGACTCCCAGTCCATCCCTCCCTCACCCCACTTCCTCCTTGGCAACCACAAGTCTGTTGTCTATTCCTCTTCAGTTTAAACTGACTTCTTGTTTAATCACTAAGTCGTGTCTGACTCTGCAACCCCATGGACTGTGGCCTGCCAGGCTCCTCTGTCCATGGGATTTCCCAGGCAGAATACTGCAGTGGGTTGCTGTTTCCTTCTCAATAAACTGACTTGGGGGCAGTGCTACTTAGCAAGCAGGAGAAGCTCCCATCCCTGCCTTCCTCACCATGTATGTTGTTGCTCCTAATGGAGAAATGATCAGCTCCTGCCTTGCCCGTCTCTTTCGATTAGAATCACCAGTGCCCTCCATAGTGAAGACCAGGCTCAGTGTGCTCCTGAGCCAGTGCCGACCCAGGCAGAAGCTGATCAGCAACCACAGCCCTGCCTGGAGGAGCAGGACCCAGGATGACACCAGCTGCCTATTTCTGTCTGTCCTCTCGTATCACCTGACCTTGTCTGGCTCTGTTGGTTTATTCAAATTAAGCCAGGGTTCTGCCTCTCTGCATGCTAACCTCCAGTTCGCTATGGGGGTTGGGATGATCCCCTGGAAGGGGACATAGCAACTCACTAGGGTATTCTTGCCTGGAAAAAATCCCATGGACAGCGGAGCCTGGCAGACTACAGTCCATGAGGTTGCAAAGAGTCGGACACGACTAAACACGCACACATGCTGCTTATGGAAGGAATTTAGATATGCACAGACGTGCTAGGCCTTTTGCAAAATAGAATATAATGCAGGATGGGGAGCAAGCATCAGGCTGAGGGCTGGGGGTGAGGGACTCCACAATGCCACTTTTAGCACAGAACCTAGAGAAACCCAAGAATTCTAAATTCTGACTTGAATTTTTAGGTTATCACAAAGGCCTGTTTGTCAAGGGAGAAATACACATCAGAACATATTTTATTTAGTGGTCTGTTAGCTTGACTTACAACCTGTTACTCTTTCTCTGCATGGCATACAAGCCCTCTGTTTATTCTGTTACCCTGGACCCAACCGAAGTCAGAAGTGGGTCTGGGCTCAAGCCTCATCCCATCTGGTCCCAGCAGCCTCCCAACCACAGCCTCGTGTTCTTGAGACGCCATATGTTTCATACTCAGGTGGAGCCAAAGTGTGACATAAATAGCCTTGCAGCCTCGCAGGAGGTAGAGAATGCGGAGCATATTCAGAGGAATGAGAATATGCTGATAAAAATAACAAGGGATTTAGAAACCAGCCAACCTAAATCCCGGCTCAACCAGTAAGAAATTTGACTTCCTCAAGCCCGAATTTCCTCATTTGAAATAAGACGGAAGGATTCTATACCTTAAGTTTGATGAGGAGTAAACAAATATGTTCCTGGTGGCTCAGATGGTAAAGAATCTGCCTGCAATGTAGGAGACCCATGTTCGATCCCTGGCTTGGGAAGATCCCCTGGAGAAAGAAATGGCAACCCACTCCAGTATTCTTGCCTGGAGAACCCCATGGACAGAGGAGCCTGGTGAGCTGTAGTCTATGGAGTTGCAAAGAGTCAGACACGACTGAGTAACTAACAATTGCACTTTTTTTTTCTCAAACAAATGCATCAGTTCAGGGCCTTTCACAATGCCTGGCTTCTAGTCCACACTCAGTAAACAAGCCCCCCTCTCCTGCTAATTCTGGAAGGTTTCATTCTCTTAGAATGGGATCCACAGATAGTCATCTGTGTCCTTCCCCAGCACGGTGTGTAGAGAAGACGTTTGCCACCAGCATGTGGTGACTGTTGCAAGAGCTATCCTTTCTCGGACTGTTGAGTCCCTTCCAGGATCCTTCATTCCCCCACCTTCCAGTCTCCGGCTTTGTGCTCGGGTCTTTCTAGCCGTGTGGACTGCTTCCATCTTGCTCCCCCACTGTTTGGAATGATTATCCGTGATTTTGTGTTTGTTTTTTGCCATGAGATTTTCCCGTAAGCCATTCTGGAGTGTATATTCTAATGTGTCCACATTGACTTCCCTCAATCCCGGGCTCTGGCCCTCATGGCAGGTATGGGTGTGGGCAAATAATTAGGGCCATGAACGTGGCTAATATGTCCCATCAACTCAGGAAATAGAAGGCAGATGGTGGGGTAATTGCCGAAACCCAGAAGCCTGGGAGAGATGGGTTAAGCCCTTTGTAGTGCCCAGAAGAGGAAGTAAGGAACTCCAGGCTTAGCAACCGCCAGGCAGGCTGACCTGTAACTCTTCCAAGTCTTCATTATAAGACGATTTGCTCTACGTTTCTTGGCAAAGTTGAATTTTAAAAAATTCCACCTTGTGTTACTTCAACTAAAAGAGAATACATTTTAACCTATAAATAGAGCTCTATAACCAAACACTCAGAGGAAACCAGATGGATGTTTGAAGAGGCTATATAAAGAGGTGAACATTTGGCAGGGAGGGGATCAAGAATGATTAGAATTTCTATGACCTCCATTGGGAAACTCCCTCTTAGACTATGACCTGGCAAATGGTACCCTGTTGACCCAGCTGCTCAAGGGAGAAGCCTGGATCCATTCCTGCCTTTGTCTTTCCTGAGCCTTCCACAATCATTAAATCCTATACTTCTGTCTCCTTGATACTTCTCAACTCCATCCATATCTCTTTGTCTCCATCACCATCATCTTTTTTAAAAAAATGATTACCATGATTCTTTTATTTATTTTAATTTCTGGCCATTTCATGAGCCAGGCCATTAGTTCCCAGACCAGGGATTGAACCCATGCACCCTGCAGTTGGAAGCATGGAGTCTTAATCACTGGACTGCCAATGACGTCCCCATCACCATCATCTTTTGACAGGCAACCCCAACTAAGTCCTAATTCTCCTACTACCTCCGGTCCAGAGACAACCACTCATGGTTTCAAGGTGCAGGGAAAGTGTGTGCATGGTGCTTTCCAGGGACTTGGTCAAAAAGATGGATCCAAGGGCTGGAGAGAAGACAAGTGACCTGTTTTCTGAGCACAGTGGTCAGAGAATAGCCAGGCATCCCAGTGGTTCCCAGTGGCTTGTGAGGAGAGTGAGGGATGGGCTTCAAGTATGAGTTAGGAAGAACTTAACAGGCTCTGAAGTGGCTGGACTTTCTGGAAGTTTTGTCAAATCACCCTTGAGAACCAGTGCCCAATGGCTCAGATGGTAAAGAGTCTGCCTGAAGTGCAGGAAACTTGGGTTTGATCCCTGGGTTGGGAAGATCTTTGGAGAAAAAATGCCTACCCACTCCAATATTCTTGCCTGGAAAATCCCAAGGGCAGGGGAACCTGGAGGGCTACCATGCATGGGATCACAAAGAGTTGGACATGACTGAATGGCCAAAACTTTAGTTCAGGTTTTTCCGTAATATCTTCCTGAAAAACCCAAAAGAATGTTTTGAGCAGCCCAATAGCTAAGGCACTCCCTTGACCTGAGAAACAGGTTTTGAGACAAAGGCTTGAATGGAGATAGTTTATCCCGGAAATGATGGCAGGGAACTGGAGTGAGGACTAGAGAAAGGTAGAAAAATCAACACCAAGAGGAGTCCCAGGGTTGCCTACCATGGAAGACACTACTCGATTCCAGATCCATGGGCAGTAAAAGCCTGTACCTGTGTAAATAAATCCTTCACCCAGTTTGGTACCAGTTTCCTGCCTGTACTCTGACTTTTACAGACTGGATCGAACAGAGCATTTAGGGAATGGTGGCCATCACTTTTGAGAATCTAAAATCTAGAGCAGGAGGTAGTAGTATCTGCTAGGGCAAAGGGGCCCAAACAACCAGGTGGAGGTTGCACGTTCTGGGACCCAGTGGGTTGGAGTTCAGAATCAGAATCCAGACCTTTTATTTTTCTTCGATTGCTGTGTTTCATTTTATTATTTTTTAACTTAAGTGTAGTTGATGTGCAATATTTTCAAACTTTCGGGCATACAACATAGTGATTCACAATTTTTAAAGGTTATCTTCCATTTATAGTTATAAAATAGTAGCTGTATTCCCTGTATTGTGAAATATATCCTTGTAGCTTATTTATGTTATATATTGTAGTTCATACCTCTTAACCCCTACCCCTAGCTTGCCCCTCTTGCTGCTGGTAACCCCTAGTTTGCTCCCTGTATCTGTGAGTCTGCTCCTTTTTTGTTATGTTTACTAGTTTGTTTTATTTTTTAGATTCCACACATTAGTGATATGGTATTTCCCTTTCTCTTTCTGACTTTTACTATGATTATCTCTAGGTCCATCCCTGTTGCTGCAGTGACAAAATTTCATTCTTTTTATGGCCGAATAGTATTCTATTATGTCCACATCCATGGACATGAACTTGGGCAAACTCCAGGAGATAGTGAGGGACAGGGAGGCCTGGCATGCTGCTGTCCATGGGGTCACAAAGAGTCAGACATGACTTAGCTAAACAAGTGTGTATTCTATTATATATGTACAATACACACACACACACACACACACATATGTATATTCATCTTCTTTATCCACATAATCCAGACAGATCTTTTAAGGCCACTTAGGCAATATGCCTCCGAATTGTTGTTGAGAGAAGAAGGAGAGGCGTTTATGCTTTCGTGGTCAAGCATAGCCCCAAGCTGTTAATCTTCTTCATTTCTGGTTTTCCATGGATGGAAGGCGAGGGATGCCTGCAAATACCTCATGCTGTGGCCTCGACTGTAACCCACCAGGCTCCTCTGTCCATGGGATTCTCCAGGCAAGAATACTGGAGTGGGTTGCCATTTCCTTCTCCAGGGGAAATCTTTCCAATCCAGGATTCGAACCTGGGTCTCCTGCATTGCAGGCAGATGATTTACTGACTGAGCTATGAGGGAAGCCCTGCTGTGGCCTCAGGCTGCTCAAAACTGCTTGTTGCTGTAGCTGCTGGAGTCAGAGATGGGGCTGAGTGAGCTCACATTGGTGCCTAAGAGGGGTCCAGTGTTTCTAAGGGGTCCTGGTGGCCTCAGGTCCAGTGTGACACAGCATCCCTGTGGGACTGAGTGCTGGCCACCTTCCCATCATTCCTCTTTCTTCTCTGCCCATCACGGTCTGTGCCCCAGAAGGCTGACCTGTTTAGACTCTGTCAACAGGGTTCCTCACCCTCTGGCTTCCGGTTGAGCTTAGCCCATGGGAGGAGAGAGGGTGGGCTCCACGTTTATTCTCTCAGCTCCCTTCCTGCAAGGTTGCCCAGCTGTATGCCTCCAGGAAACGCATCAGCCAGTCTCTAGCCCTCCCTCTCTCTGGGTGGTGCTAAGCACTCCCTGCTCTGCCATGCAGCTTAGGCTGGTAACAGCTTATGATTTTGTCACTGGCTCCATTAATTCAACTTTCCTCTGGTGACCCAGTGTGAAGGCACCAGCTAGATCCAGAGCCCCCGTGGGTCGGAGTGGGTTTCACAATCTGGATCAGTCCCAGAGAGAAACTAAGAGTGATCCAGGAGACAGACGTGAACTCAGAGGAGAGCCAGCCAGCTTGACTGACCCCACTCAGTGGGGAGGATGAAGAGGCTGCAACCAGCTGGCAGATGAGCACGAGGCTCAGTTCCCTCCAGAAATTCAGACCTGGGCCGGGGAGCAGCAGACAGTTCCAGACCCCACACTCTAGCAGGACAAACACTCCTGAGGAACCGCCAGACTGGACCCCATGGCTCAGCATCCTGCTGGGTAGAGTTGAAGGAGCAGGTCCCTGCCCCCAGCCAGGTGGTCTCGTGGTTTTCCTTACAACCAGGTACCCAGGAAACTGGCACAGAACACATGGAAACCATGGGAGAAAACGCATGTACAACAAACAAGCATCCTTGCAGGTCAGGGGCTTCACTTGTGTTTTCATGACTCATAACTATGCTTGAGGCTGTTTATTTTATTTTATTATTATTTTTAAAATTATTATTCTTTTTAACTTTACAATATTGTATTGGTTCTGCCACACATCAACATGAATCCACCACGGGCGTACACGTGTTCCCCATCCTGAACCCCCCTCCCACCTTCCTCCCCATACCATCCTTCCGGGTCATCCCAGTGCACCAGCCCCAAGCATCCCATATCAAACCTGGACTGGTGATTCGTTTCTTGTATGATATTATACTTGTTTCGATGCCATTCCCCCAAATCATCCCACCCTCTCCCTCTCCCACAGAGTCCAAAAGACTGTTCTATACATCTGTGTCTCTTGCATTGCTATCTTGCTATACAGGGTTATTGTTGCCATCTTTCTAAATTCCATATATACGTGTTAGTATACTGTATTGGTGTTTTTCTTTCTGGCTTACTTCACTTTGTATAATAGGCTCCAGTTTCTCCAGCTCATTAGAACTGATTCAAATGTATTCTTTTTAATGGCTGAGTAATACTCCATTGTGTATATGTACCACAGCTTTCTTATCCATCCATCTGCTGATGGGCATCTAGGTTGCTTCCATGTCCTGGCTATTATAAACAGTGCTGTGATGAACACTGGGATACACGTGTCTCTTTCAATTCTGGTTTTCTCAGTGTGTATGCCCAGCAGTGGGATTTCTGGGTCATAAGGCAGTTCTAATTCCAATTTTTTAGGGAATCTCCACACTGTTCTCCATAGTGGCTGTACTAGTTTGCATTCCCACTAACAGTGTAGGAGGGTTCCCTTTTCTCCACCTCTCCAGCATTTATTGCTTGTAGACTTTTGGATAGTAGCCATTCTGACTGGTGTGAAATGGTACCTCATTGTGGTTTTGATTTGCATTTCTCTGATAATGAGTGATGCTGAGCATCTTTTCATGTGTTTGTTAGCCATCTGTATGTCTTCTTTGGAGAAATGGCTGTTTAGTTCTTTGGCCCATTTTTTGATTGGGTCGTTTATTTTTCTGGAATTGAGCTGCAGGAGTTGCTTGTATATTTTTGAGGTTAATTGTTTGTCAGTTGCTTCATTTTCTATTATTTTCTCCCATTCTGAAGGCTGTCTTTTCACCTTGCTTATAGTTTCCTTGGTTAGTTTCTTGTAAAATATTTGTTTATTTGTGGCTGTGCTGGGTCTTTGTTGCTGCGGTTGGGCTTTTTCTTTGTGGTGAGCGTGGGCTTGTCTTCATTGCAGTGAACAGTCTTCCCGTTAGGGTGACTTCTCTTGTTGCAGCACGTGGGCCCTAGAGCTAGGGCTCAGTAGCTGTGGTGCACAGGCTTAGCTGTGGGATTTTCCCAGACCAGGGCTCGAACCCAAGTCCCCTACGTTGGAAGGCAGATTCTTATCCACTTGACTACCAGGGAAGTCTCCTTGAGGCTGATTTAAAATTTCTTTTTTTTTATTTTTTATGGCTGCGCTGGGTCTTTGTTGCCATGATCGGGCTTCTGTAGTTGTAGTGAGTGCGGGCTACTCTTCATTGCAGCGTGCAGTCTTCTCATTGTGGCAGCTTCTCCTGTTGTGGCATGTGAGCCCTAGAGTAAGGGCTCAGTAATTGCAGTGCATGGGCTTAGTTATTCCACAGCATCTTCCCGGACCAAGGATCAAACCCAGGTCCCCTGCATTGGCAGGTGGGTTCTTATCCACTGGACCACTGGGGAAGTCCCCTTGAGGTTGCTTTTGGCATCTCCATTTTATGGACCAGGACCACGAGGCTTAAGAAGGTTCAATCAATTCCACTAAATCACACAAACAGGAACTTGGGTGGGAGGCTTCATCCTCGCACTCTTTCTGCTATATACACAAACCCACTCCTTCCAGACCTAGGAGGGCCTCGTGGCTGTCTGTGCAGATAACCCTGTGGAATATTGTCCTCCGCTCGCCTCCCCACCCCACCCCGTCCTGACAAGCCTCCACTAATGTTGATCCGAAGGGTAATTTTCTTGTCAACTGAATAATTAATGGGCTGCACACTACAGTGGCCCTCTGTTATTCTGCCTCTCGAAGATATATTTCAAAATGAATAGCTGTTTAACCAATCACTTGGCAGGCGTATTACCCTTAGGTGTTTCTGTCAATCAGCCTTTTCACACATCGAGCCTGAAGGAGGCAGAATCAATTTGGGTATCTGCTCTAGGAAAGTGAAGGCAGCCTCGAATTAGACGTTCTTGGGCTATCAGAACTTGCTGCCTGTTAACACTGAATGGTGGTGAGGATTGCCCTTGCAAGCTCCTTGGCCCGGCGCTCGGGTGCTCTGGCATTGTCTGCCACTTTTAATAAAGCGGGACGAGGTCTTTTGTAGTAGCTTTAAGATAATGTCTTGTACTGCATGCGTGTCTATTCTTTCTCAGCCATCAGAGCATTTATTCTGCTGTTTCCCTTCACAGAGACTTCAGGCAGCAGCTTTACAAGAGAATTTAAAAACTTCTGATAGTCCAGGAATGGGAAAGACTAAAGAGGGTGGCTGTTATTCAGAAACAAAATTCTGATGCATCTGAGGGGTGCTTCAGAAGTGATTTTCATGGGAAGAAGGTTTACCAGATGCTGGCTAATGTTGTTGTTTAGTCGCTAAGTCGTGTCCAAATCTTTGTGACCCTATGGATTATAGCCTGCCAAGCTCCTCTGTCCATGAGATCTCCCAGGCAAGAATATTGGAGGGGGTTGCCATTTCCTTCTCCAGGGGATCTTCCTGACTTAGGTATTGAACCCACGTCTCCTGCATTGGCACACATGTTCTTTACCGCTGAGCCACCTGAGAAGCCCAGCATCCCAGAGCAACAAGCAATTGAGGCTTCTTGGAAGAGGTGGCACTGTGAGCTGAGTCTGGGTGGAATAGGGAAAATATCAGGAGATTGGGGGACGGGAAAAGGCAAAGGAGAAAAGGAAAGATATACCCATTTGAATGCAGAGTTCCAAAGAATAGCGAGGAGAGAAAAGAAAGCCTTCCTCAGTGATCACTGCAAAGAAATAGAGGAAAACAATAGAATGGGAAAGATTAGAGATCTCTTCAAGAAAATTAGAGATACCAAGGGAATATTTCATGCAAAGCTGAGCACAATAAAGGACAGAAATCGTATGGACCTAACAGAAACAGAAGATATTAAGGAGAGGTGGCAAGAATACACAGAAGAACTGTACAAAAAAGATCTTCATGACCCAGATAATCACGATGGTATGACCATTCAGCTAGAGCCAGACATCCTGGAATGCAAAGTCAAGTGGGCCTTAGGAAGCATCACTATGACCAAAGCTAGTGGAGGTGATGGCACTCCAGTTAAGCTATTTCAAATCCTAAAAGATGATGCTGTGAAAGTGCTGCACTCAATATGCCAGAAAAATCTGGAAAACTCAGCAGTGGCCACAGGACTGGAAAATGGTCATGATGCTTATCATTCCAGTTCCAAAGAAAGGCAATGTCAAAGAATGTTCAAACTACCACACAATTGCACTCATCTCACACGCTAGCAAAGTAATGCTCAAAATTCTCCAAGCAGGCTTGAACAGTACGTGAACCGTGAACTTCCAGATGTTCAAGGTGGATTTAGAAAAGGCAGAGGAACCAGAGATCAAATTGCCAACATCCACTGGATCATGGAAAAAGCAAGAGAGTTCCTTAAGAACATCTACTTCTGCTTTATTGACTATGCCAAAGTCTTTGTGTGGATCAAATAAACTGTGGAAAATTCTGAAAGAGAGGGGAATACCAGATCACCTGACCTGCCTCCTGAGAAATCTGTATGTAGGTCAGAAAGCAACAGTTAGAACTGGACATGGAACAACAGAGTGGTTCCAAATTGGGTAAGGATTACGTCAAGGCTGTGTATCGTCACCCTGCTTATTTAACTTATATGCAGAGTACATCATGCGAAACACCAGACTGGATGAAGCACAAGCTAGAATCAAGATTGCCCAGAGGAATATCAATAATCTCAGATATGCAGATGACACCACTCTTAGGGCAGAAAGTGAAGAGGAACTAAAGAGCCTCTTGATGAAACTGGAAAGAGGAGAGTGAAAAAGTTGGCTTAAAGCTCAACATTCAGAAAACTAAGATCATGGCATCTGGTCCCATCACTTCATGGCAAATAGGTGGGGAAACAGTGGAAACAGGGGCAGACTTTATTTTTTTGGGCTCCAAAAATCACTGCAGATGGTGACTGCAGGCATGAGATTAAAAGACATTTGCTCCTTGGAAGAAAAACTATGTCCAAACTAGATAGTGTATTAAAAGGCAGAGACATTACTTTGTCAACAAAGGTCTGTCTAGTCAAAGCTATGGTTTTTCCAGTGGTCGTGTATGGATGTGAGAGTTGGACTGTAAAGAAAACTGAGCGCCGAAGAATTGATGCTTTTGAGCTGTGGTGTTGGAGAAGACTCTTGAGAGTCCCTTGGGCTGCAATGAGATCCAACCAGTCCATCCTAAAGGAAATCAACCCTGAATATTCACTGGAAGGACTGATGCTGAAGCTGAAACTCCAATACTCTGGCCACCTGTAGCGAAGAACCGACTCATGGAAAAGACCCTGATGCTGGGAAAGATTGAAGGTGAGAGAAGGACGACAGAGGATGAGATGGTTGGATGGCATGGCCGATGTGATGGACATGAGTTTGAGTAGGCTCCGGGGGTTGGTGATTGACAGGGAAGCCAGGCGTGTTGCAGCCCATGGGGTTTCAGAGTCAGACATGACTGTGTGACTGAACTGAACTGACTGAAAAAGGATTCAGAAGACATGGTGAGTTCACGGAACCAACCATTGCAATGGATCCAGCCTCTGCCCAATAGTGGTTGAAGAAGCAAAAATACTTGTGGAAACGTTGCTGGTTTCTACAGTTGTTGGCTTGTCCTGAAGGTCACCTGCAGAGGTCCCTTCCCTCCTGATGGCCTCCTGCATCTCTCTGCCTGAGAGACTTGACCAGTCATAAGACTGTGTTCATGTCTTGAGCTTGGGGTTGGCTGGACTCATTGGGAGTTAGTTCTGTAGGAGTGACCTGGAACCTATGAGTGGCAGAAGTTGGTCAATAAATACTTCAGTGTCCTCATCCCTCACTGGGACAGTATTGAGGTGGATCCACACGGTTTTCAAAGGACCCTGGGGAGATTGGCTACCAGTTGCCTACAGGAGGAAGACCTTGATTGACAGTCCCATTTTGCCTGTGTGAGAGCAGAGCCTCTGAAAAGATGAGCGGCCTTTCTTCCACACTCCTTCACACAGAGTGGGTGTGTCTCACCTCACCTCTCTTGGCCCGCTTCCACACCAGATGATGCTGACAAAAGCGAGGTGATGACAACACCTTGTCTTGTCTGAACCACGAATCACTCTCTTTCTGTCTCAGATTTTCTCAGAGTCCATGTCTGAGGGATCTCCTCAGTGCCACCCCACCCTCCCAGGATCAAACACAGAGATTCAAAATGTGAAGGAATTATTTTCCAATAGCCAACCTTGTCAATGAGAGACTTTAAAAAAATCAATGTGGATACATGCAGACCTAGTTTATTTCTTTTTTAAAAAATTTAAATGTAGTTGATTGACAATGCTATTTCAGGTGTACAGCACAGAGAGTCAGTTATACCCATGTGTGTGTATATATATATTCTTTTTCAGATTCTGTTCCCATTCGTTATTATTGAGTATTGAGAGTTCCCTATGCTAAGCAGCAGGTCCCTGTTGATTTATCTGTTTTATATATGTGCTCATGTGCTCAGCTGTGTCTGACCCTTTGTGACCCCATGGACTGTAGCCTGCCAGGCTCCTCTGTCCATGAAATTTTCCAGACAAGAATACTGGAGTGGGTTGCCATTTTCTCCTCCAGGGGATCTTCTCAACCTGGGGCTCAAACCTGGTTTCCTGGGTTTCCTGCATTGGTAGGTGGATTCTCTACCCGTATGCCACCCATGAAGCCATTATTTTATATATAGTAATATGTGATGCTTTTGAACTGTAGTGTTGGAGAAGACTCTTGAGAGTCCTTTGGACTGCAAGGAGATCCAACCAGTCCATTCTGAAGGAGATCAGCCCTGGGATTTCTTTGGAAGGAATGATGCTAAAGCTGAAACTCCAATACTTTGGCCACCTCATGCGAAGAGTTGACTCATTGGAAAAGACTCTGATGCTGGGAGGGATTAGGGGCAGGAGGAGAAGGGGACGACAGAGGATGAGATGGCTGGATGGTATCACGGACTCGATGGACGTGAGTCTGAGTGAACTCCGGGAGTTGGTGATGGACAGGGAGGCCTGGCGTGCTGCAATTCATGGGGTCACAAAGAGTCAGACATGACTGAGCGACTGAACTGAACTGAACTGAATATGTATATGTTAACCTCAAATGCGGGGTTAATGTCCTGGTTAAGGTCATGTGGAGCCAGTCTTACTCTACTGCTAAGAAGGCTTCTCGAAGCTGCCACCAGATGATGGCTCACAGTAAATAAGGTGAGGTTGCTAGCATTGTTTTGATAGAGGAGTGAATTAGTGGTCAAAAGGTCAAGAGAGGTGGAATGTTAGAGTAATTTATTACAGGAAACCAGAACATCCAGCTCCTTACTCAAAATGCTCTCCCATTCACACCCTTCTCCCCAGCTCCCCCAGTAGAATCTAGAAATGTGTTTTACACCTTTCTAAAACAGTCAGAAATGTGCTGGGTGAGGGGAGCACCAGATTCCTTGAGAGGTTAATTGGCGGCTATTTTCTATAGGGCGAAGGTGCTGCCATGAGCTGAGCTCCTTGTTATCAATGTGGGTAATAAGACCCCAGTGCTCCAAAGGCCACGTAGTGGCATTTAACTGACAAGGCAAAGCAGAAATAATTAATATAATGGGTAGCAAAGCTCGGATGGCAGCCAATGCACCCTGAACTTAAAGGAATTTATGGCAATGACCATGACATTCTTGGGGACAAAGACATTGGAAGTTGCGGGTCAACCTTCTCCAATCAGCTGGAAGACCTTGAGAGCAAAAACTGAGGCTTCCCCCAAAAGAAGAACAAATTTGACAGCAGCATCAACTCCTACCTACGTTTCCAGGGTGTTGGCCTGCTCTGTGGTTTTCAGACTTGCCCACCCCCAAATTGCATGAGCCAGTTCGTTAAAACAACTCTCTTGATACATTGATGGGTTATGTCTCTGGAGACCCTGGATTGACACAACTTCCTTCTCTGGCATTAAAACCCCATGCCTGTTCCCTGGATGCCACTTCCCCAAATAAACTGTTCATAACAAGTTCTTTCCCAGGCTTTATTCTACTGAGAAAAGCCAGCCTAAGACAGCAGGTCTTTGAAAAGATGGCCACTTTTACATCGTTTCAGTAAAATTTTGTGATAAGCCAATTGTTGTCTGACAGTAAGGACTTGTTATTCGTAGAGAAGTTCAAAATATTGAAACGAAAGTTGATTAATGCATATGTTCTTGAAGCTTTATTGGAAAATTTAAAATGCAAATGAAAGATGTCAAAGTCATGAGTTGGGAACTGCGTCACCAACATTTGTAACCATGGAAAGCTATTCATCTTCAAGGTTGTTGGGATTCTCAGTTATATGGGAGACTGGTAGGAAGGATTTACATCAGGGAATCCTGTCCAAAGTCCCTCCCCCCCTCTCTCCAATAGACTCTAGAATCTGGTCACTTTTCATCATCTGCAAAGCTACTACCTGGTGCCATCCATCAGCATTTCTTACCCAGGCTATCGCAGACTCCTAACTGGTCTCCCTGTTTCGATTCTTACTCCTCTTCCATCTACTCATTTTCCAGAAGTTGGAGAAATCCTGGTAAAACTCAAACTCAGATCATGCCATTCCTCTGCTCACAATTACTCCGGACTTCCTATTTGGTGCAGGAAAAAAGCTAAGATACAAGAGCTTTCAGGGCCCAGTGTGATCTGGCCTCAGTGTCTCTCCTGATCTCATCTGCTGTTCTTTCCTTCATTCACTCCAGACCCCATGGTTTCCTCACTCTTCCTCAAGTGTACTTGACATGCTCCTGTCTTAAGACCTTGCTGTTTACCCCTCCTGGAATTTTCCTCCCCTCCACATCTCCCTAGGGCTTCCCTAGTAGCTCAGTTGGTAAAGAATCCGCCTGCAATTCAGGATACCCCAGTTCGATTTCTGGGTCATGAAGACCCCCTGGAGGAGGGCTGGGCTACCCACTCCATTATTCTTGGGTTTTCTTGGTGGTTCAGCTGGTAAAGAATCCACTTGCAATGCAGGAGACCTGGGTTCGATCCCTGGGTTGGGAGGATCCCCTGGAGAAGGGAACGGCTACCTACTCCAGTATTCTGGCCTGGAGAATTCTATGGCCTGTGTAATCCACGGGGTCCCAAAGAGTCAGACACGGCTGACTTTCACTTTCCATGTCTCCCTGGCTCACTCCACATGGCCGCCCCATTCACAGCTGCAAGGGCCACATTGTAGCATAGACACATGCTAGACATTGGCTAGCCAGTCCTCTGTCAAGCTGGGAAAACTGAGAAACACAGGTTGAACGGCTTCCCAGGTGGCACAGTGGTAAAGAATCCACCTGCCAAAGCAGGAGATGCAAGAGACCCAGGTTCAATTCCTGGGTCGGGATGATCCCCTGGAGTAGGAAATGGAAACCTACTCCAGTATTCTTGCCGGAGAATCCCATGGACCGAGGAGCCTGGCGGGCTACAGTCCATAGGGTCACAAAGAGTCAGACATGATTGGGCGACTGAGCATGCAGGCACGCAGGTTGAACGAGTTCCCGGATCTCACATAAGACAGAAGTTGGCAAAAAAGCCATGTTTCACAGACTCTCCATTCTGAGAGATGTTTCTCAGAATAATTTTGTTTCGAGAAAGAGGATTTGGCAACGGATCATTCAGAGAACATTTTCATCCGTGTTTCTAGGCGTAACATGGGGTGGATCTACTAGAATGGTGATGCCTAGAATGATGGATGGGTGTTTAATCCCACACTGTGTGGAAGAGGAGCTGGAAAGCTCAGCACTCCCCCCACCCCATCAACCTCTGCTAGCACGGGGGCTCCGTGGTGGTAAACCCCTTGGGAGACGACTAGGGGGAGGGGCAGAGCGGGCTTGTACTTTGTGACTATGTCATAGTCAATATTCCCTGGCAGGTGCAGAAAATGACTCACTCCCCCCTACTCCTCTGAAAATGTCCCTTCATGTTTCATATGTTTCATAAACAACAGCTTTGCTGTGCCATTGTCTCCCTTAGTTATTTTCATAATTCATAATTATCTTAGTTCTTAAAATGTAGACGTACATTTAAAAGCATGATCCAATCGTGCTTGATTGCTGCCACATTGTGTTCAAAGTAATTACCATTCATTTGGCTTTTGAGGCTGTTGAATGAATTTTCCACATGAGATTCCTTAATTTGTACATATTTTATTGCTATAAAATAGGTATTGGCAAGCTGCCTAAACTCTAGCGAAGGCCTTTAATTCCTATCACTATGTGATAAAACAAATTGAGTGCAAACTGAGAGGCTTAAGATAGAACACTTGAAATGGATTCTTCTCTTTTTTTTTTTCCTGTCTAAACCAAGTTTCCCCAGGTGTGAGACACAGGCAAGATTAAGGTAGCTTAGTTTGGGCTGAGAGCTCAGGATTATTTTAGCATTTGTATAATAATTATAATGTCCCTCTGTAATGCAAAACCTCTCTCTTCCCCGGATCCATTATTCCTTGGGGAAATGGATATTTGGAGAGAGAAGGTTGTTGCTATTTTTCATGCATAGTAAGAGAAATCATATGGGCTTCCCTGGTAGCTTAGCGAATAAAGAATCCGCCTACAGTGCAGGAGACCTGGGTTCAATCCTTGGGTCAGGAAGATCCCCTGGAGAAGTGAATGGCATCCCAGTCCAGTATTCTTGCCTGGAGAATTCCATGGACAGAGGAGCCTGGCAGGCAGCAGTCTAGGGGGTCGCAAAGAGTCAGATAGGACTGAGTGACTGAAAAAAGAAAGAGAGAAATCACATACTCACAAAACAGAGGCAGGAAATTCTTGGTCAAGGTAGAGACCTGGGCTACATGTTTAAACCAGGGTGGGCTCTGCCAAACTCTGTAGCCTTCAGAATTTGTTCTACTTCTTTGGACCCAGTTGGCTCACTTATAAAATTAAAGTGTTGAGATAGGTGATTTCTAAATTTAATATGTAATTTGTTTTTCTGAGGTTATCGGTATCTTGGATTTA
The DNA here is from genome assembly GCA_006408695.1 of Aepyceros melampus. Lineage (NCBI taxonomy): Eukaryota > Metazoa > Chordata > Mammalia > Artiodactyla > Bovidae > Aepyceros > Aepyceros melampus. The sequence goes on along the minus strand of SJXQ01001444.1, from coordinate 37,999 downwards.
TGTAAGATCTTTTTACTGAAGACTTCTATAGGGTTTTAAAAATCACATGTACCCTGTTCTGCCCACTAGTAAGTGAGAGGAGAGATAAAGTTGTAGAAAGTATTCAAGTGTTGGGTAGATGACCTTCAAGGTCTCTCCAGGTTTCTCATAATCCCAAGATTCCTTGATTCCTTGTGGGCAGTGGAAATATTCCTCGTTTGTTCAGTTGGGTTTCCCACCACCCTCCAACCCAAGTCCTTCCCACCAGCTCTGAGTCTCCAGCAAAAAAAAAGCAATAAAAAACCACCCACACATGTGTCCATGCTTATGCATTTATTATCCTTTAAATGCCTCCCAACTTTTCTCTGCTTCCACTCAGATTTAGAGCTATTGGCAGTTACTTGGTTCCATAGCATCATATATTGGTTTTTAGTGTTTAATACCTATTTCCCTTATTTCTAAAACAAATTGTATTACTATATTCCTTGAGAAAAGACTTGATTTGTTTTCTTCCATCTTTGATTTCACCCACAGTGAGAAGTGTTGCTGTTTTATCATTCTGTTGTGTCCAACTCTTTGCGACCGCATGGACTGTAGCCCACCAGGCTCCTCTGTCCATGGGATTGGCTGCCATCTCCTCCTCCAGGGGCTCTTCCTGACCCAGGGATTGAACCCATGTCTTGTATGTCTCCTGCACGGGCAGGTGGGTTCTTTACCGCTAGTGCCGCCGGGGAAGCCCAGATTAAACCATGAAAAAAGTGAAAGTGTTAGCCGCTCAGTTGAGAATACTGGAGAGAATAGCCATTCCCTTCTCCAGGGGATCTTCCTGACCCAGGGATCAAATCAGGGTCTCCTGCATTGCAGGCAGATTCTTTACCCTTTGAGTCACCAGGGAAGCCCTTGTAAGATTAGACCATAGCTTCTAACAAATCACATGCCTCCTCGGGGCCATGCTTATGCTATGGCCAGCTGTAGCCTTTCTGCATCTGAATTACCAGCAGACCAAATGGACCAGAATCCTGGAGTGAGGGAAGTGGGAGAAGCAGATGCAAATTGGCAGGAATCTGCACTATTGAATTTTTAAAAAAACATTTTATTTTTTTTGGAAATAAATTTAAATGCACAGGAAGTTGCAAAGATACTTCAGAGAGGTCCCAGGTAGCCTTCACTTGGCTACTCCAATAATTCTATCTTAATAATTATAGTAATTATTAAGTAGCTATTTACTTAACTAGTAACTATTTACTTTAATAATTACTAAAAGATTAAATAAAGATACTATACTACTGAAACCGAATGTTTGGGGCTTCCTTCCTGGTCCAATGGTTAACAATGCACCATGCATTTCAGTGAATATGGGTTCGATCCCTGGTTGAGGAGCTAAGATCCCACATGTCTTGGAACCACTAAACCTAGGTGACATAACTAGAAAATCCATGCCAAAATGAAAAGTCCTGAATACTGCAGCTAAGACCCAATGCAGCCAAAGCAAACAAATAAATAAATGTTTTAAAAATTATATAATACTGAAAAAAGGAACCAAATGTGTGATGTTGGTATTATGTACCAGCTATCCAGGCAATTGTCAGGCAGTATGGAATTTGAAAGTGAAAGTTGCTCAGTCATGTTAGACTTTGTGACCCCATGAACTATACAGTCCATGGAATTCTCCAGGCCGGAATACTGGAGTGGGTAGCCTTTCCCTTCTATAGGGGATCTTCCCAACCCAGAGATCGAACCCAGGTCTCCCGCATTGCAGGCAGATTCTTTACCAGCTGAGCCACAAGGGAAGCCCAGGAGCATGGATAATCAATGGGTGCTCCTGATGGTCAATGTGACATTAGCCAGCCATCCCTCTGAACAATGAAGAGAGACGTTTGTCCTGGCTGCCGCAAGTGTCAGGAGCTTTCTCTCCCCTGACCAGCTCAGAGTCGATGTATGGCTTTCGTCTCGTACCTCCACATGCACAACTGGCCAGGTGTCTGAGGTTCTGTGTCTCTGGCAAACTCCTAAATGATGCTAGTGCTTCGGGTCCATGACATATGCTTCAGGGAAGGAGGTTCTAGAGCTCGATCACCGACTCTGAGATTCACTGACTGTATGACCCTAGGAACGCTGTCAACCCACTTGTCCTCATTTATATGATGGGGGTAGTTAAGAGGCTAATACTCTCACAAGAATACTGAGAGTAGGTGGCGTCATACTATAGCATGCCTAGCATGGGTCTGTTCCTCACTCATTAAGTTGTCCTCACTCATTAAATCTTACTTTTCTTTTCTTTTTCCCCACCACCAAATGGAGATGTCCTTCCCAAGGGATCCTAATCTGAATATGTTCAGAAAGAACAGGGCTTTCAAGCTCCTTCCAGAAGTTACTAAGAGATTAGACCTTGTCCATTCTGCAATGATTTTGGTTAGGCCATAGTCATTTTTGGCAATCCATTCCAGTATTCATGCCTGGAAAATCCCATGGACAGAGGAGCCTGGCAGGCTATGGTCCATAGGGTTGCAAAGTGTCGGGCATGGCTGAAGCGACTAAGCACGCACCATAGTCATTTTTGCTTTGGAGTCTGTTTTATCATCTACCCCTAGTCCAAACTGACATTTAATGTATAACCACTTGAAAAATGAGTGTTCTTAAGGGAATAATTCTCTAAAAAGGGCAACTCCACCTCGTTGCCCATCTTCTTGGGCATTCTAGGATCCCAGAATCTGGCTCAGAATCATCCTTCTGATCGGGCACTTTTCTACTGGGGAGAGAGGTCCTGAAATTCAATTCATTGTAAAACACACAGTGGTTACAAGCTACCACAGTCAATGATATTCCTTTTATTACCACTCAGATGAGAACAGAAAATGACATTGGAAGGCAGTGAACTCACCAGAAGGGCAGAGAAAGTCATTAAATTCAACATGCATCATATTTCATAATCAGAGCCCTGCAGTCAGCACTGACACCACAGAATGAGTTTGTTGCCGTCACGATAATATAAAACCCATTGCATCTGCTTCCTTTGGCTCTTTCTCTTTGGACCTCGCTGGGGCCAGGCCATTAATCACTGGAGACAGGGGATGGTGCAGACCACTGCACACTGGATTGCATAAATTGAAAATATATCAGTATTAGGGGGGAGCACTGTCTTTAGTTTATCTCTGTTCAAGACGGTGGCTTCTGAAAGCCTGCAACGTTTGTACAGTTGAACCACCTCATTAGAGCGATTGCCCCAGCTTGGAGAAAGTGTGTGGTCTCTCAAGGTTTCTGTGGGATGAATGAAGAAGCAGCCTTTTCTACAGTAGAGGAGCCCGCCCTGAGACTTTACTGGGGAGCTGATGGATTCTCTTAGAGGCATCTCAAATAGCACGTAGGATATGTGTACCCCCATGTGTCAGGGTGGGTCCCCGGAGGTAACATATGCTTGTATAGGATCGAGGCTGATCTTAGAATTTTATTTTTATTTTGTGTTCCCTGCCAAAGTGTATGAGTTTGTTTTAATTTAAAATATGTTTATTTACATGTTTAATTTAAAATATGTAATGTTTTCCTTACATCCCTTAATATTGACAGTCCAGGATACGTGGCAAGAATTTCCTGAGTCTTTGGGGGCCCCTGACATACTTGGTTTCATAGTTCTAGGAATGTGTACTTAAGAAGCGTGTGTCTATGGGATAAATTAAAATTTGATTCAATGATATAAGAGCCTTCATGAACGAACTTCTAATCTCATGTCTGAGCAGACAAGCCCAGCAATACTCACTTCCAGCACGCTGAATCTCTGTATGGTTTCCTCACTGTCTCTAGCCCTTCAAATGCAATGTACCACTTTCTTCCTGCTACTATGGAAGAGCTTCCATAGTAGCTGTTTATCTATTGATAAACACCGGTTCATCTATGGTGAAAAGGTCACACCGGTTTTAAGTGGCAGAGTCAGGAATCAAAGCTTAGGAATCCTAGCCCACTAAAAAGACCTTTCACTTATAATACAAGAAGTGCTTGAATTACAGCAGCATGGATGGGCCTCAGAAACAACATATGAAGTGAAGACAGCTGGGCAAAGGAAGACAAATATCATATGATATTGCTTCTATGTGGAATATTAAAAAAAAAGATGCAGAGGAACTTAGTTACAAAACAGAAATGGACAACAGTTCAGTTCAGTTCAGCCGCTCAGTCATGTCCAACTCTTTGCGAGCCCAGGAACTGCAGCACGCCAGGCCTCCTTGTCCATCATCAACTCCCAGAGTTTACCCAAACTCATGTCCATCATGTCAGTCATGCCATCCAACCATCTCATCCTCTGTCATCCCCTTCTCCTCCCACCTTCAGTCTTTCCCAGCATCAGGGTCTTTTCCAATGACTCAGATCTTCGCCTCAGGTGGCCAAAGTATTGGAGCTTCAGCTTCAGCATCAGTCCTTCCAGTGAATATTCAGAATTGATTTCCTTTAGGATTGACTGGTTGGATCTCCTTGCAATTCAAGGGACTCTCAAGAGTCTTCTCCAACACCATAGTTCAAAAGCATCAATTCTTCAGTGCTCAGCTTTCTCTGTAGTCCGAATTTCACATCCATACGTGACTACTGGAAAAACCATAGTTTGACTAGATGGACCTTTGTTGGCAAAGTAATGTCTCTGCTTTTTAATATACTGTCTAAAGTTTGTCATAGCTTTCCTTCCAAGAAGCAAACATCTTTTAGTCTCATGGCTGCAGTCACCATCTGCAGTAATTTTGGAGCCCAAGAAAATAAAGTCTCTCCCTGTTTCCATTGTTTCCCCATCTATTTGCCATTAAGTGATGTGACTGGATGCCATGATCTTAGTTTTCTGAATGTTGAGTTTTAAGCCAACTTTTTCAACTTTAACTTTCATCAAGAGGCTCTTTAGTTCTTCTTTGCTTTCTGCCATAAGGGTGGTGTATCTGAAGTTGTTGATATTTCTCTGGGCAATCTTGATTCCAGCTTATGCTTCATCCAGCCTGGCATTTCCCATGATGTACTCTGCTTAGAAGTTAAATAAGCAGGGTGACAATATACAGCCTTGATATACTCCTTCCCCGATTTGGAACCAGTTTGTGGTTTCATGTCCAGTTCTAACTGTTGCTTCTTGGCCTGTATACAGACTTCTCAGGAGGCAAGTCAGGTGAACTGGTATTCTCATCTCTTGAAGAATTTTCCACAGTTTATTGTGATCCATACAGTCAAAGGCTTTGCCATAGTCAGTAAAGTGGAAGTACATGTCTTTCTGGAACTCTCTTGCTTTTTTGATGATCTAGTGGATGTTGACAATTTGATTTATGGTTCCTCTTTCTTTTCTAATCCAGCTTGAACATCTGGAAGTTCATGGTTCATGTACTGTTGAAGCCTGGCTTGGGGAATTTTGAGCATTACTTTGCTAGCGTATGAGATGAGTGCAATTGTGTGGTAGTTTGAACATTCTTTGACACTGCCTTTCTTTGGGATTGGAATGAAAACTGACTTTTTCTAATCCTGTGGCCACTGCTGAATTTTCCAAATTTTCTGGCATATTGAATGCAGTACTTTCATAGCATCATCTTTTAGGATTTGAAATAGCTCAACTGGAATGCCATCACTTCCACTATCTTTGGTCATAGTGATGCTTCCTAAGGTCCACTTGACTTCACATTCCAGGATGTCTGGCTCTAGGTGAGTGGTCACACCATTGTGATTATCTGGGTAGTAAAGATCTTTTTTTGTATAGTTCTTCTGTGTATTCTCGCCACTTCTTAATATCTTCTGTTTCTGTTAGGTCCATACCATTTCTGTCCTTTATTGTACTCAGCTTTGCATGAAATGTTCCCTTGGTATCTCTAATTTTCTTGAAGAGATATCTAGTCTTTTCCATTCTATTGTTTCCTTCTATTTCTTTGCAGTGATCACTGAGGAAGGCTTTCTTATCTCTCCTTGCTATTCTTTGGAACTCTGCATTCAAATGGGTATATCTTTCCTTTTCTCCTTTGCCTTTCACTTCTCTTCTTTTCTCGGCTGTTTGTAAGGCCTTCTCAGACAACCATTTTACCTTTTTGCATTTCTTTTTCTTGGAGATGGTCTTAATTACTATCTCCTGTACAATGTCACGAACCTCTGTCCATAGTTCTTCAGGCACTCTATCAGATCTATTTTGTTGACTCTATTTGTTATTTCCACTGTGTAAGGAATTTGATTTCGATCATACCTGAATGGTCTAGCGGTTTTCCCTACTTTCTTCAGCTGAAGTCTGAATTTGCCAATAAGGAGTTCATGATCTGAGCCACAGTCAGCTCCCGGTCTTGTTTTTGCTGACTGTTTAGAGCTTCTCCATCTTTGGCTGCTAAGAATATAGACACACAGACATAGAAAATAAAGTTGTGGTTACCCAAGGGGAAAGGGTGCTGAAAAGGAGTAAATTAGGAGGTTGAAATTAACATATACACACTATTATACATAAAATATATGAAACAGANTGCTGACTGTTTAGAGCTTCTCCATCTTTGGCTGCTAAGAATATAGACACACAGACATAGAAAATAAAGTTGTGGTTACCCAAGGGGAAAGGGTGCTGAAAAGGAGTAAATTAGGAGGTTGAAATTAACATATACACACTATTATACATAAAATATATGAAACAGACGCAACAAGGACTACTGTAGCGCAGTATGGCACAGGGGACTGTACTCAATATATCGCAGAAACCTACAAGGAAAAAGAATCTAAAAAATTGTAAAAATTAATCACTGTGCTGTACGCCTAAAACAACATTGTAAATCAACTCTACTTTAATTATATATACATATATATATATGCATATATATATCTCAAAAAGAATTTAAAAGGAAGTACTTTAAATGTTCAGGAAGATATCAGACATGTTGCAGTTAATATACAAAATCAATCTGTGATGAAAATTGCAATAACTAAAATCAGATCATTATTGAAGCAGCAAATGACTGAACTGATGTGGCAGAAAATCAAATTAACCAAATAAGAGTCAGAATCAAGAAAAAGACACTATATACAAAATTAACAGGAGATGAATGAAAGTGATGGGAATAGGAGATAGAGCATAGAACTCCCATCTGTCATGAAAGGAATTATAAAAAGTGGAGAAGACAAAGCAAATGGTGCAGAATTCACAATCAAGGATAGAAGTGAAGAAACTTCAAACTTAAAAAAATAGTAAACTTTAAAAAATTAAATGGTTATCCAACTCCAGGTAAAATGAACAAACAGCATCACCAATATATAGCTTTTTAACCGTTAAATTCAAAAAAGTAATTTACCTTTACTTAACTGGAAGACTTAGCATGTAAGCACACACAACTGGAAGATATGCAGATGATGCCATGCTAATGGCAGAAAGTGAAGAGCTTTTTGATGAGGGTGAAAGAGGAGAGTAGAAAAGCTGCTTTGAAACTCAACATTAAAAAAACTAAGATCATGTTATCTGCTCCCATCACTTCATGGTAAATAGATGGAAGCAGTGAAAGATTTTATTTTCTTGGGCTCCAATATCACTGCAGACAGTAACTGCAGCCATGAAATTAAAAGATGTTTGCTCCTTGGAAGGAAAGCTATGACAGACCTAGACAGCATATTAAAAAGCAGAGACATCACTTTGCCAATAAAGGTTCGTATAGTCAAAGTCATGATTTTTCCAGTACTCATGTACAGATGTGAGAATTGGACCATCAAGAAGGCTGAGCACCAAGAAATTGCTGCTTTTGAACTGTGATGTTGGAGAAGACTCTTGAGAGTCCCTTGGACAGCAAGGGGATCAAACTAGTCAATCCTAAGGGAAATCAATGGCACTGCACTCCAATACTCTTGCCTGGAAAATCCCATGGATGGAGGAGCCTGGTAGGCTGCAGTCCATGGGGTCACTAAGAGTCGAATATGACTAAGTGACTTCACTTTCACTTTTCACTTTCATGCATTGGAGAAGGAAATGGCAACCCACTCCAGTGTTCTTGCCTGGAGAATCTCAGGGACGGGGGAGCCTGGTGGGCTGCCATCTATGGGGTCGCACAGAGTCGGACACGACTGAAGTGACTTAGCAGTAGCAGCATCAAAGGAAACCAACCCTGAATACTCATTGGAAGGACTGATGCTGAAGCTGAAGCTCCAATACTTTGGCTACCTGATGCAAAGAGCCGACTCATTAGAAAAGACCCTGATGCTGGGAAAGATTAAAGGCAGGAGGAGAAGGAGGCAGCAGAGGATGAGATGGTTAGATAACATCAGTGACTCAATGGACTTGAGTTTGAACAAACTCTGGGAGATAGTGGAGAACAGAGGAACCTGGCATGCTGCAGTCCATGGGTTTGCAAAGAGTTGGACGTGATTCAGTGACTAAACAGCAACTGAAGAGGGGGTGTGATCAGTGGGGTTCAGCAGTGAACTGTTTTATTGTTTTAATCAACCATGAGCTGTCAAATAACCCATTGTTGCCTTTCAAGGGTTTCTCAGGCAGATCCAATAACTTCTTAGTCACTTCTGATTACTAAACATCTAGTCTTCTTGAATACTTTGATCTCAAACTTGATTTTACTATCATATTTAATTCTAAGCTCTACTCTCAGTGCTTAGAGGCCCTGAGTAGCCCAAAGTGGTGCGAGGATTGCAGAGCATAGTCTGGCCATGACACCAGCCACTCCGTTAATCTCCCTTCACGTCCAGACCCTCTGGTTGGTTGGGGAAGGTGATGGGGAATGAGGAAGTCATTGCCATATTTCAGTGGTTTCTTGGGCCTCTTCTGATTTCAGCTGCTGGTTGCCTCTGCTGGTGTGTCCACTGGTGTTTTCATAGGTGGGACATGAGGTTTTGTTGAGGTGAAGTTCAACTTCACCCTACCCCATCTTTCACCACGGGCACCCTAACCCATGTTTCACCACAGACACCCTACCCCATCTTTCACCGCGGGCACCCTACCCCACCTTTCACCGCGGGCACCCTAACCCATCTTTCACCATGGACACCCTACCCCATCTTTCACCACGGACACCCTAACCCATCTTTCACCACGGGCACCCAAACGGGCATCCTCTTCTGCCCTTCAGCCATTCGGGCACCCAACTGAGACAGGCTGGGACTTGGGACCCTGTGCTTCAGTGCCTGTACCTGGACGGGGTCCTCCCCTCTCCTCAAGCAGCAAAGACATCTTGTGTTTTTGTGTTTGAAAAGCAGGGCCAGGGCCATGCATAAAGGCCAGGGAAGAGGAATATCCATAATTAATGAAGCTGAATTGCAGGGGGCTGGACTGAGAAAGTAGGTATTAAACTTAGTATCTCTTCTACAATAGGCCTAAGTAATAGGCCTACTTGAACATGACTATTTTTTTTAAATATCCATAGGTCCATTGATATGAGAATTACTGCCATAAATCCCATGGATCTCATTTGTCAAACATCTGGATTGCTGGGGATGTGTCAGGATGTGTCAATGGTGGAGGTAAGGACAGCTGCACATTGAAGCTTCGTGAAGATTAAGGTACTACTTTCCTCAAGTCAAGGGCTGTCCTTTTTCAAAAAAATTAATTAATTAGTTTGCACCAGCCTAAGTTGCAGCACCCGGGATCTTCGATCTTCATTGCCATGTGGAATCTTTCATGCAGCACATGAACCCTTAGTTGTGGGATCTAGTTCCCCGACCAGGGACTGAACCTAGGCCCCATGTATTGGGAGTGCAAAGTGTTAGCTACTGGACCACCAGGGAAGTCCCAAGGCCTCTCCTTCTTTGCAGAAGTTGTGGAAAGTTTCAACCAGAGTTCTATATCCACATGGTAGATTTAGCTGGTGAGTTTATCTTCCTTTCTTTGGCAAGAATACTGGAGTGGATTGCCATGCCCTCCTCCAGGAAATCTTCCTGACACAGGGATCTAATCTGCATCCTCTCTGGCTCCTGCTCTGTAGGCAGATTCATTATTATTGAGCCACCAGGGAAGCTCATTTCTTCCTCAAACCTATCTAAACTATATTAAAGATTTGCAATGTGCAAGAATGTTAATCATTTGTGTATTATATGTGTTGGGGAAGGGAGAATTTCCCCCTCTATCCCTCTTGAGTTCTTGTGGCTGAAGTTATAATAAAGTTTACACAAGACAGATTAACAGGAAAAATGTGTGTGTGTATGTGGGAGAGGTATAGGTTATTTTTTAAAAACCCCAAGTAATTTGTCAAATATTCTTTTCCTTCCCCATTAATTTGTATGATTTGTTGAACAATTATGTCATCTCTCCATAATATGGTTCCATTTGCGAACTTTATCCTAGTTCACTCATCTATTTGTCTATTCTTGAGACCCTACCCCTTAATTATTATAGCTTAGAGGATATGTCGATAATTAGAAGGGAAATTCTCTTCTTGATTATCTCCAGTTTTGAAGAATAATGTATTTATCACTTAACATTAGCATTCATTCATCAAGTTTCCAAAGTTACCTTTTCTGAAAGTTCATTGAAATTGTGTGGAATTATTATCAGTGATATATACAAATAAAGTTTCTCAGGACTTCAAAAAAGGACTAAGCTTGGAAATTTTAAAAGGATAAGTTTTCCTAGTTACTGTTAGTAAGTGAAAACCATCCACATGTTAAACTTCTTGGGGAGCGACTTTCCAAGCCAGGGGAGGGGGAAGAGAGAGTTCTCTGCTCCACGGTCAGTTCCAGAAGTCGCTGGATTGACATCTGGAGGATTCTCAACGGATCAGGGTCTGACCTGAGTTGCTGCATCCAGTCAAGCTGTCATTCACTTGTGAAAGCCGAACAAAGACATGCTTAGATCTACAAACTCTGGCATTTTTTCACCGAGAACCCTTTCTGCTGAAAGGCCTGGAGGGCATCATTCAGAACACCATTGACTAGGTAACAATGGAAGCTCTCGAAAAGGAATATTATTTTTGAAAAGTGAAAAAAAAAAGTACATGTGACAGCGAGGAAAGCCAACCAACCCTTAGAGAAGCCACTCAAAACACAGAGGGTATGTGTCTGTTGTGGTGGGGAGGGGTGGCGGCTGAAGACAGGTGCACAAGCGTGCACACACAGGGAGGCGGGATGTCAAGCCTAGCTTCTTAATGCAATCATTATTAGACAAAGTGAAAGATCCAAAGACTATAAAGCAAGTCAGTATTTCTTTCTCTGTCTTCTTTAGGAAGATATGCTCTGGTAAGGCTGGTAAGAATGTGAAGCTCAAGTGGGAATCTGATGTATGACACAGAGAGCTCAGCTTGGTGCTCTGTGATGACCTGGATGAGGGGGACTGGGGGCTGGGTAGGAGGGAGGTCCAAGAGGGAGGGGATATACATATACATATAGCTGATTCACTTGGTACAGCAGAAACTAGCATCACATGGTAAAACAATTATACTCCAATTTAAAAAAATGTGAGGTTCATCATTACATTTTATTCTCTGTAAATTAGCGAATTGATGTCTGGGCTTCCTATGTCAGTCTCTGAATTTTGTTAATTTCTACACAGATATCTCCTCTGCAAAATGTTAATGTAATAATTCCTGTTTAACCACAGAGTTTAGGATCATGTAAATTATGATATGGAAGCTCATGATCAAATAAACTTTTCCTCATTAGAAAAATGAAGATGTAGGAAAGGGGACCTCTGTGAAGCTTTGTAGTATTTTTCTGTTACTAAAGTATTAATAGTAAATATTGATCAGTGAACAAGCAGAATACTCCAATTAAAAAAAATGTGAGGTTCATCATTACATTTCATTCTCTGTAAATTAGCGAATTGGTGTCTGGGCTTCCTATGTCAGTCTCTGAATTTTGTTAATTTCTACACAGATATCTCCTCTGCAAAATGTTAATGTAATAATTCCTGTTTAACCACAGAGTTTAGGATCATGTAAATTATGATATGGAAGCTCATGATCAAATAAACTTTTCCTCATTAGAAAAATGAAGATGTAGGAAAGGGGACCTCTGTGAAGCTTTGTAGTATTTTTCTGTTACTAAAGTATTAATAGTAAATATTGATCAGTGAACAAGCAGAGCATTAATAACATTTTACCAATATTTAGTGATAATGAGATTCTGTATTTATTAATGTCTGTGTTTTATCTCTCAAAGACTTTCAGGATGTTCTCTCTGTATTGTTTCACTGTGTGTGTGTGTGTGTGTGTGTGTGTGTGCATGCGGGCACACATGTGAGCTCAATCATGTCTGACTCTTGCAACCCACTGAGCTGTAGCCCACCAGGCTCGTCTGTCCGTAGAATTTTCCAGGCAAGAATCCTGGAGTGGATAGCCATTTCCTACTCCAATCATTTCACTGATTTGCCCCAAATTCATTTTTTTGCATATGCATTTGGAAATAAGCCTTTTGATTACAACAGTATAGGGAACATAAAAAAATCATTAGATGAAGTATATTTACACCATTAAATACCTTTTCTGTTTGACAACAGATTAAGGCTGAGAAAGAATGACCAGTCATGGTTCTCTGGCTAGCAGATAAGACTAGTCACTGATAACCAGAGTGAGAAATTTCAAACGCGAAAAGTCATTCTCCTATATGCTAAGCTGAATGCCACTCAGACATTATCTGCTTTAATCCTCAATAAGAAGCATGAAAGCCTTTCACAGTTCAGGAGACTGAGGCTCAGAGATGTTTAAGAATTTGCCCAAGATCCCTAGAGGTATAACTTTAATTTTCTTAATTTTTGGATTCACTCAACACATTTCTTGAGAACATACAAGGTACCACTTGGAATTCACCAGTCAACAACTACAACAGCATTTATGTAGGAAGAGGCATTATAAGTGTCAACTAAAAAAGATGTACAACTTGAGAGTTGTGAGTTAAGTTTTATTTGGGGCAAAATGAGGACTGCAGCCTGGGAGGCAGCACCGCAGATAGCTCTGAGAGCCTGCTTCAAAGCGGCAGTCGGGGAAAGTCAGTATATAGATTCTGGTGAAGCAGGGAGTTCAGTACCATGAAGCACTCATTTTACAAAAGGCTTTTTGTTAGTCATGTGGATTTGATGTCACTGTGAAGGGATTTAGTGCTTCTCTAGATATGGGGAGATGCAGGGATTGAGATCATAAAATCTGTTCCTAAAAACATTGAGCTATCTAAAGACTTGTCCCACCAGATTCCCTGGAGCACAGAATGCCTCAGCTCCACCCTGAACTCCCTCAGGGGTTGTTGAAGGTCAACAGCTATAATAGTTGTTGGGGTTTAAGCTCCATGGCAAATGGCAAATGCCTTTGTTATTCAGTTGTTGGCAATGCTCTTGGTAAGCGCCAATTTGTAGTTGACATAAGGAATTGACTCACACAGTCATGGGGGTTGGGAAGCCCCATGATCTGTGAGCTGAGACCCAGGAAAGCCCGCGGGGTAATTCAGAGTCCGAAGGCCAGAGAAGCAGGACCACCAAGGCTGGACAGCTCATCAGAAACCTTAATGAATGATGCCAGCCCAGTCCCAGGCTAGACAGTCTTTTGGCAGTGACCCCACATTTACTATTTGACCTTGGGAGGACCCTCTTACTCTCTAAAATTCGTGGCGATGGTGAATGACCCTAGAATATAACAGCTTCTAGAGAAAACACTGCACTGCTGTCTAGAGATTTGTCCAGATATTTCCCTGCCCGTGGAACTGCTTGTCTGCAGTTTCCCCTGGCTCTGTTTTCTCCTGTATAAGATGAAAAATAACTGGGCAAGTTTTAAAGCCTCTTGCTATAGTAAATGTGTTTCTTTCATCTTTGCTTCCACTAGTAATTTTGATCATTTTATCCCAAAACTCAGGACCTAAAAAATGAGCACTCTTGTAACTCAGAGTTTACACTCAACAAGCGTGATTGTTATTTTACGTGTCAAGTTGAATGGCCTCCGGGTGCCCAGAGCAGACATTGTTTCTGGGTGTGTCAGGGAAGGTGTTTCTGGATGAACTTGGTGAAACCGAGCACCCTTCCCAGTGCCTGTGGGCATCGTCCAGTCCACTGAGTTCCTGAATATAACACAGCAGTGTGCTGCATGCTAGGACTTCCCTGTAGCTCAAATGGTAAAGAATCTGCCTCCAGTGAAGGAGATCAGGGTTCGATCCCTGGGTCGGGAAGATCCTCTGAAGGGAACGGCAATCCACTCTGATATTCTTGCTTGGAGAATCCCATGGACAGAGAAGCCTGACGGGCTACAGTCCACGGCATTGTAAAGAGTTGGGCATGACTGAGCAACTAATTCATGCTGTGTGCTATGTCACTTCAGTCGTGTCCGACTCTTTGCAACCCTTTGGACTGTAGCCCACCAGGCTTCTCTGTCCATGGGATTCTCCAGGCATGAATACTGGAGTGGGTTGTCATGCCCTCCTCCAGGGGATCTTCCCGACCCAAGGATTGAACCTGCGTCTCTTATGTCTCCTACGTTGACAGGTGAGATTTTTACTGGCACCACCTACAGAGGTGCCAGTAAAAAGACTTCCCTGTAGCTCAAATGGTAAAGAATCTGCCTGCCATGCAGGAGACCAGGGTTTGATTCCTGGGTTGGGAAGTTCCTCTGGAGAAGGGAATGGCAATCCACTCCCGTATTCTTGCCTGGAGAATTCCATGGACAGAGAAGCCTGGTGGGCTATAGTCCGTGGGGCTGCAAAGAGTCGGACACGACTGAGCGACTAACACACACACACACACACACCTGTACAGAGGAATTCACCACTTTCTATCTGATGGCTTTAACTGGGCTGTGGATCTTCTGACCCGAATGCTCTGGTCCTTGAGCTCTCAGATCCAGACTGGATTCTACATCCTTGAACCCCTTGCTTATCAGACCTTAGAAGAAGAGTCCCTAGATATCTTGCTTCCTCTCTCTGCTGCGTGAGGACACAGTGAGAAGAGGGCTAGCTGCAAGCCAGAAGGAGAGACCTCAGCAGAACCTGGCCGTGCTGGCACCTTGGTCTTGGATCTCCAGTCACCAGAACCGTGAGTCATACATTTCTGTTTTTTAAGCCACCTGGCCTGTGGTATGTTGTTATGGCAGCCCGAGCTGGCAAGATGCAAGCTTCCTATATGGCTTCTCTTTTCACCTCAATTTGAGAACTGCTGCGTTGTTGGGCTGAGAAGAGGCAAGGAGAGAGAGGATGAGTGCTGGAGGCAGCCATGTGGATTAGAAGGGACTGGAGGAGAGCTGAGGCAAGGCATCTCCGGGGAACCCGGGAAGGAAGGGAAAGATCTAGGATCTTAGGCGATTTGGCCACAAGACCAATTTTATAGGGATGCTCAAAAAAGATGGGAAATTGAGAGATGCCCGCAGATTTCAGGCTTGTGTGTGACTGTGTCAGAAGATGGATCCATGTGGGCGGGATGGTGCACTGGGCGTGTATCACATGGACCCCAGGGGGCCTAGCATGCCCCCACTCTCCATGTATCTCCCCTTCACAAAATGCCCCCAAACTTTCCACCACCTCTCCGGCAAAACTTGAATATTAAACCAATTTTGTGCTTCATCTCACAGCTCCCCCACTATTCTTTATTAGAACTCAGAAGAAGCCAGTCAATTTTTTTTTCTTTTATGCTAAGAGACCCTAATTAGCAGGAATCAGTCTATTTCATAGACTATTTGCAAAGATACTTTCCTGAACTCACGCATGGTGCTAAAAAAAATTAAAAAATAAACAGCATAAATAAATAACAGATGCTGGCCTGATTAAGGGCATTCTCCAAGGGTAGATAAATTTTTTTTTCTTTTATGCTAAGAGACCCTAATTAGCAGGAATCAGTCTATTTCATAGACTATTTGCAAAGATACTTTCCTGAACTCACGCATGGTGCTAAAAAAAATTAAAAAATAAACAGCATAAATAAATAACAGATGCTGGCCTGATTAAGGGCATTCTCCATAGGGTAGATACCTAATCTTCAGTGCCAGCCCCTACAATCTAAATTTTCTTGTAGAGGTGGTGAAGGGAACCTGCCGGGAGCCAGCACGAGGAGTCCCACCCGTGACAAAGGTCATGAGGTTAAGGGGCCTGACAGGCAAAGGCGAGTTGGGCCTCAAGGGAGCCTCGCTGGATCTGCTCGTACATCTGCCCCCAAACCAGAGTCTGCCTGCCGTACTGGGTTAAGCTTTCCACCTACTCTTCTGACATTAACAGGGGGCTGTCCCCCCACCACCTTTGTCTGGAAAAAGTTAATTTAGAGCTTTTAGACAATAAGTCTCCTGGGCATAATAAGAGTGTTTCAATCCAAAACCCCCTCTGATGGCTTTCTAGCTTGCCTGCCGGACTCTTACAGCTGTGCATGGGATTGTTTGCGGCCTCCCAACCGCGAGAGGCACAGGAAGCTTAAAACATCCAAGGAATGTATGGGCTTCCCAGGAGTCAAAATCATTAGGGTTTCATTGTTGAGCCGATACTTGCTGCCAGATTTTCATATCTTTTATTTCTTGATATAGTTGGTATATAGAAGAAACAAGTAGCAACAGAGATCTTTGAGTTAAGTACCTTCTTTGTGATAACCCACTGCACCTTTGTTCTACAGGGATGTAACTTTATTTAGTGCTTTAAAGGTGATGCAGATTAAAGAAAGACACTTCAGGGGAAATGAGATTAACCTTCATTAAGAAAGAAAGCCATAAAGTGTTAACAGGCCTCTTGGCCAGAAGATAATGTAAATCGCTTGAGACCTTTTGTATACAGAAAGATATACAGAAAAGGTCAGGACTGCTGCCCCTGCATGACTCTGTATCTTCCATTATGTAAAACTTAGGGTATATAAGCACCTTTTGAAAATAAAGTTATGGGGTTTTTGCACAAGCTTGGCCTCTCCCACGTTGACTCTCTCTCTTTCTCCCTCTCCCTCCCTCTCTTTTTCAGGCTGATCCCTTGGAACATAAGGCTCTCTACGTCTACTTATTTGCCCAGGCTTCTAAGACCCATGAGAGAGGGAGTCCAAGGCGGGGCACTCTCCGCTATTCAAGCGGGCACCTGTGGCCTAACGAAGACAGTGCAAGTTTCTTGTCTTGAGACTTTATTAGCTTTCCGTGAAAACCAAGGAATATCAGTTTCTTTTCTCCTCTATTTTTCACTACATTATTCTTCTCTAATCTCTCTTTAAATTTCTAATTAATCTCTCTTTAATTGCTGACTCTGTCCCCGCTTCGAATTTACCCTGGATCCACCGGGGCTGGACCCCGACAGGAACCTGGAATTAGGTACATGGGGTTAGACTATAGAACAGCAGGACAGCAAGGACTCGGGAGCTTTTCCAGTTAAGTTAGTTAATCAGTTGTAAACTCTGTTTTCTCATCTGTAAAATGGAGTTAAATAACCCCTGTGCATGGTTATTGTGAGGACTGGAAATAATAACAGGACTCAAGTGGGTTAGATGCTCGAATGGAAGCAATGGTCATTTTGTCAGGGATTTAGCCTGCTTAGTGCCTTTGTGTGGATTACCCCAAGATGCCAAGAGCACATCAGCACCCGCTTATCCCCTCAACTCAGCAACTTCGTGTGGTGCACAGCCTCTGTGGCGGGTCCAGTTGAGGCCACTTGGGGACGGAGCCAGTCACCTTTGGTACAACACAGATGCACTGCCCTCCCCTCCGTGATGCCAGTCCACCCACTGTGTGTCTCTGCCACTCTCTGGGAGATTAACCCAGAGGGTATGGCAAAAGCTCAGGGAGAGCAATGGAAGCCTGCCCTGAGGCAGTGGCATGTGGGGTGGGTTTGAGGAATTAGTTAAGATGCAGGGGTTTGGGGGATCAACTAGGGAAGAACTAGAGAGGAAAGTGGGCTTCCCAGGTGGATCAGTGGTAAAGAATCCACATGCCAATGCAGGAAATGGGAGTTCAAACCCTGGGTCGGGAAGATCCCCTGGAGAAGGAAATGGCACCCCACTCCAGTATTCTTTCCCGGGAAACCCCATGGACAGAAGAGCCTGATGGGCTAAAAGAGTCAGACATGACTTAGTGACTAAATAATGACTGAATGAAATGAGAAAGGAGGAGATGCCCAGTTTCTAGTTTGGCCCCCTGGATGGGTGACTGTGGCTCCACTGACCAGAAGACAGAATGCGAGGGAAGTTAGGAGGCACATGCACAGTTGTGCAGGCTGTGCACTGCATGAGTTGTTCAGCTGAGGGGATAAGCGGGTGCTGGCGTGCTCTTGGCATGTTGGAGTAATCCACACAAAGGCACTAAGCAGGCTAAAGCCCTGAGGAGAAGGATCAAATTAGGGGAGGTAATCCTGTGTCCCTTTAAATCAGATCGTGACTGGGGCATGAGACTAGCATCCATTGAAATCCCTTTTTAAAATATTATTTTAAGAAATAATTCCTAGACTTAATTTACCGGGCAGCCAGAGTGGTAGCTGAAATCAGGTCAGATTTCACTCCTAAAGATATGCCACAAGAGTGCCCCTTCTCTTAAGAAAGTGTCCAAATCTCTTAAGACAAAGAGCCTTACGTGGTTCAGCATCTGCCTCCTTGCCAACCTCACTCCCACCATTCATAGCCTCACTGTCCCCCACTGGGTACATTTACATGCTTCTCTGTCCAGAATGGCCTGCCTCCTCCCCTTTATCCTATTATCTCTCCTTATACTTCAAAACTCCTCTCAATCATTTCCTTTTTGAGGAAGCTTGTGTTTTTATATTTCTTTTCAAAATATATATCCTTGCCTTCTAGTATCTTTGCTTTTTGACTCCTTAAAAGCAAATGAAGAGAGCAAGTGATTAATTCTATAACTTCGTTTGGAAAATGTCATGTAGTTCATGAGAAAGGTGCTTTCCCAAATGTAAAGTTAGGTGGTTGGGATGCACTTGAATGAAAAACACCTGTAATTCCACTGTTCGGAACACCGTGTTTCTTCAGCATGGGCACTGAGGCTTTGCGGAAGGGTTCTGCTCCGCTGTTCATGAAAGCACTTGCACTTGCAGCGGGATTTGGTGCAGAATCACCATGCAGAAACAGTTTCGCGAGAAAATGTAACATCCATTAGCACTTTCTCACATTCTCAAGGTCTGAAATAAAGTTAATTGCATTCGTTCACAAATTCGAGAATCAGCCTAAAATAGTGTGTTCCGAAGGGTTTTGTATGGGACGTTAGTTTTAAGCGATAAGCATCATGGGAAGAAGGGTTCTGTAACGCAGATGTTGCTGTTTGTTCAGTCACTCAGTCGTGTCCGACTCTTCACCACCCCATGGACTGCAGCACGCCGGGCTTCTCTGTCTTCCACTATGTCCCAGAGTTTACTCAAGTTCATGTCCCTTGAGTAACACAAACGAGTTGAGGAAATGCAGAGTGAAGCACAAGTAGGTGATTTTTTTTTCCTCTTGCAAAAGTCTCAGAGGCTTTGATAGACTCATATGCATTGATTATCTCCTACCGAGGTCTAAGGCGTGGGTCCCAGCCCTTGGGCCGTAGTGAGCGAGGGAAACTCTATCCACCGCTCCCCGTCTCCTCTGTGCTCGCGTCACCCATGAACCATCACTTGCATTATTGCTTGCACCATCCCCCTCAATGCTAGCATTATACCTGAATCTGCTCCAGCAGCTCCCTCGCCCCTTTTCCCCACTCCATCCCCTCACCCTGCATCTGTGGAAAAATTGTCTTGCAGGAAACTAGTCCCTGATGCCAAAAAGGTTGGGGACCACTAGTCTAAGGTATTCAGAGTCTCTAGACTTGTTTGCCCACAAATCCCTCCTCTCAGAGATGAATCTGCACTTCTTGTGGTCTCTGG
Organism: Aepyceros melampus; assembly: GCA_006408695.1. NCBI lineage: Eukaryota > Metazoa > Chordata > Mammalia > Artiodactyla > Bovidae > Aepyceros > Aepyceros melampus. The sequence continues at coordinate 18,346 of SJXQ01001444.1, read as the reverse complement.
AATACTTCTTGGGAAAAGGGCTTTGCGGGACTAAGTGTATTGTCCACCGAGATAGCAAGGATTGCTCCAAATACCTGTGGATAGAAATAGAGACTTGAGAAAAAAATAGCTTTCACAAGTGAGGAGGAAACACCCCACTCTCCTTTCATCACCCATTGCCATAAATTCTTTCTCTCTTCTCAGAAAGCTATAGTGGCTGAGATGCTATTGGGTGGTTGGATATAACTTACCTGTACCGCACACCTGTCCCCGAGTCAAGATGCGAGGAGGAATCGTGTGTCAAGCGGCTCTTGCAATCTGTTGCCAGTTTTGCTGGAAAGGTGAAGAGAGAAAGGGGGATGGAGACTATGTGGATGCCTAGTGTATGGAGTGTAGTGGGTGGATCAGGAGAGGGGATGTGGGTAGATGGTTGGCTGGACAGAGCCTACAGCACAGGACAAAACCACATCCAAAATGAGATTAAATAAACAGATTAACTGGAAAAGCCTGAAAACTCTAAGGTCAAACACCAGGAGTAAAATTTTAAAACAAAAGGAAGCATTTCTCCCTTTTAGAGTTGCCCCAACCTTACAGGAAAGGGTAGTGATCCCATGGTCTATACAGTCCATGGAATTCTCCAGGCCAGAATACTGGAGTGGGTAGCCTTTCTCTTCTCCAGAAAATCTTCCCAACGCAGGGATCGAACCCAGATCTCCCACATTGCAGGAGGATTCTTTATCAGCTGAGCCACAAGAGAAGCCCCTATATATATATGTATATATATACATGACATTGAAGTGAAAGTGTTACTCAGTCGTGTCTAACTCTTTGTGACCCCATGGACTGTATGTAGCCCACCAGGCTCCTCTGTCCACAGAATTCTCCAGACAAGAATACTGGAGTGGATTGCCATTCCCTTCTCTGGGTGATCTTCCCGACCCAGGGATCAAACCCCAGTCTCCCACATTGCAGGCAGATTTCCTACCATCTGAGTTACCAGGCGGAGAAGGCAATGGCACAGCACTCCAGTACTCTTGTCTGGAAAATCCCATGGGCGGAGGAGCCTGCTAGGCTGCAGTCCATGGGGTCGCTAAGAGTCGGACACGACTGAGCGACTTCACTTTTACTTCTCACTTTCATGCATTGGAGAAGGAAATGGCAATCCACTCCAGTGTTCTTGCCTGGAGAATCCCAGGGA
>SJXQ01001444.1:0-16415 GCA_006408695.1 Aepyceros melampus | reverse complement strand
GGCTGCCGTCTATGGGGGCGCACAGAGTCTGACACGATTGTAGCGACTTAGCAGCAGCAGCAGCAGCAGCAGCAGAGTTACCAGGTGTGTGTACACACACACACACACACACACACACACATATCTCCATCTCTCTGTCAAGAACCCCTTTAGATGTTTTCCATGTCTTGGCTATTGTAAATAGTGCTGCTATGAACATAGGGGTGCGTGTGGCTTTTTGAATTAAAGTTTTGTCCAGATATATGGCCCAGGAGTGGAATTGTTGGCTCATATGGCGACTCTAGTTTTAGTTATTTGAGGAACATCCATACTGTTCTCCATGGTGAGTGTACCATTTACATTCCCACCAACAGCGTACTTCTCTCAGTGTGTTGTGGACTTTTTTATGATGGCCATTCTGACTGGTATGAGGTGGTACCTCATTGCAGTTTTGATTTGCATTTCTCTAATAATTTGCAACGTTGAACATCTTTGTGTGTGCCTATTGGCCATCTGTATATCTTCTTTGGAGAAATGTTTATTTAGGTCTTCTGCCCATTTTTTTGATCCGGTTGTTTGTTTTTCCATTACTGAATTGTATGAGCTGTTGTATATTTTGGAAATTAAGCCCTTGTCAGTTGCATCGTTTGCAAATATTTTCTCCCAGTCCCTAGATTGTCTTTTCATTTTGCTTATGATTTCTTTTGCTGTGCAAAGTCTTATACATTTAATTATGTCCCATTTGTTTATTTTTGCTTTTATTTCTATTGTCTTGGGAGACTGACCTAAGAAAACACTGATAGGATTTATGTCGAGGATGTTTTGCTTATATTTTGCTCTTAGGAGTTTTATGGTGTAATGTTTTATATTTAAGTCTTTAAGCCACTTTGAGTTCATTTTTGTGTATGATGTGAGTGTATAAACCAAACTTAATTGGTTTACATGATGTTGTCCAACTTTTCCAACACTACTTGCTGAAGAGACTATCTTTTCCCATTGTATATTCTTGCCTCCTTTGTCAAAGATTAATTGACCATGGGTGTGTGGGTTTATTTCTGTGCTCTCTAATCTATTCCCTTGATCCATATGTATATTGTTGTGCTAATACCATGCTGAAGAAGTACATTTATAATCATAAAAATCTCAATTCATCAAGAATAGAACTCCAAATATGAGAAGCAGGAACTCCAGAATATGAGAGGGGGCGACAGAAAATGAGGTGGTTGGATGGCATCGCTGACTCAGTGGACATGAGTTTGAGCAAGCTCCGGGAGATGGTGAAGGACAGGGAAGCCTGGTGGGCTGCAGTCTATGGGTCACAAAGAGTGGGACACAACCGAGTGGTGAACAGCAACAGCAAAGGAAGAGATAGATACTCTGACAATAAGAATGGGAAGTGTGAATACCCATTCACATCTGGGTGAACTCTCTCCAATAATAGACACAAGAGCAACAAAGAAATAGAAAACTTGAACAAATTTTTGTAAACTTGGAATAGTAATGGTTTCTTCAATATGACAGCAAAAACAACCAAAGAAAACAAATAAACTTCTCAATTCATCAAGAATAGAACTCCAAATATGAGAAGCAGGAACTCCAGAATATGAGAGGGGGCGACAGAAAATGAGGTGGTTGGATGGCATCGCTGACTCAGTGGACATGAGTTTGAGCAAGCTCCGGGAGATGGTGAAGGACAGGGAAGCCTGGTGGGCTGCAGTCTATGGGTCACAAAGAGTGGGACACAACCGAGTGGTGAACAGCAACAGCAAAGGAAGAGATAGATACTCTGACAATAAGAATGGGAAGTGTGAATACCCATTCACATCTGGGTGAACTCTCTCCAATAATAGACACAAGAGCAACAAAGAAATAGAAAACTTGAACAAATTTTTGTAAACTTGGAATAGTAATGGTTTCTTCAATATGACAGCAAAAACAACCAAAGAAAACAAATAAACTGGACTTCATCGAAAGTACATATCATCGAAATTAAAACATTTGTGCTTTAAAGAATATCACCAAGAAAGTAAAATAGATAACCACAGAATTGGAAACAATAATTGCAAATTATATATCTGATAAAGGATCTGTGTTCAGAATACATAAAGAACTCTTGCAACTTAATAAAGACAAACACCCATATAAAATATGAGCACAGGACTTGAAAAGATATTTCTCCAAAGAAGATATACATTGCCAATAAGCAAGTGAAAATATGCTCAGCATCACTTGTCATTAGAGAAGTGCAAATCAAACCCACAAGGAGATGGCTGTACTAATAATTAAAAAAGAGAGAGAAAATAACATGTGTTGAGCAGGATGTGGAGAAATTGGAACCCTTGCACATTGCTGGTGAGACTGTAAAATGGTGCAGCTGCTGTAGAAAACAGCTTGGCAGTTCCTCAAAAAGCTAAACACAGAATTACCATATGACCCAGCAATTCCACTTCTGGGTATATACCCAAGAGAAATGAAAACATATGTCTACACAAAAACTTGTTCACAAATGTTCATCGCGGCATTATTCAAAATCGCTTAAAAGTGGAAACAGCCCAACTGCCCATCAACTGATTAACCGATAAACAAAATGTGGTCTGTCCTTGCAGTGGGATAATTCAGCCAATAAAAGAATGAAGCCCTGACACATGCTATAACATGGGTGAACCGTGAAAAATGCAAAGTGAAAGAAGCCAGACACAAAGGACCACTTATTGCATAATTCCATTTACATGAAATGCTCAGAATAGGCAAATCCACAGAGGCATGAAGGAGACTGGTGGTTCTCAGGGGCTGGAGGAGTATGGACTAGAGTGACTGCTAATGAGCGCGGGGTTCCTTTCAGAGTGATGACATTGATCTAGAGTGACACGGGGGAGATGTTTGCACCACTCTGTTAACATAGTAAAAAAAACCATTGAACTGTACACTTTGAAAGGGTGAATGTAATGGTGTGTGAGTTATATCTTAATAAAATTATTGTTAAGAAACTCCACTCTAATGGCAGAAAGTGAAGAGGAGATAAAGAGCCTCTTGATGAAGGTGAAAGAGGAGAGTGAAGAAGTTGGCTTAAAACTCATCCTTCAAAAAACTAAGATCATGGCATCTGGTCCCCTCACTTCATGGCAAATAGATGGGGGAAAAAGGAAACAGTGGCAGATTTTATTTTCTTGGAGTCTAAAATCACTGCTGATGGTGATTGCAGCCATGAAATTAAGACTCTTCCTCCTTGGAAGAAAAGATATGGCAAAACTAGGCAGCATATTAAAAAGCAGAGACATCACTTTGCTGACAAAGATCTGTATGGTCAAGACCATTCAGCAGTCATGTGTGGATGTGAGAAAGTGAAGTGAAAGTCACTCAGTCGGGTCCAACTCTTCATGACCCCATGGACTATACAATTCATGGAATTCTCCAGGCCAGAATACTGGAGTGGGTAGCCATTCCCTACTCCAGGAGATCTTCCCAACCCAGGGATCAAACCCAGGTCTCCCACATTGTGGGTGGATTCTTTACCAGCTCAGCCACAAGGGCAGCCATGGATGTGAGCGTTGGACCATAAAGAAGGCTGAGCATGGAAGAACTGATGCTCTTGAACTGTGGTGTGGGAGAAGACTCTTGAGGATCCCTGAGTCAAAACAGTCAATTGTAAAGGAAATCAGCTCTGAATATTCATTGGAAGGACTGATGCTGAAGCTGAAGCTCCAATACTCTGGCCACCTGATACAAAGAACAGACTCATTGGAAAAGACCCTGATGCTGGGAAAGATTGAGGGCAGGAGGAGAAGGGGATGGCAGAGGATGAGATGGTTGGATGGCATCACTGACTCAATGGACATGAGTTTGAGCAGGATCCGGGAGATGGTGAAGGACAGGGAAGCCAAACATTCTTCAGTCCTTGGGGTCTCAAAGAGTTGGACACGGCTGAGAGACTGGTCAACAACCATGCTGGGAGATGAGGCTGAGGGGATAGCAGCGGGTGGGGAGGAGGGGGAGGGCCATACAGGACATTTAAGGGGGAACTACATCTCTGTTCTGAGTGAGGACCCTTGATGGGTTTACAGCTGAGAAGTAACTTGATCTGACTTATGTTTGAATGGGACCCTTGGGACTGCAGAGGAAAACAGACTTCAGAGAGGCAAGGGGAGAAGTAGGGAGGCCAGACTGGAGACTGTTGCAATATCTCAGCTCAGAGAAGTTAACTTACCACACATATGCAGACAGAAACTCTGGCAGCCTGTCTCCAAAGATGGCCCCAGTGAACACACCTTCTGTGAGCCGGGCCCTTGTTCAGTTCCTCTTGGTTAAACTGACACTTGCCTGTGGCCAATAGAAGGCCATAGAGTATTATGGTATGCCCTCTGAGCTCGACAACTTTCATATCTGCAATTTGGGGAGCTCTGAACCACCATGTTGAAGTCCAGCTACAGTAAGACCCTGACATATGAACGAGTTCTATTCAGAGAGCGCTCTTATAAGTCCAGTTTGTTCGAAGTCCAATGAAGTTAGCCTAGGTACCCAGCTAACACAATCGGCTATATGGTACTGTTATGTAATAGATTTATAGTACTTTTCCCACAAACAAAACTTTTCACATAGTAAAAAACCCACAAAAAATAAAACATTTAAAATCTTACAGTATAGCATCTTGAAAATGCGGTAGTACAGCTATACAACGGCTGGCATCTAGGGGCTGCCATTGAATGAACAGACAAGAACAGTTACCAGCTGGAGAAAAGAGAGGAGGTGGGAGATGGTAGAGCTGAAGGATGGTCAGTGAGAGGAGATGGAGGGCAAGCTGCAATTTCACTGATGCCCGGCTTTATGGCCTGGGTTCTGGTTCCTTGTTGGATTCAGTTCTGTCTATCCTCTTGAAAAAACGATCCAGTGATGTCTGGGTGGTGGGTCTTTTTTTTCTCAACATAGATGACACAGTAGCACTGGGTTGCATTCTGAAGGGCTGATGGAACCTTCATGTAACTGTTCTATGTTTGGATCTTGTGTCTCAAAAACTGACAGTCTCCTCAAATAAAGAAAATACCCTCTTCATTTCCTGTAGCATGAATCTCTTTGATTCTTCTGTTACCTCTTCCTCTTGTCTCTCTTTGTCCTTTCTCTGGGTCTCCGATTCCATCAGGTCTTCATTAGTAAGCTCCACGTTCATATCTATGAAAGTTTGAAACTTACAGGTCCACGTGTAGGGGACTTATGCTATTCTTAGTTGCTCAGTCATGTCTGACTCTTTGAGACTCCATGAACTGTAGCCCACCAGGCTCCTCTGCCCATGGGATTTCCCAGGCAAGAATACTGGATGTCTCAAAAACTGACAGTCTCCTCAAATAAAGAAAATACCCTCTTCATTTCCTGTAGCATGAATCTCTTTGATTCTTCTGTTACCTCTTCCTCTTGTCTCTCTTTGTCCTTTCTCTGGGTCTCCGATTCCATCAGGTCTTCATTAGTAAGCTCCACGTTCATATCTATGAAAGTTTGAAACTTACAGGTCCACGTGTCGGGGACTTATGCTATTCTTAGTTGCTCAGTCATGTCTGACTCTTTGAGACTCCATGAACTGTAGCCTACCAGGCTCCTCTGCCCATGGGATTTCCCAGGCAAGAATACTGGAGTGAGTTGCCATTTCCCCCCCAAGGGGATCTTCCCGACCCAGGGATCAAACCCAAGTCTCCTGTGTCTCCTGCGTTGCAGGCAGATTCTTTACCCACTGAGCCATCCAGGAAGCCCATAGGTGACTTCGTGTACTCGATAAAAACTTGGAACATTAGGCGAGGCCCCGTGAAGAGGAGGTTCTATCCCAGTTGGGCCTCCAGATTCAGCGACCATTCTACTGCAATCACCTGAGAGACCATAGGGCTTCCCAGGTCGTGCAGTTGGTAAAGAATCTGCCTGCCAATGCAGGAGATGCATCAGGCGCAGGTTCGATCCCTGGGGTCAGGAAGATCCCCTGGAGGAGGAAACAGCAGCTCACTTTAGTATTCTCGCCTGGAAAATTCAATGGACAGAGCAGCCTGGTGGGCTGCACCCCCTGGGGTCACAAACAGTAGGACAAGACTGAGAGCATACAGACAGACAGGAGAGACCATAAGCCAGACCAGCAGAAGAACCTCCCAGTTAATCCACATGATTGAGAGATAATTAGTGATTGCTGTTGCTTTAAGTCACTCACTCTGGGGCTGGTTTGTTTGCCATCACAGGCAACTGAAACAGAAATGTAAACACATAACATCCAATAATTGACTTTCGTGATATTGCTAATAAATTGGCCTAGCAGGTATCACATACAGTCATCTGGAGGGCCTCTTATTTTCTGAGAGGAGAACTGAGATTTGCAGTGCTTTTACTGGGCAATTTTCCCGAATCTGTGACTCCAGAATGACTATAAACATTATTTGCCCCTTATGTATTGTTTAAAAAACTGGTTCTACTAAAATGATTTATGGGCAAACTTCCTTTTTCATCTTGTATACCATATTTCCTCCTTATGCTTGGTGTTCATTAAACAGATGCTCTTTTCTATATAAAGGGTGAAATGAACTAGGCTTGAAAGCCATTTTAAGGGGGCTCATTATGCTTTGATTTGTTGTTTGGAAACCACAGACACATGGCTACTGAGTTTATAATTCTGAAAAATGAACCAGTGGACTCCCAGGAAAAATGGTACCTTGAATACATGCATATTATTTTATTCCATTTGTAAAAAATTAATTCTTATTGATGTATAGTTGGTTTATAGTGTTGTGTAAAGCAAAGGGTTTCAGCTACACACACACACACACACACACAAATACATATATATACATATGCCCTCCTGTTTGGATTTCCTTCCCCTTTAGGTGCACCCTAGAGCTCCATGAGCACCATTTAGGAGCACCATAGAGTGCCCTGAGCCATACAGTAGGTTCTCATTAGCTGTCTATTTTGCACATAGTATCAATAGTATATATACGTCAATCCCAGTCTCCCAGTTCATCCCCCCCTCCCTGCTTGGTGTCCATACATTTGCTCTCTATGTCTGTGTCTCTATATTTGCTTTGTAGATAAGGTCATCTATACCATTTTTCTAGATTCCACATATACATGTTAATGTATATTTGTTTTTCTCTTTCTGTCTCACTTCACTCTATATGACAATCTCCAGGTCCATTCACGTCTATACAGATGACCCAGTTTTTTTTTCTTTTTGTGGCTGAGTAATATTCCATTGTATATATGTACCACATTTTGAAACTCTACTTAAACTACATGTTATAGGCTGAATTGTGTCCCCTGCCCCCAGGGGGCAGTCATATGTTGAAGTCATAATTCCTTGGTACATTAGAATGTAATCATATTTGGAGATGAGATCCTTAAAGATATAATTAAGTTAAAATGAAGCCATCGGTAGTGGGTTCGGACCCAATCTGACTGATGTCCTTAGAAGAACAGAAAATTTGTACTCAGGGAAAGATGTCAGGGATATGCAGATAGTGAAAAGACCAAATCTTAAGTGTTTTCACCAATACACACAAGTGGTGGCTATGTAGGTGATCAATGTGTTAATTAGGGGTAACATTTCCCAGTTGTACATAATGTGTGTATGTGTGCTCAGTCAAGTCCAACTCTTTGTGACCCCATGGACTGTAGCCTGCCAGGCTCCTCTGTCCATGGGATTTCCCAGGCAATTGCCATTTCCTCCTCCAGGGGATCTTCCTGACCCAGGGATCAAACCCGCATCTTATGCGTCTCTGGCATTGGCAGGCAGATTCCTTACCACTGTGCCACCTGGGAAGCCCCTATAATGTCCCTACTTATTAATAAATTAGTATTTCAGTGCTTGGATTTCTCACAAGTGGTCACATCCAAAGCTTCTTAAGAGTCACTTAAAATGTTGTCCCCCCAATTCTCACAGCTTCTGATTTTAAATTGGATTTTAATTAAGTATGAATTCAAGGTAATTAGAGCTTACAGTAATACATTTCTATTCTCTTGATCCACTCTTCTTTTCATATCCTCACATAATCTCCCTGCACAAAAACTTGCTCTTAACCTAGAGCAGGTGGGACAAAGTACTGCATTCAAAAGCCAGCTCTTCTTTATATTAAGTTATCTTGCCTGAGCTGAGTACATCTGTTCGCCCAGTCTGTTGGCCAGCCAGTCAGCACCAGCCTTGGAGAAGAAGGAAGAGAAATCCCAATTTCTAATTTCAACATTAGTATCACAGATAAATTCTCTGGTATCTTTATAATAATTAAATTACAGGTTTTTCTCTTAAAAGTCATTGAGATTGTTCAAGTGAATTGATAGCAAGTTAAAAAGAAAGTCATTCAGTGGATACAATGTAGCATTGTTTTGAGTTAGAAGTGAAGACGTCTGCTGATAAGCAAGAATCTTTGGGAGGTCATTTTATTTATTCTTCTGCTGGAGAACATTGACCGTGGCAAGCAAATCAAAATGTGGATCCCATAACTGCCTCTCTTTCGGGTCACTAGCTGTTATTTGCGATGGCTTTGTACATTGAAATAGACTGTTTGTTCAGCAAAACAGTAGGAATGACATGTCACTAACCAGTTATTGTATCCCTGATTTATAACATATAAAAGGAGCCGGCTTAGAAGATTCTTTAAAGAATTTTTGCCCCCAAAGCATACGAATATACAGATTCCTTTAGCACCTTGGCAGTATTGATCAACTAACAACTACAAAGGCAAATCAAATGCCCTGTGAAAGGAGAAATGGCTTGATTTCCCTGAAACTGGGAGCTTTTTGGGACATTCCCCAGAGAGATTCAAATTCCTCTCCTTAGATACAGCAGGCTCAGTAGGCAGGATGTCTGTCCCCTGAAAGATGTCTACATTCTGTCACCGAGAACTTGTGACAAGGTTAGGCTGCATGGCAAAGGTTGCAAATGGAACAAAGGTGGTCAAGTCAGCAGACCTTGAGATGCAGAGATGATCTTGGTTTACCGGGTGGGTCCAGTGTAATTACAAGGATACTTACACAGGGGGAAAGGGAAGCAGAGAGAGAGGAAACCAAAGAGGTAGAAATATGAGAAGGATTTGGCTTGATGGTGCTTGAGTTGAAGACCCAGGAAGCACTCACAAGCCAGGCATGCAGCATCCTCTGGAAGCTGGAACCAGAAAGAATACAACCCTGGGGACTCCTTGATTTTAGCCCAGTGAGACCCAGGAATTGAACTCGTGTCTCTTACATTGCCTGCTACCTCAATGCAGGAGATGTAAAATATGTGAGTTTGATCCCTGAGTCAGGAAGATCCCCTGGAGGAGGGCATGGCAACCCACTCCAAAATTGTTGCCTGGAGAATCCCACGGATGGAGGAGCCTGCTGGGCTACAGTCCATGGGGTCGCAAAGAGTCGGACATGGCTGAAGCAACTTATCACACAGCACAGAGACCCCTCCTGGACTTCTGACTCAAGGATGGTAAAATAATCCACGTGTGTTGTTTTAAGCCACTAAAGCTGGTGATGATTTGTTACTGCAGCTGTAGGAAGCTCATCAGCAAGAAAGCTGAATTCTGCCTCTTCTGGAATTTTTCCCATGGAATTAAGAAAGAGCATCTTAAGAAATGCTGCTGGACGTGGATATCATAGAAAATGCTTCCTGATAGACCTCTGCCTCCCTTTCCTATTGCATCTTCACCCCAGGCTTCCACCTACTGCCTGTGCTTCGGGATTCTGAAACCACTGTATTTCTTCCATCTTCCGTGCATCTTTGGGGGTTTGAAAGGATCACCCTTTATTTTGTGGCACCACCCTCCTTAGCACATGTTTATTAACATGCTTAACCTGCAGTAGCCAAATGACTTCCTTCTTGTCTTTCTTACTCTGTTAGGAAAGAGGACTTGTTCGTTCACCTTTTGAGAGCCACTGGCCACCACAAAGTGACTATTCTTTTGTACTTGACACATTGTATTGAGTACTGATGATATACCAAACACAGAGCAAGTATTCACTGAATGGTTACTGTAGATAAAGTAAAATATTGGAGCATTTTAGGTCAAACTGTGATTGACTTTATTCTTTATTCTGTTCAGTGTTCCTTACTTAAGGACACAGGGCCAATTTGTTTCAGAGTTGAGTGAGGAGAATCTTGTCTTGCACAGGGAAGCAGAGTAATAGAGTTATTAAGAGGACAGCTTTGCAATTACACTGAAGTTAGCCTGTGAAAATCTGGGAGCCTCCCCACTTACCATTTCTGTGATCTTGGGCAGCTTATATCATCCAGTTCTCAGTTTGCCTATATGCAAAATGGGGATAATAATTTGTGACACAAAGATTTTTGTGAGAACTAAATAAAATAATACAAAAGTACTAAAAGAGTATATATATAGGGGTTATAGTTATTATTATACTGGTTTATAGTTAGTATCACAATACCTTGTGCTTTCCTTTTGGCCTTAATTGCTAGGAAACTTCAATGTCACACGTGATCATTTCTTATAATTTTTCTCAGACTGCCTGTTTGTGCTCACGATTTGTTTAAATCCTCTCCCATTTGTTAAAAAAGGTCTTCCCACTGCTGGACATACACACTGAGGAAACCAGAATTGAAAGAGACACGTGTACCCTGTTCATCGCAGCACTGTTTATAACAGCCAGGACATGGAAGCAACCTAGATGTCCATCAGCAGACGAATGGATAAGAAAGCTGTGGTACATATACACAATGGAGTATTACTCAGCCATTAAAAAGAATACATTTGAATCAGTTCTAATGAGGTGGATGAAACTGGAGCCTATTATACCGAGTGAAGTAAGCCAGAAGGAAAAACACCAATACAGTNGTGGCCACCACAAAGTGACTATTCTTTTGTACTTGACACATTGTATTGAGTACTGATGATATACCAAACACAGAGCAAGTATTCACTGAATGGTTACTGTAGATAAAGTAAAATATTGGAGCATTTTAGGTCAAACTGTGATTGACTTTATTCTTTATTCTGTTCAGTGTTCCTTACTTAAGGACACAGGGCCAATTTGTTTCAGAGTTGAGTGAGGAGAATCTTGTCTTGCACAGGGAAGCAGAGTAATAGAGTTATTAAGAGGACAGCTTTGCAATTACACTGAAGTTAGCCTGTGAAAATCTGGGAGCCTCCCCACTTACCATTTCTGTGATCTTGGGCAGCTTATATCATCCAGTTCTCAGTTTGCCTATATGCAAAATGGGGATAATAATTTGTGACACAAAGATTTTTGTGAGAACTAAATAAAATAATACAAAAGTACTAAAAGAGTATATATATAGGGGTTATAGTTATTATTATACTGGTTTATAGTTAGTATCACAATACCTTGTGCTTTCCTTTTGGCCTTAATTGCTAGGAAACTTCAATGTCACACGTGATCATTTCTTATAATTTTTCTCAGACTGCCTGTTTGTGCTCACGATTTGTTAAATCCTCTCCCATTTGTTAAAAAAGGTCTTCCCACTGCTGGACATACACACTGAGGAAACCAGAATTGAAAGAGACACGTGTACCCTGTTCATCGCAGCACTGTTTATAACAGCCAGGACATGGAAGCAACCTAGATGTCCATCAGCAGACGAATGGATAAGAAAGCTGTGGTACATATACACAATGGAGTATTACTCAGCCATTAAAAAGAATACATTTGAATCAGTTCTAATGAGGTGGATGAAACTGGAGCCTATTATACCGAGTGAAGTAAGCCAGAAGGAAAAACACCAATACAGTATACTAACGCATATATATGGAATTTAGAAAGATGGTAACAATAACCCTGTATGTGAGACAGCAAAAGAGACACAGATGTATAGAACAGTCTTTTGGACTCTGTGGGAGAGGGCAAGGGTGGGATGATTTGGGAGAATGGCATTAAAACATGTATAATATCATATAAGAAACAAATCACCAGTCCAGGTTTGATGCATGATACAGGATGCTTGGGGCTGGTGCCCTGGAATGACCCAGAGGGATGGGATGGGGAGGGAGGTGAGAGGGGGGTTCAGGATGGGGAACACGTGTACACCCATGGTGGATTCATGTCAATGTATGGCAAAACCAATACAATATTGTAAAGTAAAATAAATAAATAAAACTGAAAGAAAAGAAAGTTCTTTTTAAAGGAATTATTTTGTGTTTTATTTGTATTAAAATGTTTAAGTTACCTCAAATATTTTCTGTATCTATGCAGAGTATAAATAATTAACCTGAAAAATTTCTACAACACTGGAATGTTAGTAGCTATTTATTTAATTGGGGCCTAGTGAGGGTAAAATGAAAGAAGGGTATTGAAATTGCTATGGTGACAAACCTCCTTTTGAAAATGCCCCAAATGCAATTAACATTTTTATCAAGTTCATGAATTACAGAACATAGTGTTTGTATTCATTTGCCATCATTGTTGTAACAAAATACCACAAATGGGCTTAAGGTGAAGTTGCTCAGTTGTGCCGACTCTTTGCGACCCCACGGACTGTAGCCTGCCAGGCTCTTCCATCCATGGGATTTTCCAAGGCAAGAGTACTGGAGTGGGTTGCCATTTCCTTCTCCAGAGGATCTTCTCGACTCAGGGATCAAGCCCAGGTCTCCCGCATTGTAGGCAGACGCTTTACCGTCTGAGCCACCAGGGAAGTCTATCAAATGGGCTTGGACAACAGAAATTTGTGGTCTCATGGTTTTGGAGGCCAGAAGTCTTGAGATCAAAGTGTCCACAGGGCTGGGTCCTTGCGAGTCTGTGAGGGAGAGTTGGGTCAGGGCTTCTCTCCTGGCTTCTGGTGGTTGGCTGGCGTTTGGGGCATGCCTTAGCTTAGAAGCCAGAGAAGGCGATGGAACCCCACTCCAGTACGCTTGCCTGGAAAATCCCATGGATGGAGGAGCCTGGTGGGCTGTAGTCCATGGGGTTGCGAAGAGTCAGACACGACTGAGAGACTTCAGTTTCACTTTCCACTTTCATGCACTGGAGAAGGAAATGGCAACCCACTCCAGTGTTCTTGCCTGGAGAATCCCAAGGACAGGGGACCCTGGTGGGCTGCTGTCTATGGGGTCACACAGAGTCGGACATGACTGAAGTGACTTAGCAGCAGCAGCAGCTGCTTGGAAGCATCCCGTGGGTTTCTGCCTTCCTGTTCGCATAGTGTTCTCCATGTGTGAGTCTGTCTCTGTGCTTAATTTCTCCCTTTTTCTAAGGACGCCAGTCATTTTGGAGTAGGACTCATCCTAATGACCTCATCTTGACTTGAGTATCTCTGCAGGGACCCTATGTCCAAATAAGCTGTTTGAAGTATTGGAATTTAGGATACTGGCTCAGTAGTAAAGAACCTGCCTGCCAATGCAGGAGATATAACAAGCTTGGGGTTTGATCCTTGGGTCAGGAAGATCCCCTGGAGGAGGGCATGACAACCCACTCCAGTATTCTTGTCTGGAAAATCCCATGGACAGAAGAGTCTGGACAGCTGCAGTCCGTGGGGTTGCCAGAGCTGGACATGACTGAAGTGACTTAGCACATAGGCATGCATATCTTCTTCTGGGAGGACGCAATTAACCCCAAATAATGTTCTTGGATGAGAAATATTGACAAAGCGTGAATATTTGGCTTCTGGTAATTTAGCTTTGTTCCTTTTTTTTTTTTAATTCCTCATATATTAAAAAAAAATTTTTATGTGGCCACTCCGGGTATTAGCTGCAGCATGCAGGGTCTAGTTCCCTGACCAAGCATAGAGCCTGGGATGCCCCCTGCATTGGGAGCTTGGAGTCTTAACCACTGGACAGCAGGCAAGTCCCATCTTTGTTCTTATTTCTAGTGTAGAAAGAGGGTTGATCTTTTCACCCGTTAACAAGAGCCTGCCTTGGCCTCAATTTCCTCTGGCATAACTACCAAGTTATGGATGAGATGGTCTCTGAATATCTTTCTTGCCCCGACATACAATGTCTCTATGAACAGATTGGATAGTAACTCACATTTATGAAACACTCTGCAGTTTACTCAGCACTCTCAGGGGTCTTTGGCTCCTATGAGAACCACGTGAGGTAGCTATTATTATCCTCTCTACCTTAGAGGTACAGAGAAATAAGTCACTTGCCTAGGTTCACACTGCTGGTAACTGCCATCTCCTGAGATCCAGTGCTGGGCTTATTCATCTATTACTCAGCTTCAAATTTTGTGAAGCTAGAGCCATACAGTGTTTCAGGAAATTAATATCTGTATCTTATAATAATAA
Source organism: Aepyceros melampus (assembly GCA_006408695.1). Lineage (NCBI taxonomy): Eukaryota > Metazoa > Chordata > Mammalia > Artiodactyla > Bovidae > Aepyceros > Aepyceros melampus. The sequence continues at coordinate 2,242 of SJXQ01001444.1, read as the reverse complement.
TTAATGCCACGATTTAAATGTTCTTCAGAATGCCAGAAAATGGCATTTGACCCACTGGCTTGACACACAAGAACATTTAGAAAAATAAAGCCTTTTTTTGTGATCTTAATAGTGGGTTGGCAAAAATTGAAATATCACACACTACCACCTTCCAGACATTGTACAAAAGTGAATCATTTAGGGTTATCAGCAATTATCTCCACTATGAATATCATTCCTTAGAGAAAAGAGATTTATTAGGGCCAGCCAGTGGATTTAAATGTTTGATTAATTTATTTCAAGGCTTGAGGAACCAACTGATGTATTTCTACTTAATAAAAAATAAAAGGTAGGAAAAGCCCATGTAATTGTGAGTGTCTGAGAAGAGTACTGAGAGTTAAAGGGGAATGCCAACCCAATTGTTGATTCTATGAAATCTGCTCTTATTGATTTAACTGGATGCTTTTAAGAATACTGTTAAGTCACTTCAGTCGTTTCCAACTCTGTGCAACCCCATAGACGGAAGCCCAACAGGCTCCCCCATCCCTGGGATTCTCCAGGCAAGAACACTGGAGTGGGTTGCCATTTCCTTCTCCAGTGCATGAAAGTGAAAAGTGAAACTGAAGTCTCTCAGTCATGTCCGACTCTTAGCAACCCCATGGACTGCAGCCCACCAGGCTCCTCTGTCCGTGGGATTTTCCAGGCAAGAGTACTGGAGTGGGGTGCCATTGCTTTTAAGAATAAAAATTGGCAAACTGTTACTTTTATTGAAGGCAGGAGGAGATGGGGGTGGCAGAAGATGAGATGGTTGGATGGCATCACCAATTCAATGGACATGAGTGTGAGCAAACTCTGGAAGATGGTGAACGTCAGGGGAGCCTGGCATGCTACAGTCCATGGGATCCCAAAGAGTCTGTGTGGTCCGACTTCCAAAAAGTTGGACATGATTGAACGACTGAACAACAAGGAGGCAAACTGCTTTTAGTCCACTGAATGCTGGGTAACCCAGAGCATTGCATTTTCATTCTAAAATTAACCATGGTGTCCATCATCAAATTACTAGCTCCTACCAGATGCAATACGGGCTCCCCCAGTGGCTCGTGGTAAAGAATCTGCCTGCCCATGTAGGAGACACAGGTCTGACCTCTGGGTTGGGAAGATCCCTTGCAGAAGGAAATGGCAACCCACTCCAGTTTTCTTACCCAGAGAATCCCATGGACAGAGGAGCCTGGCGGGCTACAGTCCATCAGGTCCCAAAAGGATTGGACACAACCTAGTGACTAAACAGCAAGAGCAACGAGATGCAAGGTCCATTCCAGGACAATGTGAGGTGTAAACATGGGTGGTGAAGGGGCTTGAGTCAAGGGGTTTGGTTAGCAGTCACAGAGGAGTCAAGCCCCCACCGTGGCATGGGGCGTGGGAGCCATCCACTCAATGTATGGTAGGGCTTTCAAGAAGAGGGAGCTTCCTAGGTGCTTTCAGGGTGGTAGTTGATATTTCATCTCATGAAGTGCCAATTGAGGGCTTCTTTTTTTTTTTTAATGATTTTTTTTTAAAAAGACCTTTTAATCTTATATTGGTGTATATACCCAGTTAGCAAAGTTGTGACAGTTGCAGGTGGACTCCAAAGGGACTCAGTCATACATATACATGTATCCATTCTCCCTAAACTCCCCTCCCATCTAGGCTAACACTGAGCAGAGTTCCCTGCGCTATACATAGGTCCTTGATGGTTATCCATTTTAAGTTTAGCAGTGTGAACATGTCCATCCCAAACTCCCTACCTATCCCTACCCTCATCTTTCCTCCCAGTAACCATAAGTTCATTCTCTAAATCTATGAGTCGGTTTCTCTTTTGTACATAAGTTCATCTGTATCATTTATTTTTAGATTCTGCATGTAAGGGCTATCATATAATATTTCTCTTTCTTTGTCTGACTTACTTCACTCAGTATGACTCTTAAAGGATAGTGGGATTTTAGGAAGATGAGCTATGTCAAGGAGAGGTAACTAATTTGTTGTTCAGTGGCTAAGTCATGTCCAATTCTTTGAGAGCCCATGGACTGCAGCATGCCAGGCTCCCCTGTCCTCCATTATCTCCTGGATTTTGCTCAGATTTATGTCCATTGAGTGCTTGATGCTATCTAACCATCTCATCCTCTAATAACTAATATTTATTGAGCTTCAACTATCCACCAGGCATTGTGCTAAGGATTTGGTATATTAGAAAAATGTATCTCAGATAAGTCTGAAGTCAGGGCTT
>SJXQ01001443.1:164944-205212 GCA_006408695.1 Aepyceros melampus | reverse complement strand
GAAGATCATGGCATCTGGCCCCATCACTTCATGGGAAATAGATGGGGAAACAGTAGAAACAGTGTCAGACTTTGTTTTTTTGGGCTCCAAAATCACTGCAGATGGTGACTGCAGCCATGAAATTAAAAGGCGCTTACTCCTTGGAAGAAAAGTTATGACCAACCTAGATAGTATATTCAAAAGCAGAGACATTACTTTGCCGACTAAGGTCCGTCTAGTCAAGGCTATGGTTTTTCCTGTGGTCATGTATGGATGTGAGAGTTGGACTGTGAAGAAGGCTGAGTGCAGAAGAATTGATGCTTTTGAACTGTAGTGTTGGAGAAGACTCTTGAGAGTCCTTTGGACTGCAAGGAGATCCAATCAGTCCATTCTGAAGGAGATCAACCCTGGGATTTCTTTGGAAGGAATGATGCTAAAGCTAAAACTCCAGTACTTTGGCCACCTCCTGCGAAGAGCTGACTCATTGGAAAAGACTGTGATGCTGGGAGGGATTGGGGGCAGGAGAAGAAGGGGACGACAGAGGATGAGATGGCTGGATGGCATCACTGACTTGATGGACGTGAGTCTGAGTGAACTCCGGGAGTTGGTGACAGACAAGGGGGCCTGGTGTGCTGCGATTCATGGGGTCACAAAGAGTCAGACATGACTGAGCGACTGAACTGAACTGAATTGGGATATGCCTGGGTGTTTTTCTGATTAGTCTGGGGTTATGGTTTCGGGGAGTAAGACCACAGAAGTAAAGCATCATTCCTCTCATATCATTTCAAAGGAATGGTATGGACTATACACATTACTTCTCACTGTCAATATGAACCTTAATCACCTAACTGAGGTAGTGTTGGTCAGGTTTTTTCACTGCAAATTATTTTTTTATTCCCTCTTTCTATACGAGACTCTTCGGAAGGGTGTTCTTGTGCACAGCTCAAGCTGAAGGACTAGAAAGTTGTGATCTACCTCCTTGAGTTTGTAGTAGCTATGGAAATTATTTGGTGTTTTTCCATACCAAAGATTTGTCTCTTCCTCCTCATTTGTTTATTTATTCAATAATTTGTTTATATCCATATGGACTAGTGGATATTTATTTTATACTTTGGGTTATAATCCAATATTACTTATTTTTTTTCTCAAATTGTGCCAGTTTTGACCACTGGCTCCCATGCCTCTTTAATATACCTCCATCATTGCTTTTGTTTATTTATTTGCTTGTTTGGTTTTAAGCTTTTCCTATTTTCTAGGACTATGGTGCCCTAGACTCATCTTGTATACTTAACTTCTCCAGCCCTTGAATCAGCCATATCTCCAAAGACCCTTGGTTTCTTCTTATTGGAGAATGGTATTAGAAACTGATACCTGGGTGAGAGGTACAGTCTAATTTTTAAACTGCTGCGAAGTTCATTCTCTTAAGGTTGCCTAAGTTGGTGAGAATTCCAGAGTTTCAGAAATTTGGTAAAATGCAATAAGACTTTTCTCACAGACAAACAATAGTCTTTAAAGCAGTAAAACTTTAAACACACAGGCACACACATCTAATCAGTTATACTTCAATAGAAGACTGCAAAAGTGGTATGAATATCTTTATAAAAATAAAATCACTGTTAAAAACTTGTGGAAGGAAACTTCAGCAAGCCTTCTAAAGTAAACATTTCTCAGGTTTATTTCATATGAATAAACAGATCTATTTTTTTTTTTTTAATGCTCTTCTTAATGAAAAGTTTCTTTAGAGCCGGAGTCTTTTAGTTTTGCAAAAATTTAAAATGTTGCCTTTTTGAGCTAGTGAGTATGTGAATAGAATAATTTCAGGAGCTCAAAACTCCTCTCAGAAACAATCTCCAAACCTCTCTTAGGGCAGAAAGTGGATAAACATTAGGATGGGAAAATTTTATCTCTACTGTGGATTTAGAACATCAAGGGAGAGAATGGTTTAGAATTTCTCTCTGGTGAAACACAAAAGTTTTCATCATCAGCTCTTTAAAGGATAAGGAGCCAGAGGCATAACAAGCAAAAATCCATGACCAGACTCTTGGGGCAAGAAACCAGACTTAATTAGATTTTGAGACCATGTTATATAATACATTGAAAATCTCAAGTTTCAATATAATGATTGCTTTTAAAATAAATTCTGGATTCATGTTGATGTAAGGCAAAACCAATACAATATAAAAAAATAAAAAATAAAATTGCAAAAAAAATTAAAATAAACTGAAAATTGAAATATAAAATCCAATAAACATCTAGTAAGTGTCTACTAAATCAGTGTTAGATACAACAACTTGAATGTTTGTTGTCCTTAAAGTAAAGCCGTGAATTATGAGTGCTGTGCCACCGTTCTGTAGATCCATCATATTAAGAATACTGTTAAGGGAACTGGTTAACTCAAGTTGATTCAGGAACGGCTGTTTTATACTCAAACAATCTTGTGGTAGAGTCAAACATAGAGCCCAATTTATTATCAATAAGTTAATAAGTATTCATGAATATAAACTCTCTACTAATTCTGGTAAAGGAAGGATACAGAGAAAGGAAGACTTTATGTGGTAAGAATCTTATTTACCATCTGAGCCACCCTGAGCAACTGAACATGAATAAGAATCTTAAGAAAAGGGTATAAAATTGGAACAGTGAATATATGAAATGTCCTCATGTTATGTTATAGAGGAATATGTAATACATATAATATATAAACAGTACATAATAACATACAAATGAATATTGTATCATAAACGAGTCCCTGGTGGCTCAGAGGTTAAAGCGTCTGCCTGGAATGCGGGAGACCTGAGTTCGATCCTTGGATCAGGAAGATCCCCTGGAGAAGGAAATGGCAACCCACTCCAGTACTCTTGCCTGGAGGATCCCATGGACGGAGGAGCCTTGTGGGCTACAGTCCACAGGGTCGCAAAGAGTCGGACACAACTGAGTGACTTCACTTTCACTTTATATCATAAAGGAATATTATGTATTTTAAAATCATTGTTATATTATGAAGGAATATTATCTATTATTTTAAAATTAAGCTTTTTAGTATTTCACATGGAAATAACAAATTTTAGGGCATCATGCTTTTGTATACTTAAGGAATATAATAGTATTAATAGAATAAGTCAATGAGACTTGGTTTTAAGGCTATGTATCTTAGGAGTTCCTAGACAAGTTTATTTTCCAAGTCATATTTTATAAGTCTTTTCTGCTTCAATATAATGTATGTGTTCACAGAAAAGTTTCTAATAAGTAAAGCACTTGAAATTTTCTATTAGTTTTCATAATTGATATTATATTCTTTAAATGCAATGAATAGCTACCTTTCTTCTTCTTAAGTACTTCTCTCCTTCATTCTTACTAAGAAATAAAATGTATCTTTATGTCCTTTTTAAAAAACTACTTTAATATTTTCTTATTATTCATCCATTTTTAGTTTTTGCAAAAATATTTCAATATCCTAGGATATGAATCTTAGTTATTAATTTAGCAACTGATCGCATTCAGTTGCTCATTCATTTACATGTTTAGCAAGCAAGTGGCAAATACTTGTTAACTTCCAGCCACTGTTATAGATACTGAGAATACAGCAGTGAATAAAATAGACTCAGTTAACCGTCATGAAGCTCACATTCAAATGGAGAGAGACAGACAATAAACAAATAGACAAGAAGTATATAATATGTTGGATGATGATAGACATTATGGAGAAAAATAAAGCAGGAGTAGACTTGTCATTCCTTGAGAATAAACAGCACTTATAGGAATGATGCTATCTCAGAGTTCTCTGTTGTTCTCTGGATTGAATTACTGACCCAGCAGACTTTATCAATGAGGAGGTCATTTGAGAGCCAGGAAATGATTGTTTGCTTTACATGGCAGCCTGCCTGTGAGAAGCTGGAATATTCTAAAAGCAGCCTCACTCCTTAAGGCAGATGCTTGATTTAAAAAAAGTGAGAACAAAAACCTTCAAAAATAGCTCTTATTTTTATATTGAGACATTAGGTTGTTCCAGAGAATAGCTTAGAGAAGGATAAAAACTCAATCAGCGCCACCATATTATGTCTGAATTAATACATCTGGAACCTGATGTCGCCTTCTAAAATTATCTATGGAGTTTCATTGCTTCCAGAGTCAATGCTGTGGAGGCATGATAATGAACAATAGTGTTCCATAGTTTTGGGGAAGAATCCTGTAGATTTTTCACATTTTTGTAATTTTGAGATGGAGAATGAACATCCACATCTTGTTTTCCTAGAACCATTTCCTGTTATCTCTGTTAAGGGCTTGGCTCGCCTGATCTCAGAGCTAGCCCTGCTTGGTTTCTTTGTGACAGAAAAGGGAAAGAAATTATTATAACCATCAAAACATCTGAGAAACTTCTAGAGATTTCTTTTCAAAAGTAGGTGGAAACCCAGTTAATATTTGTCGTTCCCCAGTCCATTTGCAGTTGGGAGAGATCTTTTATACATTAGTATTTCTGTTATTTGAGTTATCAATGGTATCACTAATAATGTGTTAGGGTGCTATTGCTGGGTGAGGTTCTAGGAATACCTGAGTTATACTTGTTATGGTCTTTTATTTTTCTCCATGATCCCAAATGAAAAATACCAATAACTGAGAAAACACCAAAGCTAAACAGTTATTCTTTGTTCCTTCTTTCGTAAAATATATGTAATAATTGTTTCTACTCCACAGTGTTGTTTGAAGTTCTGCATAAGTTAATACATATAAGGCGTCAAAAGCTAGACGTCTTTCTTGTCTTCCAGTTTTTTTTTTTTTTGGAAGCAATCATGATGTAATGATCACAAACATGGTTTTTGTAGCTAGACTTCCTATATGCAAATTCTCTTCCCACCCTGAACTAGATGGATGACCTTGGGCAAGTTATTTAACCTTTCTGTGCCTTAGAAAGCATCACTACGAACAAAGCTAGTGGAGGTGATGGAATTCCAGTTGAGCTATTTCAAATCCTGAAGGATGATGCTTTGAAAGTGCTGCACTCAATATGCCAGCAAATCTGGAAAACTCAGCAGTGGCCACAGGACTGGAAAAGGTCAGTTTTCATTCCAATCCCAAAGAAAGGCAATGCCAAAGAGTGCTCAAACTATCACACAATTGCACTCATCTCACACGCTAGTAAAGTAATGCTCAAAATTCTCCAAGCCAGACTTCAGCAATACATGAACCGTGAACTTCCTGATGTTCAAGCTGGTTTTCGAAAAGGCAGAGGAACAACAGATCAAATTGCCAACATTCGCTGGATCATGGAAAAAGCAAGAGAGTTCCAGAAAAATATCATGAAAGTGCTGCACTCAATATGCCAGCAAATCTGGAAAACTCAGCAGTGGCCACAGGACTGGAAAAGGTCAGTTTTCATTCCAATCCCAAAGAAAGGCAATGCCAAAGAGTGCTCAAACTATCACACAATTGCACTCATCTCACACGCTAGTAAAGTAATGCTCAAAATTCTCCAAGCCAGACTTCAGCAATACATGAACCGTGAACTTCCTGATGTTCAAGCTGGTTTTCGAAAAGGCAGAGGAACAACAGATCAAATTGCCAACATTCGCTGGATCATGGAAAAAGCAAGAGAGTTCCAGAAAAATATCAATTTCTGCTTTCTTGACTATGCCAAAGCCTTTGAATGTGTGGATCACAATAAACTGTGGAAAATTCTGGAAGAGATGCAAATACCAGACCACCTGACTAGCCTCTTGAGAAATCTGTATGCAGGTCAGGAAGCAACAGTTAGAACTGGACATGGAATAACAGACTGGTTCCAAATAGGAAAAGGAGTACGTCAGGGCTGTATATTCTCACCCTGCTTATTTAAATTCTATGCAGAGTACATCATGAGAAACGCTGGACTGGAAGAAACACAAGCTGGAATCAAGATTGCCGGGAGAAATATCAATAACCTCAGATATGCAGATGACACCACCCTTATGGCAGAAAGTGAAGAGGAACTCAAAAGCCTCTTGATGAAAGTGAAAGAGGAGAGTGAAAAAGTTGACTTAAAGCTTAACATTCAGAAAACGAAGATCATGGCATCCGGTCCCATCATTTCATGGGAAATAGATGGGGAAACAGTGGAAACAGTGCCAGACTTTATTTTTCTGGGCTCCAAAATCACTGCAGATGGTGATTGCAGCCATGAAATTAAAGGATGCTTACTCCTTGGGAGAAAAGTTATGACCAACCTAGATAGCATATTCAAAAGCAGAGACATTACTTTGCCAACTAAGGCCTGTCTAGTCAAGGCTATGGTTTTTCCTTTGGTCATGTATGGATGTGAGAGTTAGACTGTGAAGAAGGCTGAGCGCCTAAGAATTGATGCTTTTGAACTGTGGTGTTGGAGAAGACTCTTGAGAGTCCCTTGGACTGCAAGGAGATCCAACCAGTCCATTCTGAAGGAGATCAGTCCTAGGATTTCTTTGGAAGGAATGATGCTAAAGCTGAAACTCCAGTACTTTGGCCACCTCCTGCGAAGAGCTGACTCATTGGAAAAGACTGTGATGCTGGGAGGGATTGGGGGCAGGAGGAGAAGGGGACGACAAAGGATGAGATGGCTGGATGGCATCACTGACTCAATGGACGTGAGTGTGAGTGAACTCCAGGAGATGGTGGTGGACAGGGAAGCTTGGCGTACTGCGATTCATGGGGTCGCAAAGAGTTGGACACGACTGAGTGACTGAACTGAACTGAACTGATGCTGAAAAAAGAAAAATGTATATATACCTAGCAAGGTATTGTGTAGAATAAATTAATTAATGCAAATACTTAGAACAGTACTTGGTATACTATAAGTACTCAAGGACTATTTGCTGTTGATTCATTACCACTACTGTTGCTATCCTTTCTTATTTATGGTGTGGCCTTGGCATTTGGTTAGGCTGAGTCACATAAAGGTCATCTTTCCCTGTGCCAGGAAAACCTAAGAAGCCATCATCCAAATTGGCCAGGATCTGCTTTGCCCATTTTTTCCTCAATCCAAATCTTTTTTAAAAATTGCTTTTTATTAGAATATAGTTACTTTACAATGTTGTGTTAGTTTCTGCACACAGCAACAATTCAAATCTGACTTCTCAGTTCTTAAACTAATGTCAACATTCGGGGGGCAGAAGAAACATATCAAGTAAGACAAACACCAGAAATACTTGCCTCAGTGTCTAGAAAGAGCCTGTCTTGGGCCACCTACAACTGTGGCAACAGCCCAAGACACACTGAATGTGGAGAGAATCCAAAAAGAGTGTGAACAAGAAAGAAATGAAGGCAGGTTCACCTAGGAGTGGGACCTGGCCCACTTTAACAATCCAACTGAAAAGACATATGGGAAAAAGATGGCTTTGGGGAAATCTTAATTTTTTTTTCCCCAGGCTTCTTGGAGAAAGAAGACTCTTAAGAGGCCACACTTAAGCCCTTGCCAACTTTAGCATGAACAACCAAATGTCTTTGGAATTGAATTGACCTCACTCAACCTTGTGGAAAAGCATGGCCAAAAATGGAAATCAAAGGGTATGTTCAGACATCCTTTAAAGACCAACTAGCAAATATCAACTTGCCTACAGTCCTCTCAACAAAACCCATTTACTAATGAACAAGCCTAATTCATTAAAAGCTGGAACATCAACTTGCTCAAAGAACGATTCATGGAAAACTGACACAACAGTGTTTTACACCAACCAGTTCTAAGGACTATTTGCTACTACTAAAGGCAAAAAGCCCAGGCAGAGGTGGAACCAGGCAGGACCATTAGAGTCAACTACAGAAAATGTGGGAAGCTGCCCTCAACTGTCAGTGGCTGCCTTGTGGGATATGAACCCAAAACTTCTAAGTTTTCAAGTGAAAGCTGAAATCTGCATTTTTATGTGACTTGTACTGACATTTGCATTTTGGCAAGTGCTTAAAATTAAAACCGAAACAAACATGGTGCAGGCCAAACACACCCCATATGTGGCTGGTACTCCCCCTGTGCGTCTGCAGTCTCTGCTGTCCACGCGGGCATTGTCCACTAAACACTCATACTTCTAGTCTTCTTGGGGCATAGATTTGTATCCAAGATGCTCCAAGGCTGACTTCTGAATGTGATTTATTTCACTACTGAGTGTGATTTTCTCTCTGCACAGTTTCTAGATTTCAGCATGGCTTTGGGGTATTTTTCTAAAACCAAGCTTGAATACATAGCACCGCTCATGAAACAAATAATGCCTTTTCTTTAAAAAAAGGGCTGTGGGAGTCAGGGAGAGGAGCAGACTTGAAGAGAGTAAGAAATGAAGAGAAGGTGAACAGGTCTACTTTAACTAGAAAATTTAACTAGGAAATAGAGGTAGAGTAATAATAAAATAACAATAAGAATTTTGAGTGGAAACAATCAGCATTTTTTCAGATCATGGTGGCAAGAATTAGGCAAGAACCATATGAAGAGATCACTTAAAATTTTGAGTTATAGTTTCCTTCATTTTAAGAGGAAATTGATGTACTATAAAGTGGCTTTGAAATATTAACTTTTATTTTAAAATATTAATTAAATATTTTTGAGAGACGAGAAATAGCATTATGAATGTCAAAAATTGTGTGATGCTGCATGAAATAGCCTAAATTCTTTTTGATGTTTAGATCCCTTACAGATTGCTAAGGGCAGTGACTCTCTGCCCTTTTGTTTTGCTATTGACTTTCATATTTCTAGTACAGTGTTTAGCTCAGAGGAGGTTCTTAGTAAATTGAATGCTTTGAATTATTTAAATGAGTCTCCAGTTTCAAACATTTATGACTTAAATATATATTTCTATCAACTCTAGAAATTGTGTGTATGCCTTGGGTAGTGAAGAGGGGCATGCTTCAGACTTAGAGGAATACAAAACATACTCTGATTTTAACACCCAAACAGTGTAGTCCATAATATGAAATTCTTCCCTCTCTGCTTATTCTTATCTTTTTAAAATATTTAGTGTGTGTATTATGACAGCAGGATTCTTCTAGTGTTTTAGTTTCTTGGGCTAGAAGTAATAGCAAATGAAAACAGTGTCTGTGTTTTCCCTGTTGAATCCATATTAAATGGTTTTGGCTGAAAATGCCAGATGCACATTTAAAATAAAATATTGGGATCATCATAGAGTATTAGCTTTTGACTATGGGAATCTACTTGTAGTTTCCTTCAAAGTGAGGATGCCTGGGACAGAGGAGTCCCTTGACATCTGAGGCCTGATGGCTATCACTGGATGAGATTTCTCCCAGCTCTCCATCACCAGCATCATTTCTCCTTGGTCTGTTGAACTACTGTGCTATCCTCCAGCATTTTGAGATACATCAAGCAAGCAGAGAAGCTCTAGCATGAAAGCTCAGATGTTAACTCGAGTTCAGTTGTCTGGATCCTTTGGTTGGGCAGAGAGGTTTCCCGACTAGCAACAGGACAACTATAGACCAATAGCTCAGACCGCACAGGACCTGTCAAAGGGAAAAAGACTTGAGAAGTGAACAGTGAAATTTCATTCCTAATCATCATAGATAATTCTTCCTCATCAACCTTTTTTCCCCCAGTATGGCTCTTCTTTGAAAGCATTAAGCTATCAAGTGAGAAATTCTAGAACACTTTAAGATGGCCTTGAATATTTCCTAGCTTTTTGAAGCTACTAACAATGCAGCAAGTGACTTGTAGGTCTGGCATAAATACTAACAAATACTAAATGTTACCTGAAGGATCATTTATCTTAGGAGTGATCAACAAAAGATGCCATGTGTACAGAAACTGCCTCATTTTCTCAACTGAATTTCCATCTAAAATGGAGAAATTTCCCCAGTAGTACCAATTCTTTTGAGTATTACTTAAGGTTCTTTTTCTGTTTGTTTTTTTCTTTTTAATTTTTTTTTCGAGATATATATTTCTATATTGTCTCTGAAGTAATGTGTTTACTACTCCTGTCATTAGCTACTTATTCATTCATTCATATAACAAATGTTTCTAAGCATCAATTATATGCAGGGGTATGCAGACACAAATTTATGTAAATAGATCAAAAAGAACAAGGGAAAATAAACCCATCTATCCACATATATGTTAATTTTTAAATGTTTAAGCATTATGCAAGAATGTATTCTGCAGAGATTATTTTGGCAAGTAACTATGATTTACTGGCAAAGAACTTTGTTCTTGGTGAAATAGCTAAAATATCATTTGCTTTAGTCTATGTTATACGCTGTATTTTAAAGTCAGCCTTGCTGACTATAACTAGAACATAAATTTGTTTTTGAAAAATCCTGTCTTAAAATTTTCACTGAATTTTATTTGCTGCTTAGCCCAACTTTTTCTTTGTAAAAAAAATTCATCATAGTATTTTTGGGGGCTTCCCTGGTGACTCATTGGTAAAGAATCTATCTGCTTGCCAATGCAGGAGACATAGGTTCAGTCCCTGCTCTGGGAAGATTCCTCATGCTGCAGAGCAACTAAGCTCATAAACCACAACTACTGAGCCTGTGCTCGAGAGCCTGGAAGCCACAGCTGCTGAGCCCATGCACAGCAACTACTGAAGCCCCCGAGCCCCAGAGCCTGTGCCCCACAAGAGAAGTCACAGCAATGAGAAGCCAGCATACTACAACTCGAGAGTAGCCCCCACTGCTGCAACTAGAGAAAAGCTCACCCAGCAACGAAGACCCAGTACAGCCAAAAATAGAGTAAACAAATAAAATTATAACAAAGTAGAAAACAATCTTTAAAAATTTTTTTTTTATTTTTAAGACCTATGTAAATTAATGGTAATACAGAGGCCCAGAACAAAATGTTCGGTGTTTTGTCTTCTTGTTATTTGATTTACAACTCCTTCATCTCTTAAAAATTCTTTATAATCCTCTTTCCTTCCAATTGTCAATTGAGACTTTATAAATTTATAAAATTAGTGACTTGAAACATTCTAATTTTGTCTTTTAGAGGAATTTCTTGATATAACTCCATATTATTGGATTTTCCCTAAGATACAATATGAAAGTGTAAGTTCTGCTTAATTAGAAAAGTTCAATTTTAGTTACTTTGAATATTGTCTTTTAAGTATATTCAGAATCATTGTTACTTGTGTTCACATTCTTTAGTCTGAAGACATAAATGGTGCCTTTACAAATCTGATAAAGTGTTTGTTTTTCCATACTCTTTTGCTATTAGGTGATTTGGACTCTTGGGATCTGCTTATTTGCCTGTCTTCTAGGACACCTGGTGGAAAACCCTGCATATCAAAGGAAGACATGTGCCAGTTAAATTTACATCAAAAGGTAAACATTCTTTTTCAAAAAGTGAACAAATTTTATCAGACCTATAGGTATTTTTTTTAGTTTCCTATGACCATATTTACTTATTTTAAATTTAATGTTTTTCCTTTTTATTATTTATCACAGTATAATTGCTTTACAATGTTGTATTAAAATTTCTGCTGTACAGCAAATTGAGTCAGCTATATATATATATGTGAAAGTGAAAGTGAAGTCACTCAGTTGTGTCGGACTCTTTGTGACCCGACTGTAGCCTATCAGGCTCCTCCATCCATGGGATTTTCCAGGCAAGAGTGCTGGAGTGGATTGCCATTTCCCTCTTCAGGGGATCTTCCCGACCCAGGAACCGAACCCAGGTCTCCCGCTTGCAGGCAGACACTTACCGTCTGAGCCACCAGGGAAGCCAAGGGGGGTATATATGTATATATATATACACCTTCTTTTTTTGATTCCCTTCCCATTGAGATCACCACAGAGCATTGCATAGAGTTCCCTGTGCTGTTTAGTAGTTATCTATTTTATACACAGTAGTGTATTTATGTCACTCCCAACTCATCCCGTTCTCCCTTTCCCCCTTGATATCCATACGTTTGTTCTCCACATCTGTGTCTCTATTTCTGCTTGGCAAATATGTTCATCTATACAATATTCCTAGATTCCACATATGTGCGTCAATATCCAGTATTTGTTTTTCTCTTTCTGATTTAGTTCAGTGTGTATGGCAGTCTGTAGGTCCATCCATGTCTCTACAAATGACACAATTTTGTTCCTTTGTAATGGCTGAGTAATATTCCATGGTATGTACCACATCTTTATCCATTGTTCTGTTGATGGACATTTAGGTTGTTTCCATGTTCTGGCTATTGTAAATAGTGCTGTAATAGACCTATGGTTTTTAACAACAGTATTTCCTGGTCCATAATGTTGAAAAAAAAAAAAGTCTTGAAAAATTGAAGCCATTGCATCTTTGAAGAAAGTTTCAATGACCATTCTTTCTACACTTCACCACAAAACGTTCACCGTTTTTGGGCTTCCCAGGTGGTATTAGTAGTACTGACTGATAATGCAGGAGATATAAGAAACGTGGGTTTGATCCCTGGGTCAGGAAGATTCCCTGGAGGACAGCATGGCAACTCACTCCAGTATTCTTGTCTGGAAACTCCTGTAGACAATGGAGCCTGACAGGCTATAGTCCATGGGGTCACAGAGAGTCAGATACGGCTGAAGTGACTTAGGACACATACATGCCTTCAACTTTAACTCCTACCAATCAATATCCAATTTTACCCAATAGGATGCAAGACTTGGCCTAAGAAATAGCCTATCAGGCTTCTCAGTCCATGGAATTTTCCAGGCAAGAGTACTGGAGTGGGTTGTCATTTCTTTCTCTGAAGAGATAAATGCTTATGGATTTTTGCTTACCCTGGTCACTTGTTTATCCAAGTAGTAAAGATTTTATTTATTAATTCCTTGTTTTGATGTTTTCAAACTTAAGCTGAATTACAACAAAATTTATAGTTTTTGAATTAACTTTTAAAGTTGACATCCAATATTTACTACTGTGTATAAACTTTTATAAATACTTTTAAAAACACTAACAAAAGGCTTACAATGTGCTAGTCACTGTGCTGGAAAATTTACATATTTATGATACCTTTAACAAACCTATGAGAAAAATGTCCAAACCACTAGATGTTTTTCAGTAGTGAAGAGTACTATAGAAGCTCCCCGATCATGTGGTATTTGTGCAACTGACAGTGATGATCACTCCTTCCTCCTTCTGGCCCCTCCCTTGGAGGAGCACAGTCTTTTGCTTTTTCTTGTACATCTTTGCATCTTTGGCTGTCCTTTCTGTGTTCTTCAGAGCCACCTTTCCTCTGTCCATTCTTTAAATGCCTCTGTTCCCCAACACCACCTCTAAAGTTTCAACTATCATTTGTAATTGATGACGCCCAAATCTACATCTGAAGTTCCAAGCAGTTTCCCAGGCTTCAGGATTTCCTGTATAACTACTCTCTGACCAAATCCACTTAAATGTCGCACAAACACCTCAGATTCAATGAAGAGTAAATGGATTCATTGCTGTTTCTGGTAAATTCACTTCTGTGCTGGCATTTAGAAGCTCTGCAAAACTGCACTGCTGGTCATAAGTGTGGTTAATCATTCTGTCACTTCCTAAGATAGAAATTAGCCTTCACCTTTGAGTCCTTTTTCTCCTATGTCATCTGCATTCTGTCAATCACGAATACTAAGGAATTTAACTTCTAAATAGTTCTCAAATATCATACCTACTTTCCATACTTACTGCCTTTATTCTGATCAGACAGTCACCATGTGTAACCAGGACAGTTGCCAAAATCTCTTCACTGATTTTTCCAAAGCAAGAATGTTTTGCCCCTGAAATCCATACTGCTCACAGTTATCGAGTGAAAAATACAAATTGCTGACTTAAGCTGATTACTCCTGTCATTAAAATCTTGCACAGCTTCCCATTTTAGCTACAGGATAAAGTTGACAACATTTGCTGTGTATATCAGTCAGTCCCCAGCAGGAAACATGCCATACTCTACTCAGGAATTTAACTGAAGAAAAACTAATGAAAGTGCTATTTACAGAGCTTTTAGCAGGAAAGGAGAAACAAAAATATTTAGAGGCACTCAGCGACCAGCTACATTATAAGATTTTACCACCCTTGATCTGAAGAAGGGTATGCAGAAAAAATGATATAGCAGAACCTAGTAAGAGCTGGAGACAAGAAAGAAAGATCAGTGGGAAGGGGCTATATATGTCAAAGAATGTAACCATCACCAAATCACAGCCCTACAGAGGGAAGCCAGAAAGATAAGGAAGTATTCACCCTCTCTCTCCTCCTACCTTGCAGTCTCTCGCCACAGTCTCCTACTGAGTACCATTCTAAGTGCTTACTGTATTTGTTTATATCCATTCTTTATATATGAAGAGACCAAAGCAAAGAGAGGTTAAGAAAACTGCTTAAATCTTCCTTACTAATAAATGAAGCACCTAGGATTCAAACTCTGGCAGTCTTACTTTAACTTCTGTGCTCTTAACCATATCATTTTAGAACCTTTCTAAATAAATATTTAGCCACTGTATTTAAACCCGAGTCTAATCAATATTCTTAAAGAATACATAAATTCTAAATGATCCATGTTAGATACCTGTCACTTTGGAGCATGAATAATTTGAAGTTTTGTGAATCATGACTTATTTATGTAAACATAAATAGCCAAAACAGAATTTGCTTCAGATTTGTTCGGTATGTGTTAGGATTGTCAGTGACTTTAGAATGAAGGTCACTGGCTCATGTTAGAATTACTCACCACTTCAGAGCTTTGGAATTTAAGTGCTTAATGAAAATGATCTTAAGATCTGTTATAGGTGATGAATGACCAGGAGTTTTTCTAGCCAGGAAGAGACTAAAAGGACTTAAAACTGTATTGGTGGTTCATGTGATGCTAAAAGTGGAGCGAGGTCCACTCTTTGGGATAACACTAAGTAAGTGGGGCTCTGTCACACCTCTGGCATGTCGTAGGGTTTTAAGAGCAGGGAGACTCATTTTTAACTCTGAACGTTTGTAGAGTTAGCAGTCCTTGAGTCTAGGATGTTGTGTTTAGTCCTTGGAGCACTGAGAACTACTGCAAAGCCTCTTATTTTAAAGCTTGTTAGGTCATTTTCAGGTAAATATGATGGAGTGATAATTGCATGTGAGAGATGTGGATGATAATATGACTTTTTTTCTTTGATTAGCTAGTTCCCTTCTTGCCATTAATTCTCTTCCTTATGGATAATACCAAACAGATTTCAGAGAAGGTCTGATTTTTTATAAAATAAAAGATGTGAACATTTATACAGATCTAATGAAGAAAAAGAACAGTTTCCTAAGATGGTTCACTGTCAATGTTCATGAGAAACCAGAAGCAAAATTTTCCCTGGGTGCTTTCCTACACTTTATGTAAATAATCCAAATTCAAATGTCTGCTTTCCTTATGAGTTAATGGTATTACTATGGCTTTAATTGTTTTTTTTTTTTAGTAAACCTTTTCTGAATGTTTATAATTAATATTCTACTGTTGCTCTTATTAATGAAATATATCTCAAAATAAGAATGATTTTTTTTTTTTTACTTTTGCTTCTGACAGTATGTAATGGAAACAATTTAAATGACAGATTACCACAGATTAGGTTTGTAGAAGTACGGTGGGATTGAAATATTTTTAAACGCACATTTCCTTTCTCTCAGTTTGATCTCAGAAACATTCTGTGGCTCAAGTGTTGTTATCATTTATTTCATATATATTCAAATCCTTTCAAAGATACAGAAGCTTTTGTGCCAGGAAAAACAGCAATCTCTATAAAATGCACACACACGTATACATAAAGCATTCAAACCCAATGCAAGATCAGTATGTATTAGAAGTGCCTCTTTGGTTGGTAATGAAGTGGCCATTAGGTTCCTCAGTTGTAGCCTCTCTCTCTGGGGGAGATGTTGATGATGGCGGAGGCTGTGTGTGGGTGGGGGTAATGGGCATATGGGAAATCTCTGTACCTTCTCTTCAGTGTTGCCTTGCCCTTAAAATTGCCCAGCCCAAAATAAATTCTATTGAAAATAATTATTGCAGTATTAAGCCAGAGAAGCTCATTGTATGCAAATCAGCTAATCCCAATGAAAACTTCTCTGATTATGTCCCACTTGATAATGAAGCAAATCTTGTATATTTTATGATGTATGTAAAAATAAGAATAAAAAGCAATAGGATATGAAAGAACATGATTAGGTTTAACTAATACAAGGTTAAAATATGTGTAATAAAGTTGATTTACCACAGCTGTTAAGACCCATAGTGTCATGTGTGTTTACTTCTTTGTGTTTATTTAGTTTAACTGCTTAGTCTGGTGCTCGGTTCCAGTGTAGAATGGAGACGATACTTCTAGTGTCACGTGTCGCCTGGGTCCTGTCGTCTGCTTCGACTCTATTAATTCCAAAGATGTGCTTTGGAGCAAAGAGCAGGGGAAGCACGTCATTGGGTGGGGGGTGCAAAAGTGAGAGCAGTTGCCTCCTTTGGCTTGGCTCTGGCTTTCTGAAGCAAGTGCTTGGCTGGCCCTCAGTCAGTTCATCCTCCTGACACAAGATCTCACGTGAAAAGTCCTCTCTCCGATCCTGCTCAGTCAGTCAGTTGTGTCCAACTCTTTGCCACTGCATAGATTGTAGCCCGCCAAGCTCCTCTGTCCATGAGATTTTCCAGGCAAGAATACTACAGTGTGTTGGCATTTCCTTCTCCAGGGGAACTTCCCGACCCAGGGATCAAACCTGGGTCTTCTGCATCTCCTGCATTGGCAGGAGCAGCTCTCTGATAAGACACAGCAACTACCCTTTGTTTCTGAAACCTGTGTAAGCTGTACTCTGTCTTTGCAGCATCCACACACATTCTTCTGGCCCATTAGTTCAGTTCCTGTAGTTCGTTTTACCAGGCTCTGCAATTCCTTTCCATCTGTAGACGTCGACTTCCCTGGTGGCTTACATGGTAAAGCATGTGACTACAATGGGGGAGACCCAGGTTCGGTCCCTGGGTGGGGAAGATACTCTGGAGAAGGAAATGGCAACCCACTCCAGTACTCTTGCCTGGAAAATCCCATGGACAGAGGAGCATGGTAGGCTACAGTTCATGGGGTCGCAAACAGTTGGACACGACTGAGCGACTTCACTTACTTTCTTTCACTTTGTAGAAGTCAGGATGGGATAAAAAGGATGTTGTAAGCATCTGCAACAGTAGCACATTTTCTCTGAGCCCTTCAAGAAGTGGGTGGAGGTTTTAAATAGGACCTGTACACAGCCTTTCCTGCTACTTAGCTAATGCTGCTTCTCTTCCTTGGCCCTTCTGTCATTACAGATTCTATTTAGTCAGTAGCAACTGAGTGATTTTTTTTCCCCCTTTAAATGGAGGAAAATGGTTCAAGTATATGGGCTTTTAAACCTTTTCACAATCAAATTTAGAAATGTGTATTGTGTGGTAAAAATAACAGCATAAAACCACTAAACCTCTACAGTGGACTCCCCAGACCTTTGCCACGGTCTGTCCCCTCCCTCCAACCTCTCTTAGGAATTCTGAATTGAAAAATTTAGGGTTTTATGAAGGCCCTTCTTTTCCTACATTTAGACTCTAAAAGCGATCACTTTTGAATTTGAGAAATGTAGACATCCTAAAATCTAAAGTATGCTACCCACTTTTCTCAATTCCTATGTTCCCAAGAATGGGTTCTGCTGAAGCCTGGGCTTTAGTACAGTATAGATATGGTACTAAATACAGTGGAATATTAGTTGGCCATGAAAAAGATAGAAATAATGCTATTTGCAGCAATATGGATGGTGGACCTAGAGATGATCGTACTAAGTGAAGCAGTCAGACAAAGACAAGTATCATATGATATCATTTATATGCAAAAAAAATTTTTTTAAGATACAAATGAACTCATCTACAAAACAGAAACCAATTATAGACTTAGAGATTGAATTATGGGTGACCAGAGAGGAAGGATGGGAAGGGGAGGGGTAGACGGGGAGTTTGGGGGATTGACATGTACATGCATGCTAAGTCACTTCAGTCGTGTCCAACTCTTTGTGTCCCTGTGGACTGTAGCCTGCCAAGCTCCTCTGTCCATGGGATTCTCCTGGCAGGAATACTGGAGTGGGTTGTTGTTTCCTTCTCCAGGGGATGTTCCCAACCCAGAGACTGAGCCCATGTCTTTTATGTCTCCTGCATTGGCAGGCAGGCTCTTTACCACTAATACCACCTGGCAAACCCCATGTATATACATCTATGTTTAAAACAGTTAACCAAGGACCTACTGTATAACACAGGGAACTCTGCTCAATATTCTGTAATAACCCAAATGGGAAAAATTTTTTTTAAAGAATTGAAAATAAAGTAAAATACTCATAACACAGAACCTTGCAAATGTGGAGATTCAGTAACTGGATTGAGTCATACCAGTTATTTATCTTTTGCATGCACATACTAAGTTGCTTCAGTCGTGTCTGACTCTTTTGACCATATGGAATGTAGCCCGGCAAGTTTGCTGTCCATGGGATTCTCCAGGCAAGAGTATTGGAATGTGTGCCATTTCCTCCTCCAGGAAATCTTCCCAACCCAGGGACTGAACCTGCGTCTCATGTCTCCTGCATTAGGCGGGTTCTTTACCACTAGCACCACGTGGGAAGACCTGTCTTTCGCACAGACTAACTTGAATAGGAAAGTTTACATATATATGAGTTAAATACATTATTTTTATGTACACTCAGAAATTAAAATGAGACTATATTAGAAATGGTTTTATTAAGAGAAATTAATTTTTGTTTTTTTTTATAGAAGAGATTTTCTGCATTAAAAGTTATAGAGGAATAAAAAATACTCAATCCTTGGAAAAAAAAAACAGAGCATTAAAAAATTTATGCCTGACCTGAGCTGAAGTTTACAGTTTGCTGAATAAACGGATAGAGTTAACAAGATTGCAAGGATAAAAAACTTTTAATCGATGAACTGTTTCAAAGCACTTTAAATGAATCTTTTTTAAAAACTACAACTTGTGGTTGAATTGTTGAATTGATCAAAGCTTAGAGCAGAAGTGGTATTTTGAGACCTAAGGCTCTATTTTTCAAATGGAGAAATTGAAAAAAAGAAGTAGGGTGATATGCTCAAGGTTCTGACTGTTACCCACCAGAAATGGGACTAAAACTCATATTTTTGATTCTTTCTCTTTTCTCCAGCTGCAACTGAATTCTTTTTATCCAGTCAGGTCAGCAGGCCTGACAGAAACTCTTAATACAGTACATTTTTAGGATGGACTGAATTAATTTGAAAGTAATTAATATTTGGTCAAAAATGCATCTGATTTTCAAGCTAATTTATAGTGAATCTTTCTGTTGGTTTTAATGAAGTGATACCATATTTGATGTTCTTTGGGGGATTCCGTTGAGAATAGCTAGTTAATCTGTAAATTCCAAAGAGAAGAATTGTTTGTATTTTTTCTTTATAAATTAAAACGTGTGTTCGAATTTATGACATTTATCAAGCTTCCCAAGAGCAAGTTTCTGTTAAAATAGAGTTTTGTGGTGACTGGATTTTATACTTGAAGCAATAAATACCCTTCAGTATGATGTGAAAAGTGGTGCAATGGTAAAGAATCCGCCAGCAGTACAGGAGACACGGGTTCCATCATGTGGGTCAGGAAGATCCCCTGGAGAAGAAAATGGCAACCAGTCCCTGTATTCTTGCCTGGGAAATCCCATGGACGAGAAGCCACCAGTTCATGGGGTTGCAAAGAGTAGGACACAACTGAGCACAGACGTAGCATGAAATGAAAATGCCTTCCTAGGTAGGGCTGCTGCTGCTGCTGCTAAGTCGCTTCAGTCGGTCCGACCCTATGTGACCCATAGACGGCAGCCCACCAGGCTCCCCCATCCCTGGGATTCTCCAGGCAAGAACACTGGAGCGGGTTGCCATTTCCATCTCCAATGCATGAAAGTGAAAAGTGAAAGTGAGTCTCTCAGTCGTGTCCGACTCTTCGCGACCCCATGGACTGCAGCCTACCAGGCTCCTCCGTCCATGGGATTTTCCAGCAAGAGTACTGGAGTGGGGTGCCATTGCCTTCTCCCTAGGTAGTGCTAGTGGTAAGCAACCCATCTACTAAAGCGAGAGATGTAAGAGATGTGGGTTTGATCCCTGGGCAGGGAAGATTCCTGTAGGAGGGCATAGCAACCCACTCCAGTATACCTGTCTGGAGAATCCCTTGGACAGAGGAGCCTGGCGGGCTACAGTCCATGAGGTTGCAAAGAGTCAGACACAACTAAGCAGCTTAGGATCAGTGAAAACTATAAACGCTAACATGTTAAGCGTTAGTACTAGATGTCTGTGACTCATATCACGACATTGAAGTATGTCTGTGTCTTAAAAAGTGTTCCCAAATATTTTGAAAATTCCTAAGGGCAATTTTTATCTTTTATTATCAAGTAAACCACTCTATTATTTTGCATTTGAATGTTGACTTACAGAGATTTGAAGATAGGGAGTGAACCGTGTAGACAATACTTCATACCTGTACCCTGTGGGCTGTTTGTGTTTTCTTTGCCTTAGTGTTTATGAATGCTTAACTCATTAGAACTTTTCCCTTTCCTTTCAGGTAAACACCTTACCAGAAATACAGCATCAGCTTTGCAGAAAGGAAGGATTCTGTCAACTCATTAGGAGATTTCCAGGTAATCTTTCATTTGTTTCCTTATGCATAAATCTGTGAGATATATAGGCTTCCTCAGCAGACACCAACTAAGGAGCCCTCAGATCAGCATACTAAGCTCCTTTGTTCATCAATGCCACCTTCACAAATCTTCTAGAATTCACAAGGTTTTGCCAAAGAGAAAGACCTTGAAGGAATAGCACAAAATGTTGAAATTCTTTCTCTTAGTTTTGCCTTCTAAATTTCTAGATGAATATTCTTTTTCTTCCTGTGTATTTGTCTTCAAAATAATTGTTGCTTCATTTTAAAAGCAATTATTATAGTACTTCTAATTATATAAACCTTGAGGTTTTTTAAAAATATATTTCTTTAAGTGACTCCATTCTGAAGGAGATCGGCCCTATGATTTCTTTGGAAGGAATGATGCTGAAGCTGAAGCTCCAGTACTTTGGCCACCTCATGCGAAGAGTTGACTCATTGGAAAAGACTCTGATGCTGAGAGGGATTAGGGGCAGGAGGAGAAGGGGACAACCGAGGATGAGATGGCTGGATGGCATCACTGACTCCATGGGCGTGGATCTGGGTGAACTCCGGGAGTTGGTGATGGACAGGGAGGCCTGGCGTGCTGCGATTCATGAGGTCGCAAAGAGCTGGACACGACTGAGCGACTGAACTGAACTGAATCTTAACAAATTCTTTCTGCTTCCTGGAGGTCTCTCAATTTGTCTCAACAACTTTAGAAATTTGGGACAAAAATTACTATCTTGCCTCCTCGTAGAGTCTCAGAGTGGAAAGAAAACATCAGATTGCATACGAGTCTTCACTGATGTCGTTGTAGCCTACCTGAAAACTCATCAGTGGAAAAGTTTCTCCGCTTTCTAGTTTAAAACACACTTAATGTTTGTCCCTAGAAAGTATTACACTATATCATTAATATTTAAATCCACATAGTTTTAATTATGTTTTTAAAATTAATTTGTTTCTGAGTTGAATCAGAAAACTGGTATATTAACCCATCAGCTTTTCCATGGGGTTTCTGCTTCTACAGCAAACATGTACCATGTTGATATGTCCCACTATAAAGACTACCATCTTCTAATTGTCATTTACCAAAGATTAAAATAGTCATAAATTAGCAATTAACCTTTCAATTTAAGGTACTTGGTGGTGCAGAGGTTAAAGTGTCTGCCTGCAGTATGGGAGACCTGGGTTCGATCCCTGGATCGGGAAGATCCCCTGGAGAAGGAAATGGCAACCCACTGCAGTATTCTTGCCTAGAGAATCCCATGGATGGAGGAGCTTGGTGGGCTACAGTCCATGGGTTGCAAAGAGTCAGACACGACTGAGCGACTCACTTTCACTTTCTTTAAAATAAATAATTAATATATAAACTTGGTTATACAGGAATCATTTTATATGACACTTGTAACTGACTCCATAATCTCTTTGTTTTGTTTAAATAAACTTCAGTGAATATTATTTTATAAAAAAATGTTTTTGTGAGGTGCAAGTAAACTGATTCCCATCAGTACATTATTAATATGTATCTAGAAATCCTTTAAGTCAATTTTTAAAACATTTGTTTACATTTTGAACAGAACCTACATACTTTTAAAGTATGTTTTTCTTTGTTGCTGTTTGCATTTCAAAATGACTGATAAACACTGGAGTTAGCAGAATAGAAGCATATTAATGAAAGCCTGTTTGTAGCCAGATATGAATTACCAGTTTCAAAAAAATTCCCCAAACAACTCTTATCTAAGTTTACATTTTGCTTCTATACGATTAAAAAAAATTTAGTCTACTTGCTGCATTAAACAGTTCTTATTCTCAAAATCATCTATAAGTTCTAGATATATATAGTCCTTTCCTCACTCTGTCTAGTTTGTAATTTTCTATGTATCTCTGTGACTAACAAGGTAATTTCATGGAAAATACAGCCTTTTTAATGGAATTATTTCTGCTGTAATGTTATCTTTCTATAGCTGAAGATAATTTTCTTAGATGTGTAGCTTTAGAGGAATAGGTCTACAGCACTGTTTTTTTGGTATAGACTTTATAAACAATAGCTTATGTTGAAGACAATGGCTATGAATATACAGTATACAATATAACATTAATATTAATAAGATTAAAAAACGCATTACTTGTTGTGAATACTGAATATTTAATATTGAATACAGATCAGATAGCATCATACCTGTACCTAAAAATATTTTAAAAAGTAGGTACTATTAAAAAGGTAGGCTTCCCTGGTGGCTCAGAGGTTAAAAGCATCTGCCTCCAATGCGGGAGACCCGGGTTCGATCCCTGGGTTGGGAAGATTCCCTGGAGAAGGAAATGGCAATCCACTCCAGTATTCTTGCCTGGAGATCCCATGGACTGAGAAGCCTAGTAGGTTACAGTCCACGGGGTCGCAAAGAGTCAGACACGACTGAGCGACTTCACCACCACCACCATTAAAAAGATGGTAAAACTAAATGTAATACTATATACTTTAGTCATTTTATTTAAAACTAAAGTGATCTATGCCATTTTGAGACAGACAAAACACAGATTTTGAAACCAGAGATTTTTAGCTTTGCCACCTATAAGGGGTGTGAGTTAAATTTGAGTTGTTGTTGTTGTTTAAGCTATAAAGTGAGGATAGTGAGACCCATTTCACAGATTTAATTTAAAAAAATTAAGTATACAGGTATGTCTATGAAAGTGAAAGTTGCTCAGTTGCGACTCCATGGACTATATAGTCCATGGAATTATGTGTATGTACTTTTATTTGACAACTAATACGTATTTATATACATACTATTAATATACTAACATAGTACTCCAAAATGGTAACTGGGTCATCCTAGATGTGAAAAGTCCAACAACAGGACTTTCAATATTTTTTCTATGTGACGGATTAGCACTACAATTTTATGTTTCTGCTGAACCTGTGAAGAGTCAGAATTCACCTTCTTCCAAGTTCACAAGTCTGCCTGCCAGTTTCATGGGAGCTGGCAGGACAGGAGACTCCTGGGTCAGAGACAAATGACTTTATTATTTATAGCAGGAGAGGCAGACAGATTATCAGCATTTGCAGTGGTTCCGTGAATCCCAACTCCCACAGGGCAAGTGAAGAGGTCTAGGTGGTGACACTTGTGTCCTCAGTGGTTTGCATTTCAAGAGCAGAGCTCCTAGCTTAGAGAGTTTGAATGTTCATAAGGTCCGTGAGTGTGCCTACCCTTTGCCCCAGAAAGACCCATTATTTTTGTTATACTAGGCAAAACCTTCTCTTTGATCTGGAGACAGATACCATCTGTTTCTTTCAAGACTATCTGCTGCATAAATATCTTTGAAAAGATAGTTCAGAACAGATTCTTAGTGCCTCTGTTTGCAAATGATGCAAAAAGAAAAATGTGAAAAATACATGAAGAAGTATCTCATAATGATTTCAGAAAAGAATATCTGACAGGTTTGAGTTCTGAAGCTTAATCAATGTATAATTTGGAACAAGATTTAAAGCCTGGTTTGCACTTCAGGCTTTTTTTTTTTAATCGATAAAAATAAGACATTCGGCAATTATTAATAACTCTGAGATTCCATAATTCCTCTATGCCTTTTTCCCATACAGACATACTGTGCCAGGCTTTATCTTGAGTGGTAGGTACCAACACGGATGCTACGAAGGCAGGGATGATCATTCTGATGAATCTGAATGGGACCTTGCAAGTGTGGCAGGACAGAATCTGAGCCAGATGTAGGGGAGAGTTTAAAGACAGCCTGTAAGACTAACACAGTCTGTTCTGTATCCCAGCTGCATAGAGTGTACCTGCTATTAGACTTGTGACTCACATGGAAAGGCACAAATCCATGGAATTTTTACTGCCTAGCCCAAAGGTTTATTTTTATCTTGCCATTTAATGTGTTTGTGTTTGAAGACAAATGCTTCATAATTTTTCATTGGCCCAAATTTTTTACTAATGATTTTGTTGCTTTTTGTTGCATGTGTGTGCATGCGTGCTCAGTTGTGTCTGACTCTTAGTGACCCCATGGAGCATAGACTTCCAGACTCCTCTGTCCATAGAATTTTCCAGACAAGAATGCTGGAGTGGGCTGCATTTCCTACTCTAAGGAACCTTCCTAACTCAGGGATCGAACCCATGTCTCCCGCATCTCCCACATTGACAAGTGGATTCTTTACCATTACACACCACCGGGAAATTGCTTTTTATTAAGTTTTATTTTTTTATAAAAAGATTTCTTTTCTATATTTGAAATATAAGTACAAAACAAAACACCAGGGAAACTGTTTTATCTGAGTTGTCAATTGTTTTTGTTCTCTTTTATGCCATCCAAGAAGCCTTGGTTAGTAGTGTGCCAAAGTTTTGGCTATTGCTCATTCTTTCCAGTTTTATCTTAGTTCTGAGTACTACTTTCATGTGAAATTTGAAATGTACCCAAACTTGTACTCAAAGATAGCATTTCGAACATTTTAAGATCTCTGGCCTCATCTTTTCAGTAACATGTGAATATATAAAAAAAGAAAAGGAAAAGGAAAATGATAAACAGAGTTTAACTCTTTTGTTGTATGTCAACAAACCTGGACTTTTAAAAAATATAGATATTTACTACCAAATATAAAATATATCTTTTAATAACATAATTGAACTTACTTTCAAATACCAACCAGTATTAGTTATTTATCTTACATGGAATTGGTGATTGTTTTTAAAATTCTAAGTTTAAAATTTTCTGTTTATCGTATGATACCAGTGAAATATTTTCAGGGAATCAAGTAGACTAGCTTTAATTTAAACAGAGCAACATGGAAATTATCAATGCTTAACACCATTTGAGAATTTTCATTGACTTCATTTTTTTCCTTTCCTCTACAGTAATGTTCTCCTTCAAACAAGAATGTGAGTAATGAGGTTCTCAGTATTAAAGAAAATTGGGGACACAGCTCTATGAGGCAATCAGGCAGACTTTCAGAGAACACCAGCATTTGCTTCTTCTCCATGCTCTCAAATGCTGAACTCCCTCCATGTGTCCTCCAAATGTGCCTTCATGCTTCTGTCTTTCCACTTCTGCCTCACACATGATTATATTCTTTGTGCAAAACATTCTTTCCCCAAGTAAAACCCTCACCTCTTTAGTATGACTGACTTCAGCTAGGTGATAGAATAAAGTAAGCTGATGGAACAAATTCAGACTAAATTACACCCTCACTCCAGTCATAAGCCTCTTACATGTATTTGCATTTTTATAAAAGAAGTTTGCAAACCCAATGAATTTCTAATTGGTAGAATTTCTGGAAGTGCATTCAAAGTCCTATTCAGTTTACCAGCAAGCCGTTCTCTCCCAAAACTTACTGAATCCGTCTACTTTCCTCCATCTCTACCATGACCAGTCTTGTCCAAGTCAACGTGCTCTCATACTCTTCCCATTTCTTTTTTGCTTCTGAATAATTCAGTTCATTATAAACACTAGCTAAAGTGATCTCCACCACACCCCCCCATTTCTTTCAGAAATAAGACAAATTTATTCGGCCTGCCTGCGGTTTGTCTAGGGACTAAACAGCAAGGCCCAGGTAACTAGCTCTTATGCTCTGACTTGAGCCAGGGATAGATTTTATTGTGACCAGAAGTCACACACTCAAGTTTTTGTGAGAGCCTAGTATGTGACATAAGAAGTTCATAACAATTCAGAAGCTTGCAAGATCAAATGACCCACGCATTTTCAATAGTTGGCTTGTCATCAAATTTATAGACTCATACTGATGTAAGTCATTTGGACTTTAAGAGGAGGAGTTGAAAACATAGGAAGGTGCAAGGCAGTACCATGTGACATTGCCAAGATATACCTTGACAGAGCTGCAGTGGTAACAGCAAGCAGTAACATTCCCCCATGTTTCTCAGACCTGTAGAATTCAGTTACCACTAACATTCAGGCCCATCCGGTAGCCTGGTCCTTCTTGTCCCACGTTTGTGTCCTCACACTTCTCTAAGCTCCTTCCTCTTAGCATATTTGCATTTCTCTACACACTTGGTAACTCCAGCTTCCACTCACTTTATGAACTCGTAACTTTCTTTCCTAATCCCTAAGGACAGTGAAGCTGAGTTGTTCTACTAAAACCTTAATCTCCGATACTGGGAGGAATTGTTGGCATCTCTTTGCTACCCCTTCTTCCTCTCATCTGTTAACATCCTGATCATTCAGAATATTCAATAAGAAAATCATCACTTGGGTTGACTCTTTCTGGAGACTTCAGACCTGCCATCATTCTTGTCAGTTTTGATGCCCACACCAATGACCCATTTATCATCTCAGTTCTTTTATCAAATTCATGAACTTCATTTCTTTTCATCTTCAGCCTCCCATTTGAGCAGCCTTGCTGATTAGTAATTTGCATTACAGACAACTATATCCATCTTTGAGGCTTTAATTCACCACTTTATAATCACTGGCTTTCTGGCTTTTCACTCCTTCCATATCTCTGAGCCTGGAACCTCAGATGTCACTTTTGTTATTCTTAATTCTGCCACTTTCTCCAAGTCCCTTGGCATTTCTTTCTTACCAAGCCTGGACCACTGAGTTTGCCACTTGGAGTATTTCCCTACAAGTGCATATATTTTTCCTTAAACATCAACTCTTAAGCCACCAATTGAGAAAAATCTTACAATCTGTCTTCTCTGCTCCCACACAGTAAACACTGAAGAAAACACACAAGTTCTCTGTTCTTTCAATGTCTTCCTCACTTGCTAAAATGGAAAAAAAAAAATCATACTACTCCTGCAATTGTTAGCTCAGCCACCACCACCAACACAAGTAGCTAGTGCCCCCTGAGGCATTCTGTCCTAATTTCCCTTAGGATACTTGTGAAAACATATTTAAAATTTTTGAATACTAGCCCTAGCACTCACAATATGGGAAACTATCAGAGGATTTTCCATACATTGTAAGGCTGAATGGAAGCAAATTGTGGTTCTTAATGCTCTGTTCAATTCAGTGGAGTAGAGAAGACACTCTCTTGCATGATCAGGATATATTTCAAAAGAAAAGCTGGCAGAAAGTGCTGATGGTTTGGGTGTGGTTTCTAAAAGAATGTCTCCTATGGTTTTAGCAAGCCATCAGTTGGGCTAAACAAGTTAGATGCTGGGAGCTTACATCTGTCATTCAGCTGTTTGTCTCAGAAAAGTTAAGTGATAAGAAAATGACACATTCCTTCCCAGTTGAATATATTGTTTTGCAAATGAAGCAAATATGAAGTAAATATATTTTATATTGAGAATCTAAGCTCTTTTTACTCAGGACTGTCTTCCAAGTAAAGTCCACCTGATTTGCTGAGACAGATACATTTTCTTTCCTCTTTGTTTCTATTGTACTTGTGAAAGCTTCCAGAATAGCCTAGTCACAGTGTGTCTTAGTTGTATATGTTTGTCTCCCTACAAGGACTAAGACACCCTGTTTTCAAGTTCCAGTGTATGGGCATAATTCCGGTATATAATAATTCCTCTAATATTTTTAAATGGAAGACTGGAGAGGATACTGATGGAGGGAGTTAGAGTGGTGGAAGGGCTTCCCTGGTGGCTCAGATGGTAAAGAATCTGCCTGCAGTGCAGGAGACCTGGGTTCCATTTCTGGGTTGGAAAGATCCCTTGGAGAAGGGAATGGCTACCCACTCCAGTATTCTTGCCTGGAAGATTCCATGGACAGAGGAGCCTGATGGGCTACAGTCCATGGGATCACAAAGAGTCTTACACGACTGAGCAAATAACTCTTTATAGAGTGGTGGAAGGGGACCCTGCTGATCATTAGAGGGCTTTGGCGATGCTTGGATGGATTTATCCCTTTACTCACTGAACAAATTCAGTATTGAGTTGGCTCTATGAGGCAGGGTGCCGGCAGAAGTGGAAAATACTCTCTCCTTCCTCCAAGATATAATTACCCATTTTGAGTAATAAGGTATTTGTATCCATGAAAGAACTAGAGGATTGTTATCATATTACACACACAAAGCAGAAAGATACCAATAAATTACATGACTCATATCCACTTCTGGGTGATTATCATTGCAGCCCAGAGACTGGTCACCTTATTGCTGTCTAAAAAGAATATACTTAACACTTTATCACATTGTTGGTTCTCCTCATGCATGCAGTCTGGAGATGAATATAGACTTCTTATGGACACGCTTGTATTTTTGTACCATTTCAACTCCCAAATCTTTAAATACATGTTCACCATTTCTTTAGAGAGGAGGCTAAGGACAAAGCAGAGGGACAGTGATAAGAGGGGTCTCTCTTCTCTTATCCAGTAATGTTTTAGGGCTTCTTACAGATCAGCTCTCTGGGCAGTTTTCTTCATCTTAATGGTTCTGCATTCAGGACAGAGGAAATAAATCCAATACTTCTTGCTGACATTGTGCTTCAGCATTTTTCCTCTGTGGGTCCTGTGAAAGAAAGTAAAGATGTCTGAGCTGTAGCCAGAAAACCTAAATCAGAAAGAGAGAGCATTGATTTGGTTGCATGGGTGTGAGGTGGATTATTTTTCTTTGTCTTTAAAAAAGAACCACTTAAAACCTCCTCACACACATGCGCGTACGCACGCACACACACACACACAAATCCCAGAAACTCTATGTAATGTAGGAAGAAATGACTTTGATTTGATGGGAAAAGGGTAGGGTCCTTCCCTCTTTATCTTCTTCTTTGCCCTTTCTGTTTTTCCCCCTTGTGGCCCCCAAAGGCCACTGCCTCCCACCTGTCTGACCCATAAAAATCCTCTGAAGACTTTGGGCTGGGAACCATGGCTCTCGATAAGGAACTTTAGGATAGAGAGCATGAACAGTAGTCAGTGGGGGTGGATTCTATTTATCAAGTGTGATTCTATTTTCAAGCATGGAAGTTTGTAGAAATGTTTTTCTCTTTCCTGTGTCCTGTTAACATTTTTGGCCACCATGAGAAGGAAAATAGAAATCAAATTTGAAAAATGATCAGACATGCATTTTTAAATTCCTGTTTCCTTTCCCTTTTCTTTATGCTGTTATTGTGCTAGTGAGATACATTCGTTATGAAAAGAATAGAAAATACAGATAAGCAAAAAGAAAGAAGAAAATTTAAATTTAATGAAACTACACAATTTTCCCTACCTTCCCTGTTCATGAACAATTTTTACATACTAGACCACTATTCAATTCAAGCATGAATAAATCATGGCATATTTTTCAGTGGGAAACTGAAGACATTAAAAATGATGCCAGATATACATCTATTGGCATAGAAAAATATTCACACCATATTGTTTAAGAATAAAAGTAAGAAGAGTAACCCTAATATATGTTATATATTTCTTACATTATTATATATTTTACCTATGTATGCAAGATCTATGTAAAATAATTAATAATATATTTTATTATAAAAATATATACTTATATACATACACATACATATTAATTCATTTAGTACTCACATGTCTCTGTGAGGCAGTCATCATTATTATTCCTATTTTACTCAAGTGTAGAGAAATTAAGTAAACTTTCAGTGTCATGCATCTAACAAATGATATCTGTACATAGTCGGCATGAGTCTGGAGTCTGCTTTCTTAGCCACTTCTCCCTGGTGGCTCAGACGGTAAAGCGTCTGCCTACAATGCGGGAGACCTGGGTCCGATTCCTGGGTTGGAAAGATCCCCTGGAGAAGGAAATGGCACCCCATTCCAGTACTCTTGCCTGGAAAATCCCATGGATGAAGGACCCTGGTAGGCTACAGCCCTTGGGGTCGCAAAGAGTCAGATACGGCTGAGCGACTTCACTTTCACTTTCACTTTCTCTCCTCCAAACTCCTCTGGGTGATATTCAAGGCTCTGAACAGGCTGAGGTCCCTACATTTCTCCCTGGTTTCCCATTATCTCCTAGCCTAACTCTCTGCTCAAGCTCCCTTTACTGTCCTAACACGAGGCTGTGGCTCTCTCCTTTACCTGCTTTGGGGCTTTCCTGATAGCTCAGTTAGTAAAGAATCTGCCTGCAATGCAGGAGACCTTGGTTCAGTCCTGAGTTGGGAAGACCCCCTGGAGAAGGGAAAAGCTACCCACTCCAGTATTCTGGCCTAGAGAATTCCATGGACTGTATAGTCCATGGGGTCACAAAAAGTCGGACATGACTTAGCAAATTTCACTTTCACTTTTCCTGCTTTTACCCTAATGACCTCATTTAATTTTACCGTCTCTTTAAAGATTTTTTTCTCCAAACACAGTCACATTCTGAGATATTGATAGCTAGGGCTTTAACATGAATTTTCAGGGGATACATTTCAGCCTGTAACAGCCAAAGATAGAAAGAGGAAGGAACTGTGATTAGTAGTTCACCAGATCCATCTGGTGAGAGGAGAACAGATCCCCAAAGGAAGAAAGATATTGGACAGACAAAAAGAATGAATGTCAGTTATTATCAATTTTTGGTAAATATTCATTGATTGGTTATGATAAAGCCCATGGTACTAATGGTAAAGAACCCCCGGCTAGTGCAGGAGACGTAAGAGATGTGGATTTGATCCCTGGGTTCGAAGATCTCCTGAAAAAGAAAATGGAGACTCACTCCAGTGTTCTAGACTGGAGCATCTGATGGACAGAGGAGCGTGGCAGGCTACAGTCTACAGGTTCACAAAGAGCTGAACACAACTGAAGCAGCACAGATGGAATTCTTCAGACAGACATCTCAGTCTGCCTAAATGACTCGTTTTATAATTTTATTTATTTGTTTATTTATTTTTGGCTGTTTGGGGTCTCTGTTGCTGTTGCGGTCTTTTCTCTAGTTGGGGTGAGCGAGGGCTACTCTCTAGTTGCAAGACACAGACTTCTCATTATGGTGGCTTCTCTTGTTGCAGGCAACAGGCTCTCGGGCAGTTGGGCTTCGGTAGTTGCAACACATGGGCTCAGTAGTTGCGGTTGCCAGACTCTAGAGCACAGGCTCAATAGCTGTGGTGCCTTAGTTGCTCCGCAGCATGTGGGATCCTCCTGGATCAGGGATCAAACCCATGTCTCCTGCATTGACAGGTGGTTTCTTTACCACTGAGCCAGGGAAGCCTGATTTATTTTAAAGTAAGAGAATACCCATGTTTCCTTCTCTTTCTTACTTTCTGCCTTGAACCCTAGTTCTCAGACCTTTCTCTGCTCTCCAGAGCTAGCTAATATGAGAAATTAGTTCATTTGGCTATACTTTTCTCTTTCAAGTATACCAAAAAAAAAAAAATTGTATATACTTCAACCTCTAATAATAATTCTATGGATAAGAATTTTAGACTCCATTGCAGACCAGTCAGAATTTCATGGAAACTATTGAATCATGTGAACGCAGTGATCACTTCCTGAGTTTGATCTGTCCATAAAATTGATCATTCTGCCTGTGAGCCATAAATCTCTAAATGAACTAATCACAGACAGAATCAAATGGAGATTTTGAGAAAGCGATAGCATCACCTTGCTTCATTTCCTTGAAAATGGGAAAAAAATATTTGCCGCTTATTATAGCCTGTTAGTTGTAAACTACATAAATCTTCCTTCCATTTGGCATATCTCGTAAACGAAATGCAGGCTTGTCGATGTGTGTGGGATACATACTGTGAAGTGCTTCACACGTGGCCACAGGCAAGAGAGGAGGGAGGGTCGGTGCAGGCTGGTAGCGCTAGGGTGTGAGGGTCAGCATGTTGAGCTTTGGGGAACTCGCTTTTTCTTTGAAAGAAGCTAGACCAAACTCATTGACCCAAAGGTGCTTCTTGCCCTGGTGTTGTGCATGGAGTTATACTTTGCAATTTTGGCATCAGGCCAGTGTGAAAGGGACAACATGTCCATTTTCCAGTAAACGTTTGGCAAGTCCTTGACATCTCTGAGATTGTACTTGAGACCGATGAGCTGAGGGAGCTGATTAATCCCTCTGCTCTTTGGTTCAGTGGCCCCGACCTTTTAAACCTGAACTGACTTGGTGAACTTTACATTTCTGGTGCATGCCTTGGGTATCTTCTGCCATCATGTAGGTATATTGATTTATTTTCACTTGGAGAGTTTGTTATCTTGTGCCAGACACTGGGACACATGAGGAGCAAGCTTGCATAGCCCACTTGCAACAATGTGTATGATTCTGATGATTAATTCTGATTTCAACAGATCATAAAAGAAGAGGTGATAAGAGAGATCCTCACTCTTGTCATTCAGATCTTTCCAGCAAGTCCCCATTTACTTATTTCTATGCTATACATAGGAGAGTAGCGTTGCATCTGAATAACTTGTTAAAGCATAAACAGCTTTAAACAACACAACTGAGTTCCTTTGCATTACATAATAAAAACTCAGTAAACTCTGCTTGTACTTCATGGATTTGTTTATCCTGTTTGCCCAGCCTGCAACTATAAATCAATAGTTTATTCCTCGCTGTGTGTAGACACGTTCCATGACTCAGTATACTGTCCTCTAAAATAAACTCTGCCATGTTTGTTTGCTCTTTCCTCAGCAAACACGTCACCCAAGCAGTGAGTGTAATATTCCCAATGTCATTTCTTCCTGATCCACTGTTTGTAACAGAAATAATAGCAGTGAATCTGATATTCTGATAAAAACACCCCCCCAAAAAAACTTCAGTCAGTTAATTCAGTCACTCAGTCATGTCCAACTCTTTGTGACCCCATGGACTACAGCAGGCCCCAAAACATAACTTACTTCAAAATAGATGGAAAAAACTTCTTATGGGAATGGCAAAACCCTTTATTTTAAGCCATCAGGGGTTACACTATTTGGAGATTACAAGAGCTAGATTAAGAAGAGTGCAGAGTGAAATCAGGTTCTAGGATTTAGCTGCTTAAGTGGTGAAATCCCGAAACTTATACACTTGCCTTGCTTTGTGAGTAAACTAAATAAGCAAAGGAGAACTGTTCTATAATTTTGATTCATTTGTTCCTGTGTGTATATGCAGATACAGAGAGATACACACACACACACACACACACACACACACACACACAGATTTTGCTGTTGAAGGATATAGTACATCGAATCTCTTACCTAGTCTCCTTCTGGTGGAAGAGGTAGATATTGAACAACAAACAAAATTGCAAGTGTTATAAAAGGAAAACAATGTTAGTCGATTTGCAGTGCTCATGGCTTGCTCATTTTCATGGAACTTTGGAACTGGGAACTGATTTTTGACTTGTAAGATATCATCAACATTAGGAAATGAAAACCCACTAAAGTGATACATTAGCTTTAAGGCACACAGCTTCATAAAGTGTATGTTATATAACACATTATTCATGGGAAGATGATGCTCTAATGGCTAGTCTATTGAACTTCTTATTGTAATCATAATAATTAATAATACAGTGTATTAGGGCTGATACATTTTAATGGGCATTTAATGCCTTCCAGTCTGACAGATCCCGTTGAAATATATATTGACAAAAATCCAAAATAAGAGTTGCTGCAAGCTACAAACAAAGTGAAATACATTTATTTCCCTAAATAGAATCTTAGACTCCTTCATTTGTAGTTGAAGTTGTGATTAGGAAGGATACATATCTTGGCAGAAGTATAATTAACTGAATGAATAGAATCATTTGGGAATATGCTTTACTCTTTGATGTGGTTTGGGTGTGCTTCTGTCTAGGAGAGATGCATAGACTCTTATTTTATGGTAAACCCCATTCAAATCCTGTGATTCACTGCTCCACACTTTGGGGACTATTTTTTTTTAAACTTCTGTTACCTCCATCTAATGATAATATGGAATTTTCTCTTTTCTTCTGAGGCATTTTAATTGATGATACCATAGAGTCATAAGGTGGTATTAGTGGTGAAGAACTCGCCTGCCAAACAGGAGACCCAAGAGATGTAGGTTCCATCCCTGGGTCAGGAAGATCACCTGGAGAAGGGCGTGGCAACCCACTCCAGTATTCTTGCCTGGAGAATCCCATTGACAGGGGAACCTGGCAGGCTACAGTCCACAGGGTGGCAAAGAGTCAGACACAGCTGAAGCGACTTAGTATGCAGAGAATCCTAGCAGCAGTACAACCCCAGTGTTGATGGTCATTTCAGAAGAAACTGTGTAGCTTATGGAAGGGTCAACTTACCCCTAAATAGACAAAAGTAGGTAATTTAGCCACATTAGCTGAGAGGGTCTTTTGGACTATCTTGCCTCTTTCATTTCTGAATCTTCATAAGATGCTCATAAGTACTGGTAAGAATCCTGGCCTAAGAGATCAGAAGAATTCTAACCTTCAGCGTTCAAGTCAGGAATCCTGTGGTCTTCATATGAGAAAAAATGCACCCAGTTATGACCTATAGTAATGTGACCCTGGGAAAAGTATGTAGCCCATTTGTGCCATTTTTGGACTTGTAAGAAGGAAACAATTTTACTGACCATTCTTTCTTCACACAGTTGTCATGAAAATGCTTTATAGAAGAATATGTGTTGTAAATCTATAAAAGTAATATATAAGGCATTATTTCTGTATTACTCAAGATATCCATGAATCGATTTGGAGAGGAAAATTGAAAGAGATGTTCAGCTTTTCAGACTGACATAAAACTGTCACAGCAATATATATTGTTCTTTTCAGAGACATTCTGATGAAAAGAAAGCCTATTTATGCTTAAGTATTATCTAAGTTAGAGGTTGAGTACAGATCAAACAGGATTAGTAATAGTTTTGTGTTTGTTTTATAAATACACTGAGTCTTCATGATTTATGTCACAAGGTTATATTATAGATAAATTACCTTCAAATAATAACATGTAATAACACTAACTCTTTACGTCAAGCACGTTATCTGCTTACTCTTTTAACCCTCTGTAAGCATCTGTGGGGCAAATACTGACACATCTTCTTTAGATAAAGGAATGGAAGCTCCAAGAATGTCTGAGCTACATACACAGCTGGAAAGGCGAAGATATCTTAGTTACCATGCCCTACGTTTTGTAATAAGCTTGAGCTGCAATACTATATTTTAAGTCTATCTTTTATAATGCAAGAAAATAAGAAAGGATCTATTTAAGAAAGCCTAATACCTGGGTCTACTGAAAAGAGAACTTGTTTGCCACTCTATTATTATTATTTGATCCACTAACGTAATTTTTGTAATTTCTTATTTACCATAAAATTTACATATAAGGAGACGTTAAGTGAATTTGCTGCAGGTGGGAAATTGTTTCTGTTTTATTTTTCTTTTAGTCTTTTTTGTTTGTTTGTTTTAGCCTTTTAATAGGGAACTCAGTAACAGATGGGAATTGAGAGCCCTC
This sequence comes from Aepyceros melampus, assembly GCA_006408695.1. Taxonomy (NCBI): domain Eukaryota; kingdom Metazoa; phylum Chordata; class Mammalia; order Artiodactyla; family Bovidae; genus Aepyceros; species Aepyceros melampus. Next base: position 169,464 of record SJXQ01001443.1, on the reverse strand, counting down.
GGAGAGTCAGAAGCTCAGGTTCTCATCACTCGCTGGCACTTTCTCTCTTGAGGGTCCTCTCTGTTGTTGTTCAGTCACTAAAGTTGTGTCTGACTCTAGGCAACCCCATGGACTGCAGCATGCCAGGCTGCCCTGTCTTTCACTGTCTCCCGGAGTTTACTCGCATTCATGTCTGTTGAGTCGCTGATGCCATCCAGCCAAATCATCCTCTGAGGGTCTTCTTTACCTTTCTTCGTTACCTTTTATCTGATGTGCCTACTCAGGGTCAGCTCCTCAAACCATCCACAACCATTTTTAGGCAAACTAGAAATTTTACTGTGGCAAACTTCATACCACAGCCATAGGTCTGGGGCTCGGGGCAACTCAGACGTGGGTGTACCACCAACCTGGGTCTGGGCCTCTGGAATGATAGTGACCACCTCGGGCCATATGGAAGGACCAAGTATTAATTGTCCTGGCTCTTTAAGGCTACTCTTCTGACCTTCAAGGAAGGGCTTTTAGAATTCACTGGTTGTGCTGCCAGAAGGGTTTATAAAGCACCATTCTGGGGATGTGAAATTAATAAATGTAAGTAGAACCAAATTATGTTCTGTGGGTGATATATGATTTCTGTGGGATTAATGGTTCTCGAAAATGGTTTTCAGAGGAAGTAATTGCTTTGACCTGATTGTGCATCTGCTGCTGGGGAGTGGCAAGAGCAGACTGAAGCTGGCTGCATGCGTGTGAATCCCTTCTTGGCCTCTTAATAGCCCACTGTCCTTGGGCAAGTTTCTTACCTTCTCTATGCTTCAGTTTTCTGCCTGCAGTGTAGGGACAAGAATGATTTTGCCTCTGGGGATTGGTAAAAGGATAAGAGTTCCTACATGTAAAGTACTTGGAACAATGCCTCTCACACTGAGCCAGCAACCCACAAATGTTAAGTATTTAATAAGCATTTCCATAAATATTAGTTGATAAGTACTACCAACAAGTGCTCTTATGTAGTTGGTGAGACCCTTGTTTTTTAGGATTCAATAACCTGGGAATAAAGCTAGGTTCTTAAAATGGTCACAAAAATATTTCTTTGCCTCCATCTACACTCACCATCTTCAGCCCCCTTCTCTCAAAATCCTGCTTCCAGTCACTTTTGGATCATCCTAAAACAATCTTTTCTTTCATTCTTATCTGATCTCACATTCTTTTTTGATAAATTTATTTATTGATCTCTTGTTGATCTAGAAGGAAGTGTCTATAACTAACCTATACACGTAATTTCAACAATCCTTAATGTAATGGACAAATAGAAGGAAAGTGCTCATGTGCTTAGCCATGTCTGACTCTTTGTGGCCCCATGGACTGTAGCCCAGCAGGATCCTCTGTCCATGGAATTTCCCAGGCAAGAATATTGGAATGGATTGCCATTTTCTTCAGGAATCTTCCCAACCCGGAGATCAAATTCTTGTCTCCTGTAATGCAGGCAGATTCTTTACCACTAGCGCCACCTAGCAAGCCCCAAAGGAAAGTGCTTTGTAGTATAACAATTTGTAATGTAATATGTAAATATTGGTGCTGTGCTCAATCACTTCAGTCCTGTCCGACTCTTTGCAACGCTATGGAGTGCAGCCCGCCAGGTTCCTCCGTCCATGGGATTCTCCAGGCAGGAATACTAGAGTGGGTTGCCATGCCCTCCTCCAAGGGAACTTCTCGACCCAGGGATCGAACCTACATCTCTTGGGTCTCCTACACTGGCAGGCGGGTTCTTTACCAATGAGCCACCAGAGAAGTCCAATATGTAAATGTTTAGGCATAATGATATCATAAAGTGTGATGAAATAGTCAAGTGCTCCCCCTTTTATTTTGAGTCTCCCTGAATATGACAGGTGCAAATTCAGATTGGTGCAGTTAATATCGTAAGGAAACCAGGATTCCATGCATCACATTGCTATTGGTGAACAACTCTTGAGAAAGCCACAAGCAAAACAAAGCATAGTGTTCCTTTGCTTGACTATGAAATTGCATTCCTGAAAAATTCAGTGTATATTGAAATTGGGTAAAATGCCTAGGGCTTATATATAAAGCGGAGTCAAGATTTAGGTTCAAATAATTACCAACAGGCTTTTCGTCCACATCAGTGTCCAGCAAGACATTCACAAGTGATATGGGATAGGGGAGAATTTATTGTTTTGCACAGAGTGATATTCATCATAGCAGCAGGTGTTGCGGTATGTGCCCTGGCCCATGAGAATAGACATCTAATTATTCAAACAGGCACTGGGCTCTGCACCTTACCAGTGCATTCCAAATAAACATCAGCCTTATCCTAGACAGGCAGAGAGCTAGCCTTTATAACCCTCATCCATTAAATTTCAGTAGCATTCTCAATCACTGTGATGGCCTCAAATGCCCCCCTTTGTCTCAGAGGGTGTATCTTGTGTGCCCATGAACTCAGTCCTCTACATCTGATACCACATCCACTAGTTACTGAACCTCTGTTGCGCTATGGTCCTCCGCTGCCAGTGTACACCACTGGGCACACCCACCAAAGGTGTCCTACCACCAGAGCTCCACGTGGAGGAGACTGCTGTTGCACCTGCCATTGTCTGTGCTGTCCCATGCCCCGTGTCAGGGATCCTGAGGTTCATGGGGTGCCTGCTTCTCCTCTGGCTGCTGCTGAAACTATTGGGGCCATGTCCCAGGTACCAGTCTGTCCATTGGCTGAAAGTCCACTGGTGTTCTCAGAAGCCAGAGTAAGTCAACACTAAACTGACTTAGTAGTAGTAAAATAAATAAATAAATAGTCAAAATCTTTCTTTACATTATAATTTCTTTCTATTGCATGGAATGTTACACTCTCACTGAAAAAAACATTTTTTTCAGTATTGTTTCAGCTTCTGACATGAAACCTGGGGTGGAAGTAAGGCCTATGGAATATTGGAGCAACATACTAAATGCTGCCCCCTCCCCTTTCGTGTCATCCTGTTATCCTTGGCCTTCTCTCCCATCCACTCTTTCTTCTTTAGGACAGTTTTCTTACTGTTAGGCCTCACCCACGTTTCTTCCGATCAGGGCCAGACATGGTGAATTCCTAGTTGAATTCAGGTTGGTGTCACACTAAAACTCCAATACGCTCGTAAATAATAACCAGATTGCATTCTTGTCATCCCTTGTTGACTATATGGTTTCAGAGAACAACAATGAAAAGGGGGTGTCTTTTCTTTTCCTGTTTTTTTGGGTTGGGATGGTTGTGTTTAACATCATTGAGTTCTAACAATGTTATGACGGTACCTGAAATATTTCTCTTGAACAGAATATGGAAATATGGCTGCAATTATCCTTCAAATATAAAGCTATAACCATTTATATTTATATCCTTGTGTTCCAGTACTGCAGGAGCAGGAATATTTACTTTGTCTCTAAATACAGAATTAAGAAGAAAAAGAGAAAGATTATGTGGTTAAGTAAACTGATTATGCCTATTTATCTTTTCAGCTCAGTATTTGGTAATATTTCTTTTTCTAGATTCCTTCTCTTAGTCCTCTGTAGGTCATTCAACAGTTTTAGAAAAGCCTGTGTCATTGAAGGGAGGGAACTTTAAACTATATTCATAGAAGGCTATAAAAAGCAAAGATACCACCCACAAAGTGATATTTAAAATTTTCCAGTTACATGATTTATTGGTAAATCTACATGTGTTATGCCAAGAGCAAAATAAGCAAAGTACCAGGTGTACTCTTTTAATTGAGAAGTTTTACCTTTAAGACAGATTTTAATAGAATATTTTCATGTTTGTAAGCTACTGGAACAACATTTTAAGCCATTTAGTGAGTGAAAAGTCCTTAATTATATGAAATATAGCTCACAAGGGAAGCAAAACTGAAAAAACAACCCCAAATCCTAGAGTCTCATGCCAATTTTGAAAATTTCTAGTCAGAAATATGTGTCCTGATGTCACCTGAAGCTCCTGAGACCAATGGATACTGTGAATGTTTTAAGCAATTTAGTACATAAAAGCCAGATTTCTTGAAGAAAATGCTGAATAAACGCAGCATTCTCAGAGAAATCAGCCCATAGTGGCGAGTTGGAGGCTGGATGAGGGATTGTGAGGCAGCGAGCTGCAAACCTGAATTGCTAATCATTTGGTGGGTGACAGCGGCCGTGAACTTTTGTCACTTTTCACTCTAGATCTATGAAATTGAATGAACACTCTTAAGCTCAACTTTTCTCATAATAGAGACCTCATGTACTTTTTCTCTAAATCAGATTTTGCTCGCCTGCCTTTCTCTCGTAGTGGTCCACCCCAGCAGCCAACTGGGCCGAAGGGACCTGACCTTGGCCCTGGGCGTGGCAGGGGGCCCAGAAAAAATGGCCCCTTTGACAGAATGCTGAGCATCATGTTGTGCTAAGCAAACAAATAAAACACCCCCTCGAACAATAACATGGTTTATTTGTAAATAAACCTCGAGGTTTATTTAAATTTTTCAGTACCTTTTTTGGAAGGAAGGAGATCTAGGGACAAAATGGAAGCCAAAGGGGAATTAGCC
>SJXQ01001443.1:148620-164465 GCA_006408695.1 Aepyceros melampus | reverse complement strand
GATCCTGTACATCCTCTCTCCTTGTTGGTCTCTTTTTTCACTCTTCTCTTTTCTGATTCATTTATATTGATTAAAGATCAATTTTCCCCCCATTACTTCAAACAACATTACAAACTTGGTTACCAAATTAGCATGTATCATTCTCTCTAAGAGGGGAAAAGAGGAACAGAAAACCTATACTTTGATATTTTTTCGTTGTTACTCATTCATTTTCCCTTTACTTAAAGAATAGCTTGAATTCTTTAGACTTAAAATGAGCTTGAATATTTTCCACTACTTACAATCCAAGCTTTTGATTCAGCTTCCATTGACTGGGTCTACAAAGTCAAATTCTAGCAGAGAGTATAACTGTCATTTCATGACTTTGAACCCCTGAGAGATGCCATAGCTCACAGAATTTTTTAAAACAATAACTGCCCATCCCTAATTTATTAAAATGACTGAGATATTATTGGGTGCCAGAGAATTGTTTTCCCTAAAACATTTAGTGTGTTTCATAAGAAATAGCTCAGGCGGTAAAGCATCTACCTACAATGCAGGAGACCCGAGTTCGATCCCGGGGTCGTGAAGAACCCCTGGAGAAGGAAATGGCACCCCACTCCAGTACGCTTGCCTGGAAAATCCCATGGACGGAGGTGCCTGGTAGGCTGCAGTCCATGGAGTCACTAAGAGTTGGACACAACTGAGCGGTTTCACTTTCACTATAAGAAATAGCAAAATATAAAAGACATAGTATCCACTACTCACCTATTTTGGAGAAGGCAATGGCATGGACGGAGGAGCCTGGAAGGCTTAAAAGACTTAGTATCCACTACCCGTCTATTTAAAGTATAAATAGCAGCTTGGGCTTCGCTGGTGGCTCAGTGGTAAAGATTCTGCCTGCAATGCAGGAGATATGGGTTCGATCCCTTGGTCAGGAAGATCCCCTGGAGGAGGAAATGGCAACCCACTCCAGTATTCTTGTCTGGGAAATCCCATGGACAGAGGAGCCTGGCAGACTACAGTCCATGGGATTGCAAAGATTGGATGTGATTTATCAACTGAACAACAGCAACAACAACACATAGCAGTTTAGACTTGGAGGTTCAGTCTGGGATTGCTGTTACAGGAAGATGCAAATGAGTGGAGTTAATTGAAATAAAATGCTGATGTGAAAATTCTGTAGGCTGAGTTATAGTGTATTAAATCTCTGGAAAATACTATATGTATATAGAACTAATATTTTATGTAACACAAATATGTATTTATGCTATATATTAAATGTCACATATATAAATTAGGTAATACATATAATACACACATGCACATGTATGCTAAAAGCATCTTGGCAGTACAAAAGATGAGAGATGTGTGGAGAAAACATGAAGAGTATTCTTGTATTAGAAAATAGTTATTTGAGTTTAATGTCCTGGCCTAAATTCTACACAGAGTAGAGAGTTTAGGGGGAAAAATTCAAAATTAATCACCTAATTAACATCTTTAAAAACCAAGAGTTACTTAACATTTCAGATATGAAGACTCTTCCCTGCTTTGGTTAGTTCAGTCGCTCTGTTGTGTCTCTTTGCAAGGTCGCAAAGGCTGCTTTGCACAAAGGCTCCTGTAGCCTGCCAGGCTCATCTGTCCATGGAATTCTCCAGGTAAGAATACTGCAGTGGGTTGCCATTTCCTCCTCCAGGGAATCTTCCCGACCCAGTGATTGAACCCACGGCTCCCACATTGCAGGCAGATTCCTTACCACGGAGCCACCAGGGAAGCCCCAAAGATGCAAAATAGGCCAAATGTATCTGGCTGATGGGCTTACCCGCCTCAGGGTGGAACTGAGACACTGTTTCAGAAACTCTGATCGGGTTCTGCCTGGCTTCTGACCCTTGTCTGTTTGTGTCCTCATCTATGGAGAGTGGACTCCTGTGTCACCCAGCTAAAACTGACAGCCACAGACTCCAATCATATTGCTGATTAATTGGAGGGAAGAACCTGAGAACAAAATGGTTCCATTGGGATATATTTTTTCAGTGTCATAGCCAGAAATCTTTTCTGACGTATTCCATGTTCTTGACCTATTTCTGGCATTGGGACTTCTGGCCCTCATTAGATTTCATTTGGGCAACTGCCTCTAGTCTCTGCATGTTCTCTATTTGTCTCACTCTTGGAGTCAGATATTATGAAAATATTGATATTTTAAATATGTACTGGTTCACATATAATAAGTTTATTTGTAAATACTATAGGAGTAGAGAAGGAAATTGATAGAAATATCATGTATACTTTGTTATACCAAAAATATAGGGTGAAAATTGAAGATGGAGTTGGTCTGTGAAATTGCCATTCAAGAAGAGCTATGTTAATGCATGGTTTCATTTAAAATAGGCACAATGACTCACTGTATTTGTGTATTACATTTAAATTGAGATTGACTTCAATATACTTAAAAAGAATTTTGAATCACTGTTACAAACCTTTAATAAGTCATTTCTTATTCTAATGTAGATGATATCAATAAAGTTTCATAGTTTACTCCAGAAAATGTTTAATATTAATAAAGTGATCAACTTATTTTCACAGTGAGTGGGCTTAGACAGCTACTCTATTATCATATTTGTTGCACTCTAGGTACTAATATTTGTTGGAGGTTGTGTTTCAAATTGTTATTAATGATGCTCACTGATTTATACCAAATTATTCATCTTTGGTCTTACTGAAGTAGTAAAGTATTTTCTTCCCTTTTCTTTTCCCCTGGAAATTTATGTAGAAAAGCATCAAAGTAAATTAAGTTGCTATAAGGTAAGAAAACAGTCTTTCATGCTGTTTGGTCATTGCAGTGAAGTCATATGGCAAGAAAATTGAAGTTGTAGTTTAGGCATAGCTTTTTTTACCAAGGAAAATGAGCAGAATTCAAGGTTTTTATGTTGTCATGGTCAACACACAGAGCAGTCCATGGGGGAAATTATTTGTGTAGAATTGCATGACTTTGACACTTCCACTGAAAAAGAACAGAGAGGAGGGCATTTATGGCTTGCATTTACTTTCCTGAATTCTCAGTAAGCAGTTGATTGATTGATTGGTTAGTGGTGGAAACTTTATGCAATGACTATCCCTTTAAAGTACATTGCTATGAAATCGATCTGGTCATTTTTATGGCTCAGATTGTGTCTCCACTTACATCAGGACGTGGACTGCATCTCATTTCCTATAAAATAAAGTGGAAGTTATTCTTTACCCCAAAAAAGTACTGTATTGAATTACTATGCCATTTGTATTTGTGGTTTGACACCCTTATGTAGTAACAAACACAGGAAAGATATGCTAAAACTACAGAGTGTCAGCTATTGGTATCAAAGCCACATAGGTAATAATATAATAATGCCAGGTCTCAAAACAGGAATTTTGAGTTGCCTGACTTCAGCCTAGAGTTATGTATTAATCATGCCTTTATGTGTTTGGTATATCCATTTTCTCAAAGGTACTCTTTAGCTAATGCCACTTGCTTAAAATAAAAGTAAAATTGTGTTAAGGAATTGATGTGTTTAAAGTATATAAATCCTCAGATTATAGCATTTAAGTTCAAGTGTGGGTCTGAAATAGTCCAGGGAGTTTCATCCAGGTGTCACGAATTGTCTAGGGAGTTTTATTTATGTGTAATAAATCTGTTAACTAAGATCTGTTTCTGTTGACTAAGAACTCCGTGTACTGGTTGTTTGCAAAGGTCTTTTCCTGAACAAAATACAGAACAGACATAAATATTGTAGTAACTGGTTTAGCCCTTGGTTTACCCCATCTATGGAAACCTATCCTTAATAAAGAACTCTTTTAACAGTTTTACTGGTCAACCGCAATGCTAAACTTGAGGAAAGTCACTAAAAGTTGCACGCGTCTTTATAAACCTTCTACAGTAAGGCTGCTATGTTTAATTTTAGACTACATATTTGTGCTTACTACGCATACTTCTGCTTTGTTCTTAACTAACTAATGTGAAATGTCAGATGTTTAAGAATCGCATAAAAGAAAATTTAATAGGTTAGCCTTTTTTGGATAGCCAGCAGTGGTGAGAACTCCTTAGTGCTGGATGAATTCAAAAGGAATAGCATTTTGTTACACTTCGAAGCTTCCAAAGTGACAAACAGGTTTTCCATCTATAGAAAAAGATTATACTAAACTACTACAACCAGTAGCTATTTAGCATGTTTTTTTGAACATTTAACATGTGTCCACTGCTCTGCAGAGGACTTTAAAGGAAATTCTGTATTTAATCCTGTCAGCATCCATATAAGATAGGTTCTTCTTTTTAACATGACTATTATTATTCTCATTTTTCACATAAAGACACAGAACTTAGAAAACTTAAGGAATTAGCTCATGGTCATATAACCTATGAATAAGAACCCATTTATAGGCAGGAATTAGAATTTTTAAAATAAATGTTATTTGGAATATCATTTGAAAATTAAAAAAAATATATATTGGTTAGCGACTAAATGACAATGAGCTGGACAATTTAGAACAGGTGTCTTTATGGGTTTCTCCCAGGTCTTCTCAGGCCCGGGTTCAGCTTGTGTGGTAAAAGCAAACAAAACCTGGGTCCTGAAGCCCTCCCTTATGGAAAGGCGCCTTCCTTACAAGGCGCAGCTGGTCCCTCGGCTGTCTGCTGGTGACCTTCTCCTCATGGCTTCCTGTGCTCAGCATGGTTCAGGGGCTCTGCTGCTATGAGGCCTCTTGGCCTTAGACAGTTCACCTTGAGGTGTCTGTCTCTGCCCCAACTGGAGCTGCCCCAGTGGTGCAGTGTCCTGATGAGATCGTAGCAAATCACACCACTCCAACGAACACCATGTTGAGAGAACAACCATCCCTGCCAGTGGAGGCCAGAGCTCACAGGGAGGAGGGCATTTATTCCCTAGCTGCTTCTCTGTAGGACCCTGGCTTGGAAGTGCCTGGGTACTTCTCCCTGTGGCCCTCACTCTTGCTTCTCTGTGTCCTCTGCCACAGCTGTGCCTTTTGCCTGGGTCTGTAATCAGCTCCCTCCTGGGCTGGGGGTGGTAAGAGCTTCTGTTGTTCAGCCCTGGGAGCCTCACTGCCTGGCGTTGTTTCTTGTAACTCTACTCTTGCTTTTGTTATCACTCTTTCTTTGATAGTCTCTCTTTAATTTTATACTGGAGCCTACTTGATTCAGGCTTCCCAAGTGGTGCTGGGGATAAAGAACCCACATGCCAATGCAGGAGAGGTGAAAGGGTTTGATTCCTGGGTTTGAAAGATCCCCTGGAGGAGAGCATGGCAACCCACTCCAGTATTTTTGCCTGGAGAATTCCACAGACAGAGAAGCCTGGCGGGCTACCATCCATGGGGTTGCAAAGAGTAGGACATGACTGAAGCGACTGAGTGCGCACGCACACAGAGTTGATTGACAGTGTTGTGTCAGTTTCAGGTGAAAAGCAAAGTGATTTAGTTATACAGATTCATACGTCTAATTCTTTCTCAGATTCTTTCCCCATACAGGTTACTATAGAGTGTGTGCATGCTGAGTTGTTTCAGTCATGTCTGACTCTTTGCGACCCTATGGACTGTAGCCTACCAGATTACTCTGTCCATGGGATTCTCCGGGCAAGAATACTGGAGTGGGTTGCCGTACCCTTCTCTAGAGGATCTTCCCAACCCAGGGATCAAACTCAAGTTTCTTTTGTCTCCTGCATTGGCAAGTGCTTTTTTTTTTTTTTTACGCTGGTGCCACATGGGAAGCCCTGTTATAGAGTAGTGAGTATTAATAGAATTCCCTGTGCTCTACAGTAGGTCCTCGTTGATTATCTATTTTGGCTAGTCTCTGGTGGTGTCTTCGCTTATTCCTTTGACTCTGTCATCCATCTGTTTTCTCCCAGTGCCCTGACTGATAGAGTTATTTCCTGGTTATGACTTTAGCTTGTACATATATCAATTGTTCTGTTTAAATCTGCTGTACATGAAAGTTCTGAGGATATCTTGCAGGCTAAGGAGTAAGACTTGTAAACGCCCTCCTGCAGGAAGAACAGTGAATACATTCATAAATACTTATCTACACTTCTAATCTCAAAACCAGTTGTTAATTATTAATTAAGGGCTTTTATCTTCGCTAGAAGTTTTAACGTAAGAAATTAGTGGCTAAATTTACTTCCTAATATTAAATGCAAGACAATATTTAAACACTTGTGAAATATAATTACACTTTCACTATCACTTTCCTATTCATTATTAGCCACGGGGTAAAACATTAAATCAAACACAATGTAAATTTGGCAGCTAATCTTTGCTAGTACAAGTGTTTTCCAGTGTTTAGTCTTTGCCTATGATGTATATAATTACATGCCACAAAGAAGTGAAAGAATAAATAACCAAATAAAATCTTTTTAACACATTGAAATGCTCATTGTTCTCCAACTGCACATTAGCTTAACACCATCCCCTCCCCCAAAGTAGTTCATTGCTACAAAGGATATTTATTGCATACTTGTATCAATCTTATGGTCTGTGATGTGGGAAGTTCAAAAGATTCCTGGAGAATGACATCCTGTATTCTAGAAGACTCCTTGACAGTGTCACAAGCCCATTAATCATTGGTTGGTAAGAAGTAAAATGAAACCCCAAGTTTAATCTTCCTTTATAGAAAACAACACAACAGTCAGCAGGTACTTAGGACCCAGCCAACCAGATATTAGAGTGTACGAAAGAGCAGTCTTCATGCATCCCTAACAAATTGTTCTTTTTACTCTAAGTGAGCAGTCAATTTATGGCTTCAGGACTCTTTCGGAAGAGCCAAGAATAGTCAATAGATAAGAGCACATATGATACTTCACATCTGTATCTGCTACCCATTGAGAACTCAAAGTGTGGGGTAGCAAAACCCGAAAGATGGACACTGAGCCCTCAGTATTTAATTACTTTCTGAAAATAAGCATGTTAATGAACTACAAGTCCATTTAGAAGACTAAATAGCACCTCATCTCCCAAATTCCTTCCAAACCCAGAAGCTGGTTTTGACATTGTTGGTAGGAGACTTGTAGGCTTCTCTCTGTGTTTGAGGGTCAAGGGATAAGGGGAAGGGAATATTTAAATAAGTGGATTGAACTGGTCTATTAAGAAGACCTTGACAGATATGCCCAATAAGGTTTTGGGTTTCCCTGGTGGCTCAGATGTAAAGAATTTGTCTGCAGTGCGGGAAGCCCAGGTTTGATACCTGGGTCAGAAAGATACCCTGGAGAAGGGAATGGCTACCCACTCTGATATTCGTTCCTGGAAAATTCCATGGACAGAGGAGTCTGGTGGGCTACAGTCCATGGGGGTCACAAAGAGTCAGACATGACTGAAGCCACTTAGCACACGCGATAACATTATAGGTTACAGTGACTACCAACAAATTTTTAACTCTGTTAAACAAGAACTTAGGATACTTAAAGCTTGCACACTTATTTATTAAAGCTTGATAAAATGTAGTCACAGTTTAAAAAGATATTGATGGAACTTATTTATAATTTTTAGCTGTAATCAAGGAAAATTAAATAATTTTAGGTCTCGGGGGAGGTCTAATTAGAGTTGTGAGGACTTTTGTTTGATTTTTGTTTTAGAATTGTTGAAAGTAACCTCCAAACCTGGAATGATATAATGGAATGTCTGATACACACACACACACACACACACACACACACATATATCACAAAAGGTAAAATTTATTTTAATCAATATTTAATTTTATTACTGTCACAGTTTCAGGGGCTGATTTGGAAATTTGATATATTCTTGGCAGTTCCTACATTGGATTGCTTCAACTAAATGTTTAGGCTTCTCCACTTGAACTAAGATGACATGAAATCATGTATTCTTTTGACATATTTGCTGACTACTTCTTCAAAACCATTGAGCTCCTACCTTGGTGAAACACTTAATATATTTAGGTTTTACAAAGTCACCTCTGCTTGGCCTTCAAACTGGTGCTGTGCTTCCTGGTAGCAAAGGTAAAAGGGAAAGTAAAGGTGTTAGTCACTTAGTCATGTCCAACTCTTTGCAACCTGGACTATAGCCTGCCAGGCTTCTCTATCCATGGAATTCTCCAGGCAAGACTACTGGAGTAAGTTGCCATTTCCTTCTCTGGGGGACAACTTCCTGACCTAGGGATCAAACCCAGGCCTCCTACATTGCAGGCAGATTCTTTACCATCTGACCACCTGGGAAGCCCAAGGGGACCCTGTAGCTGCATGGACCACGAATTGAACCCTGGCCTCCTGCATAGCAGGCAAGAATTCTGCCACTGAAGCGCTCACGTCTATTTAGTTGCAGGGGGGCAGGGGGGAGGAGAACACCTGTCTTTTTACTGCAAAGGTAAAGGACTATATTAATGCTTAAACTCTCTGGTAGTTGTGATGCTCAAGAAAGAAATTACCTTAATGACTCTTCATTTGTCACCTCTAGAAACAAGCAATTTGAATATTTCCTTTATTATGATATATTAGAACTTCATTAATAAGGAAGTCTTACAAACAGGCTATCATTTTTTGAGAAAGATCACACTGTGCTAAATAATGAGATATGGGAATACATTGAACAGCTTGACTTCTGCTGACTTTTACTTAAGAGCATGAAGTATTTTAGATTAGACTGTGTTAGTATTGATGAAACATGCACAATGGGGGAAATTATTTAAAGGCTTTATTCTATTTGGGGAGCTAGATAAATTGTATAATTTTAAAATAAAGCTCTATGACCTGGCAGTAAGGAAACAGCAACTCTTAATATGCTGTTGGAGAGAGTGAAATTGGGTCAACCTTTTTAGAAGGCAATTGAGTAATGTTGATCAAATTTACAATGCATTTACCCATTGACCCCAAAATTACACATATAGATTTGAATTCATCCCTAGATAAACTTGTAAAAGTACACCAGATTAGATGTTAAGAGTGTTCATTATAGTACTTTTGAAATAGCAGAAGAAAAACATTAGAAAAATAATCTAAATACACAGCAATAAGGGAATGGTTAAATTAAATATATTCATTAAAAGGAACACCCTGAACCATTAAGAAGTATAAGGTAATTCTGTATATGCTGATATGGATATACAGAATTACCTTCTATCAATATGTGTTCATAAATAAGTCATCATTGTTGGTTTTTACTTTTATACACTTAAAAAACTCACTAAATAATATTCTTGGAGAAGGAAATGGCAACCCACTCCAGTATTCTGTCTGGAAAATCCCATGGACAGAGGAGAGGAGACTGGCGGGCTATAGTTCATGAGGTCTCAAAGAGTCGGACATGACTAAGCGACTAAGCACAAATAATATTCTACAAAATAATGAAACACTTCTTGAGGTTATCAAGGTCAGGAAGCATGACAAGCTCTAGCTTTTGAAGGACTGCATTGTCAGGAAGTCAACTCAAGTTGTCTATGTAGTATTCTCATTACAAACAGAAGTCAGTTCCTACACCACCATTCCCTGAATCAAGAGTGCATCTTCTAGCCATACAGAAGATAGACCCTCCTGGGGAGGGAGAGGGAGACATTATATCTACTTCCTCTCCTGAGCAAGAAGATTTTAATGTTATTACAATCTTTTTTTACTAGAATATGGTAAGAGAACATACCACTAAGGAAAGACCTCTCTAAACATGCCTTCATGCTTGATGGATCTAACTTTGATTCAGAATGGAGAGAAAATTTGCTTCCTCTAACCTCAGAATGGAGAGAAAATTTGTTGCCTGTTTCCCTTGGACCCAGGAGGTTAACACAGCAAGACTCTATTTTGGAAGCCACTCCAAAAGGAAACAATAAAATGACTGTTTTTTGCTCTTTTGAATCTTTCCAGAATTGCGACTTCTGGTGAGCCCTTCTGTGTGTCTGAATCAGAGCATACAATTAAAGCCGAGGACTTCAAGTCACCTTTTAAAAACACTGAAGTCGCAGATGTGGAAACCAGGGGACTGGAGACATGAACAGCTGTAAGCTAATCATCTTGAATTGTTACACCAGGCACGCATTTTAGAACATAGCCAATAAGAAAAAAAGCACTAGACACATCTAGGGGTTTTACATGTTTGAAATTTTAGGTTCTGTTACATAAATTTTCAACTATCTCTTCTTAATAAAGAATGCACCATCTATTTTCTTCTAGACTAATTCAAACCTCTCTTGCCATAGAATAAACATTTGGGTAAATAGGACTCTTATCTGGAAAGTTACATTAATGGAAATTGAATTTAAAAGCTGACAGTGTGAAACTATAAAATTTTAACTTCCATTTTATATTCAAATAACAAACCTTAGTCTATGAGTATAGCTGAATGATTTTTTTCTAGTTTATTTTTTTAGGGCTCTAAGAAAACAACTGTAGGGTACCAAGTTACTTAAGTTGCTCCCAGGGAAATGATTTTGTCATGTAGATAAATTACAGTGAAAAACTAAGAGATTTTAATTATCTTATCCAAGGCACAAATCAGTTTGCCTCATGTCATTTTATAATTTTTAGGTAGTATTTGAAGAATCATATGCATTTCTGCTTATATAGACTTCAAAAGATGAAATAGCACTCTCTTTTCATTGACTGAACTTAGATAATTGAAATACAGAAATAGGGTGCAGAATAGAAAATAGCTATACATTTTGGTTGGAGAAGGAAATGGCAACTCACTCCAGTATACTTGCCTGGAGAATTCCATGGACAGAGGAGCCTGGCGGGCAGTCCATGGGGTTGCAAAGAGTCGGACATGACTGATCGATTCACACACACACACACATACATTTTGGTACCATTTATGATGGATATGGGCTTCCATGGTGACTCAGACGGTAAAGAATCTGCCTGTAATGCAGGAGTCGCAGGTTCCATCCCCTGGTCAGATAGATCCCCTAGAGAAGGCAACAGTAACTCACTCCAGTCTTCTTGCCTGGACTGGAATTGCATGGACAAAGAGCCTGGCAGGCTATAGTCCATAGAGTCGAATTGCAAAGAGTAGGACACAACGGAGAGACTAACACACATACACACATGATGAAAGTCTATTTGCTTCATCACAGCATATTCAACTAGTGTTTTTTTTTTTTTTCCTTTTTTAGACTGAAGTGTTTCCTGAAACTTCATCCCTGAAATTAACCCTTAATGATCATGTGGTGTAGATTATTGCTTGCATGAATGCTCAGACGCTTCAGTCATGCCCAACTCTTTGAGACGCCATGGACTATAGCCTGCCAGGCTCCTCTGCCCATGAGGATTCTCCAGGCAAGAATACTGAGTGGGTTGCCATGCCCTTCTCCAGGGGATCTTCCCAACCCAGGGATCGAACCCGCATCTCTTATGTCTCCTGCATTAGCAGGCAGGTTACTTACCGCTAGTGCCACCTGTGGATTATGAAAGTGAAAAGTGAAAGTTGAGTCGCTCAGTCGTGTCTGACTCTTTGCGACCCCATGGACTGTAGCCCACCAGGCTCCTCCGTCCATGGGATTTTCCAGGCAAGAGTACTGGAGTGGGTTGCCATTTGCCTTCTCCAGAGGATCGTCCCAACCCAGGGATCGAACATTGTAGGCAGACACTTTACCGTCTGAGCCACCAGAAGTAGAATCAAATTAGTGGGGAAAGTATTTTGGCATACTTTTCATGATCTGTCCACTACTGAGAAACACTATCTTGTAGAGGAAAAGATAGAACTAAGGTAAATAAGGGCAGAACAAGAAGATTTCAGGGGTTTCCTAAACTTATACGTACCTCTTTTGTTGGGATGGTATCAGATGTGACTAATGTTAACATTTTTTTAGATCTTTAAACCTTATTTTTGGTATCAATTTAGCCTTAGTTTACGGAAGCCCATACACTGAAGGCTGGGGCCCGAGGAGTGAAAGATGGGGTGCACAAAGTGCTGAGGTAATTTTACACATACTCACTCCAAATTATGGAGCTTTAATTTTGTTTTGTATTTTTTAGGAATCAAACCACAGCCCTTGCTCCACAAGAAACACTCTTGAGAGCCAAAGATTTATCTGTAATTCTTAAAGCATATGTCCTGGTGACATCCCTAACTCCTCTGCGTGCTTTCATTCATTCGACTGGCATGGTTTGGAATCCACCAAAGAAAAAACGCTTCACTGTCAAGGTAAAATTTCCATCGAAGCAGTTATTTCCCACAAAGTATACCGAAGATAAGTAAAGTGAGTTGGGCTGCCTTTTTTTGACCTCTGTGATTATCAACTCCCATGGAACAAAGATTGTATCATTTTATTGCTGCAAGCAGAGATTTTCATTTAATAAGTGTAGTTCAAAATCACCTAGAAATAGCTTCACTCGAGATCACGAAGGCTACATCTTTTTTTTTTTTTTTTTCTCAGTTTATCGTTTTAGTTGGTTCTTTGACCCATTATAAAGCTAGTTTTCAGCTATGGTCTGTTTTTCTTGAGTTGACTTTCTACCTAAGAAAAATGTAGTCAGTGCAACAAAGGAAAATATAGTTTTGCCCTTATGCTTTTTGCTTTTATTTTAGGAAGCATATTGCCTATTTCATTTTGCCATTCAATATGGAATATTTGTTGAGTAAAAAACACCTCTCTCAAGGATGTCTGACATAGTGAGCCCTGATATAAAGCATGATGAGAAAGTTTTCAGGGAAGAATTTAATAATAACCTCCAAAAAGTTTAGTTATAAGAGCTAATTCAGCTTAGCTCAGTCAAAAATAAAGTCTAATAAGAGTATATTTGATAAATATTAAGGAGTTTCTGATTTTACAAAATTAATTGTCCAAATCGCAGGTAAGAGGAAATATATACGTGCTTTCTTTCAGTTTCCTCCCACTTCCTCTTATCTGTTTTCTGAACAATTGCTACTGCTGCTGCTGCTGCTAAGTCGCTTTAGTCATGTCCGACTCTGTGCGACCCCATAGACGGCAGCCCACCAGGCTCCCTCGTCCCTGGGATTCTCCAGGCAAGAACACTGGAGTGGGTTGCCATTTCCTTCTCCTTCTGAACAATTACTTCTGTAAAATCAAACAAAATGCCTTCAAAGAACAAATACCACACAGTCCCACTTACAGAAGGAATCTAAACTAGTCAAACTCACAGGAGCAAAGAATAAAATGGTGGTTACCAGGGGCTGGAGAGGTATTAGTCTAAGGGTATAAAATTTCAGTTATGCTAAATAAGTCCTAGAGATGTATATGCTTACAGTATAGTGCCTATACTTAATAATACTGAGATTTGCTAAGAGGATAGATTTTAAGTGTTCTTATCACTAAACAAATACGTAGGATGGAGGGAAACTTTTGGAGGGGATAGATCTGTTTATAACTTATTGCAGTGATGGTTTCATGGGTGTATACGTATCTCTAAACTCATCATCTTGTATATATTAAATATGCACAGATTTTTGTATTCTAATCAGAATAAAATGGTTTAATAAAAAGAGAAGGCACAAGTGCCTCTTATAATTTCAAGATATTTAAAAGTGACTATAATTGATACTTTTCAGAAGTTATCCTACATAAACTACACTTTAAGTTTTGGAAAATCTTCCAACAGTGAAAGATTTTTAAAGGCACGTTTAAATATTGTCAGTGAAAAAACAGATAAGCATGATAAAAGATGCAAGGGTTATATCGCTTAGTAAAATAGATAACTGATATTGTAAGGAAATGGTGTTGATGACTTAGGTCTTAAAGGGTAGTTAAATTCAAGGACAATAATCAGTATATTATATCAGTATATATGATTTTTAATTAATCATGAAAAACTGGAATCTAATTTGGTTTGTCTTTTGTGTTGTCTCCACAACACAAGTCTTCACAGTGGCTATTTATATTCCCTGCTGCTGCTACTACTGCTAAGTCGCTTCAGTCGTGTCCGACTCTGTGCGACCCCATAGATGGCAGCCCACCAGGCTCCCCCATCCCTGGGATTCTCCAGGCAAGAGCACTGGAGTGGGTTGCTATTTCCTTCTCCAAATTTATATTCCCTAAGAACCTTTAATTAATTATTCTCCAGTTACCCTTTTCTGTTAAATTGAATTGTATGAAATTGCTGACAATTGTGACCTACAAAAAACTACAGTTTCCTATGATTCAACCAAGTAATTGGAACTTGGATATAAAGAGATACAAGAATCATATTCCTCAACTCATGTCACATTCATGTATTTGGAAAATGTTTGTTGAGCAGAGATCAGAATCCTTGTCCTTGTAGAACTTGCAACATCTGTGTGTGCAGTTTTCTTGTTTTATCTATTTATTACATTTTATCCCATTTCCCACTTAATTCTCCTTCCCCTCAAGTGTGAGTCACTCAGTCATGACCGACTCTTTGTATCCTCATGGACTTCGCCCACCCAGATCCTCTGTCCTTGGAATTCTCCAGCAAAGAATACTGGAGTGGTTGCCATGCCCTTCTCCAGGGGATCTTCCTGACCCAGGGATGGAACCTGGGTTTCCCACATTGCAGGTAGATTCTTTACTGTCTGAGCCCAGAAACCCCTCAAAGGCCATCATTATAATGACTTAATGTGTATTTTTTGTGCATATTTTTGTAAAATAAGCTTCTTTATTTTGTTATACATGTCAGTATTTTTAGTATATAAATTGTATTGTATTAGATAATTTTTTTCTAACTTTTTTTTTTAATGCAGCACTGCACACATTTAGGAAGAAACCATACACATCGCTGTGTGTACATCTTCTGTGTTACTTTTCAGTGATTTATGGTATTGCTAATGTGTATTGCATTGTATTTTACCTATCCACAGCTCCAGTGATAGACATCCTGATTGCTTCAACTCTTGGCTGAAGCAAACAATACTTCAAATGTACAAATCCTTCTGTTTGACTCTTTATGAACCTGTATATCATTTTCTGAAGAATACATACCCAGAGTGGAATTGCTGGGTCATAAGATAGAGGTTCATTTGATAGAATTAAATATTGCCAGTTTGCCCTTCAGAATGCATATATCCATTTCCATGCCCCAACAATTAGGCCAATATTTGACCTTTTCCAGCTCCGTCAAGTGAAAAGTGGGAACTCATTCTTGCAAATAGCTCAATTTGTCATCTATTAACCTTATTACATGGGCTTCCCTGGTGGCTCAGATGTTAAAGCGTCTGCCTCCAATGCGGGAAAACTGGGTTCGATCCCTGGATCAGGAAGATCCCCTGGAGAAGGAAATGGCAACCCACTTCAGTATTCTTGCCTGGAGAATCCCAAGGACAGAGGAGCTTGGTAGGCTACAGTCCACGGGGTCGCAAAGAGTGACTTCACTTTCACAACCTTATTACAGTGTTCTGATTAGAAATCTTCAGCTGATTAATCAAATTCATTTTTTCCTTATGGTTCCTCTTCAGAAATTTGTCTCAGAAATCATTTCTTATCTCTTAAGTCACTTCTCCATTTTTTCCATTACCTTTATAATTTTTCTGGACATATAAATATTTAATTAAATTAGAGCTCCACCTCTGATGCAGTTTTTTTCTCTATAAATGGGTTCTCACGAGCTAAAAACTTATTATTCCCTATGAATCTACTATCACATGTATTTATAACAATCTACCTGTATGCGGGGATGCCTCTGGGATTTCTGTTCTGTTTCAGTTGGCCCACTTGTTTTTATTATTTTGGCAATATAAATATTTATTCATGGCTGACAGGGGAGGTTCATCTTTTTTACTCTTTATTTTCAAGATTAGGTTAACTATATGGTAACATTTATTTCCTTATAAACATTTTAGAATATCAAATATACTTTTTTTTTCACAGTTTATGATTTTATTTTTTTTTAATTAATTTTTATTTTTTAGTTTGTTTTGCTTTACAATACTGTATTCGTTTTGTTACACATTGACATGAATTAGCCATGAGTGTACAT
>SJXQ01001443.1:50032-148485 GCA_006408695.1 Aepyceros melampus | reverse complement strand
GGAAGAATCAATATAGTGAAAATGAGTATACTACCCAAAGCAATCTACAGATTCAATGCAATTCCTATCAAGATACCAGCGGTATTTTTCACAGAGCTAGAACAAATAATTTCACAATTTGTATGGAAACACAAAAAACCTCGAATAGCCAAAGCCATCTTGAGAAAGAAGAATGGAACTGGAGGAATCAACCTGCCTGACTTCAGGCTTTACTACAAAGCCACAGTCATCAAGACAGTATGGTACTGGCACAAAGACAGAAATATAGATCAATGGAACAAAATAGAAAGCCCAGAGATAAATCCACACACCTATGGACAGCTTATCTTCGACAAAGGAGGCAAGAATATACAGTGGATTAAAGACAATCTTTTTAACAAGTGGTGCTGGGAAAACTGGACAACCACTTGTAAAAGAATGAAATTAGATCACTTTCTAACCCCATACACAAAAATAAACTCAAAATGGATTAAAGATCTAAACGTAAGACAAGAAACTATAAAACTCCTAGAGGAGAACATAGGCAAAACACTCTCTGACATAAATCACAGCAGGATCCTCTATGACCCACCTCCTAGAATACTGGAAATAAAAGCAAAAATAAACAAATGGGATCTAATTAAAATTAAAAGCTTCTGCACAACAAAGGAAACTATAAGCAAGGTGAAAAGACAGCCTTCTGAATGGGAGAAAAAACAAATATACTTTTTAAATCCTACTAAAATTTCAATATATAATAACATTGAATTTATAGTTTAATTTTTGAAGAATTGATTTTCATAATATTAAGTCTCTCTGTTATTCAGGTCATTTTATTTGTCCTTTGTTAGAGTTTATTATTTTTTCCTCCACAGAGATCTTATATAGTCTTGCTTAAGTTTACTTTGAGATTCCCTAAAGTATTTTTTGATATTGGTTTTTAAATTATATTTTCCAGTTGGTTATTACTAGGATAATCCGTACATGCTAAGTTGCTTCAGTCGTGACTGACTCTTTGCAACCTTGTGGACTGAAGCCTGCCAGGCTCCTCTGTCCACGGGATTCTCCAGGCACGAACGCTAGAGTGGGTTGCCATTTCCTTCTCCTGGGGGGTCTTCCTGACCCAGGGATCAAACCCAAATCTCATCTCTTTTGTCTCCAGCACTGGCAAGTGGGTTCTTTACCACCAGTGCCACCTGGGAAGCGCATTATTAGGATTGCAGGCATTGCGGGCAATTTTTTCCCATCTGAGCCACAAGGGAGGCCCATTATTAGGATAGAGAAATTCTGCTTTTAGAGCTGAACTTCTGTTTGATAAACTTGTTTCAGTAAGTTCACTATCAATATCATTGGTTTTACTAGATGTTTTATCTGCAAAAATAAAGCCATGTTGATCTCTTTTCCCTTTAATTCTTAGCTATCTTTTCTTCTTCCTTTTTTTTGACTAACGTTGTCCAGGATAGCCAATACTATCTTTAAAAGTAGAATTCATAGTGTTCTTGAGTTGAGTATCATTTAAGATGGACACATCTCAGGTCTCTCTGTTAAGTAAAATGCTTACAGTAGGTTTTTTGTATTTAACCTTTACAGTCTCTGCCAAAGCAAGGAGAATAGTACAGTTAACTACAGTGGGCCTATCATTACATTTCAGGCAATCATGGTTATCCTCATGTTCATCTGGTGTATTTTGTTGCTAGATTTTCTTTTGATTACAAGCTCCCTGCATACATGAGATAAAACCTACTTGATTATTCTGGACTATTTTCAATACTCTGTTGAATTTATTTACAATTTTTATACCTATGTTCATAAATGATGTGGACTTATATTTTCTTATGTTTCTCATATGGTTTTTATAGTTTACATTATTTGTACTTCATAAAATTAAGCTGGATAACATTCACTTTTTCAGTTTTTTGGATCAGTTTATATAAGAGAGGAGTTAGATTGCTCTCAAGAATTTGGTACAAGTCTCTTGAAAAAATAGATTTGAAGGGTTTTTTAAAAACAGCATTGACATTTCCATTTATTGAAAACATTTTGGTTGATTTTAAGTTCTCAATTTCTTCATGTACAGGTATTTTGGGGGAGGAGTTACCAATTTCATCAAATTTTGAAATTCTTTAGTGTATAGTAGATTATAGTGTTTTTATTTTTATATCTGTTGTGTTTGCAGCTATTTCATCTTTTTCAGTTTATCCTTTGTACATAAGCACTATGCATTTTCTCCTTATTTTCCTATTAAAATTGTCAGAAGTTTTCTGCTGGTTGGTTAAATCTTTTTAAAGAAACTAGTTTTTTACTTTGTTAATTTTTTCATCATTTTGGTGTTGTTGTTCCCAGTTTCACAGATTTATGCTGTTATTTGCATCATTTCTTGGCTTCCAGTATTTTGTTTGCTCTGTTGTTCCTTTTTAGTTTCTCATTTGAATGTTTGCCTCCTTTACGCTTAACATTTTTGTTTCTAGCAAAAATGGCTAAAGCTATGCATTTCTTTTATGTCCTGCTTTAGTCATGTCCCATAAATGTCAAGTTATCTAATTCTAAATACTTTTTAATATTCTTTATGATTGCCTTGCTTAGCTCAAGGTATTTGAGAACACATTCAATTTATAAAGAAAGGATTCTTTTTCAGCTATCCTTTTGTTATGAATTCCTGATTTACTGCATTATTATCAGAGGACAAATCCTGTATGCTACTGGTATCTTGGAATTTATCCAGGCTTTCTTTTATTGACTAATAATTTTTATATTAAAAAAAATCTTCCATGAGTGCTTAGAAACAAAAACTCTACATGGGTATAGAATTCTATATATATTTAAAGGCTCACTTATTAATCATATTCTGCGGATACTTGATTTCTTCCTGTTTGATCTACTAGTTGCTAAGTGGAATGTGTTAAGATCTCTGACTAAAAGTGTTGGTCTGCTTCTCCCTGTCATTCTGGTAGTTGGATATTCTGAAATCATGTTTGTTACCTATTATGACGGCTACAACTCCTTTTTCCACAGTTCCTCTCTGTGCACATGTGCTCACTCGCTCAGTTGTGTCCAACTCTTTGCCACCCCGTGGACTGTAGCCTGCCAGGCTCGTCTGCCATGAATTTTTCAAGCAAGAATACTGGAGAGGGGTGCCGTTTACTACTCTAGGGGGTCTTCCCGACCCAAGGATCGAATCCATGTCTTTTGAGTCTTCTGCACTGGTAGGCAGTTTCTTTACCACTGCGCCCATAGTTCCTTTAGCCAGTATATTTTACTTTCTTTTGTCTTAGGATATGACGCTTAAATTCTGTTTCAGTCTATGTTAAGATTTTTGTGAATTTTCTTTTGGTTCATATTTTTGTTTTCACCTATGTTTTAAAAATTTTTCCCTTTTGACATGTCTTTGTAGTAAATGTATTTTTTAATAGTCAGTAGAGTTTTGAAATTTACTGTTCTCACCCAATCTGAGAATCTTCATTTTTTAATTTATGGTTTTTAATTGACTTGCATAGATTATTTAGGACTTATTCCTCCTATCTTATTTTCTAAAATTTTGAGTGTATTCATTTGTTTCATTTAAAATATCTTTTCCTATTTTTCCCTGTAGAGATGAAATTTTCTTCTGTTAGCTTAAAAGTTATATATTCTTAATGTAACATACTGTGGATATCCTTCATTTGAGACATGCACTCATGCTTATTTTCTCCTATTAGGTTCTTAAATTTTAGTATATTCCACTCTGCCCCCTCATGACTAATGTCATTTGCTGTCTATATCACTTCTCCATATTCCATCGTCCCAGTGTAGATTTAAAAATTCTGATTGAAATAATCATTTGGGTGGGGTTATTTTCTTAAAAAACAAAGCCATAATCAAACTTTATCGAGGAATTTGTCACCTGCACATCCCCTGATTTACAGCATCCTCCTAGATTCGCTTCTTTTCTTATCTGTGTTTTCAGTTTGAGCCTGAAGTCTTTACTCTAATTCTGGGGAATTTGTTTCCATTATTTCTTGTAATATTTTTGCCACAGTATTTTCCTCTGTTGTTCAAATTTCGACTCCTTCATTTCATGTGCTAATACCCCTTAACTTGAGAAAGTAGAGTGGTTCAGTCGTGTCCGACTCTGTGCGACCCCATGGACGGCAGCCCACCAGGCTCCTCTGTCCATGGGATTTTCCAGGCAAGAGTACTGAAGTGGGGTGCCATTGCCTTCTCAACTTGAGAACTATGTACATTTTTACTCACATCTATTGATTTCTTACTGTCTTTCCTCTCAATTCTTTTTAATGATCCTTTTCTATATTTCATTTTCCTACCTCTACCATTATTTCTAATATGAGGATATTAATCATGCTTATTTTAATTTCCTAATCCATTAATTTTATTTTTTTATAATTTTTTAACTTTGTATTTTATATTGGAACATAGTTGATTAACTATTATGTTAGTTTCAGGTATAAAAGTGATTTCGTTATACATATACATGTTTCTATTCTTTTTCAAATTCTTTTGACCTTTAGTTTGTTACATGATATTGATTAGAGTTCCCTGAACTATGCAGTAGGTCCTTGTTGGTTATCGATTTTAAATATAGCAGTGGGCACATACCAATCCCAAACTCCCTAAATAGTCCCTTCCACCCACTCTTCCCCACTGGTAACCATGAATTCATTCTTTAAGTCTGTGAGTCTGTTTCTGTCTTGTAAATAAGTTCATTTGTATCATTTCTTTTTAGATTCTTCATATAAGCAATATCATATTTCTCTTTCTCTGTCTGACGTACTTCACTCATTATGACAGTCTCTAACATCCATGTTGCTGCAAATGCCTAGCTCATTAATTTTAGAAGTCCAATGTTCTATCCATTGCCACAGAGCCCCTGTGGCTTTAGAAGCATGGTTTTAGAAGCATGATATATGGCATTTAGTTTATTACTTTCTTTTCGAGGTGGTTGTACTTTTCACGTGTGCCCTCTCTTGTTCTTTGAGCTTAAGTTATCCTTCAGATACTATTTATTCTAGTAGTTATCATATCAGGGGAAGGCCAGGTAAATCGGAAGGGGATGGAAGACCTCCCTGGTGGTCCAGTGGTTAAGAATCCACCTTGCCAGTCAGGGGACGTGGGTTCGATCCCTACTGAGGAACTAAGATCTCCTGTGCTGTGGAGCAGCTAAGCCCGCACGCTACAACTGCTGAGCCAGTGCATTGCAGCGAGTCTGAGCACGTTTGCAATGAAAGGTCCCACCTGCTGCAACTAACACCCAATGCAGCCAAATAAATAAACGTTTCAAAAAACCCACAACAGTGACAAAAGAGGGCTGAAGGTGAGTTCCAGGCATTCAAAAGCACTTTTCATCATCTCTCTCTGCCACCATGGTATCAGGTGACTTCTGTGTTCAGAATCTCACTCCCTAATCCCTTAAATCGAAGAGTCTTGGGAGGAGACAGGATAATTCATCAACCTGAGGGTTTGGGAGAGAAGGAGGTGGAGGAATGAATGCCAGATGTGATGTAATCCCACACATCTCATCAGCTCCTCACCTGAGTGAGACATTCAGCAACCTGAATCCTATAGGCTTCACATCCCTAACAGAGAAGGAGCAGTCACTGATTGTTCTCGGGGACCACCCAGGAGAGGCCAGAGGGAAGCAAAAACGCTTTTGCTTTGAGAGGAACCTGTCCTCTCAAAGAAATCTCTGGCAACACTCTCCTCTAATTGCAGTCATCCCTGCCCACAGTAGCTCAGACGGTAAAGAATCTGCCTGCACTGCAATCCCTGGGTTGGGAAGATCCCCTCAAGTAGGAAATGGCAACCCACTCCAGTATTCTTGCCTGGAGAACTCCATGGACAGAGGAGCCTTGTGGGCTACAGTCCATGGGGTTGGAAAGAGTTGGGCATGACAGCAACTAACACTGCCCACGCCCACAACTGTCCCAGCCAGTTCAAAATATCTCTCAGAATCACTGTCACACAAGTTTTGATTTGTCCTTTAGTTAAATTCATACTTCAATCTCACTTAACCTGTAATAGTTCACTATCTTGCTGGGAAACTAAAGCTCCTAGATATTCCAGGTAATTGTTTTTAAGTTGTTTTCTTTTTTCCTTTATTTAAGCACCACATTCCCCCAATCCTGGTAGAAATGATAACTTTTTTGTGTGTGTGAAAGTATTTCCTGAAGGAAAATTGTATGAAAAGAAAGCTCTTTGTGATGTGATTTTCTCTAGATCTTCATGCTTTATTCAGTACCTTGTTTCTTCTTATTCATATCTTTGTCATTTCTGCAGGACAGATGTGAGCTGCAGTCTTAGCACAGGAAAGCACGTAGCTCTTGTCATTTCCATCCTCTCCTTGAGATTTGTCTTTCAAAATCTTGCCTGACTGTTCTAGACAATACTATTATCTGCTCTCAAAGGGAAGGTAGTACAGCTTCCTGGGTTAATGTGCCAGAGAGCAGTGATTTCCTTCTAGAGGCCAGAGTTATATTCCATGCTGCAGATAGATTCAGAAAGCCAGGGTCTATATTTTTACCCTTCAGTGGAAGTACTTATAGCTTCCATTAAAACACATAGATTATACTTATCTGTTAAATCATTCACCCATCCTCCAAAATATAGCTTCTGCGTGATATTTTTAGATGTGAAAAAATACATGGAAATGTTTTCAATGCTAATGTGACAGATAGGACCAAGACCTACTTAAAAGACTAACCATGTGATATGTGTGAGTGTTACTGGCTCAGTCGTGTCTGAGTTTTTGTGACCCCGTGGACTGTAGCCTGCCAGCCTCTTCCGTCCCTGGAGTTCTCCAGGCAAGGATACAGGAATGGGTTGCCATTCCCTTCTCCAGGGGATCTTTTGGACCTAGGGATTGAACCCAGGTCTCCTGCATTGTAGGCAGATTCTTTACCGATTGAGCTACTAGGGAAGCCCAACCAGGTGATACCAATGTTTTATTAAATACTATTCTGAAAATTCCACAAGACATAATTTGTGTGTTTGTGCACTGAGTTCTGAATCCTAGGGCTGAATCATTAGTGATTTATGCACTGGGCAGTGAAGCAGGCCCACTAAACTGGTTATCAGTGGCCGTTTATAGAACATTCTGGCAGCTAAAGGAGTATGAAAGCAGTAACAGATTTAACTGTGAGTTCATTTATTTCCAATTAAGTCTGCTGCTGAGATACTGTATGTGGTAAAGCTTTAGAGAGAGTTGAAAAATATCATCAATGCAAATATGAGAAATAATGGAAGTAGAAGCTTTATAAACTAAATTTTTCTAAAATTCTCTTCTGTACAAAAGAATAATTTAAAATATAAGTATTTGAGATTTCCAAAGACTGTTCACATGTACCAGGGGAGGATGAAAAAGGGCAAGAAAATTAAGGCAAATGCAAGATTTGATTACTATATCCTATGATCCAGTTTTAAAACAACTATTTTGCTGCTGTTAAGGCAATGTCATTTTCCTGGTGAATAAATCCAACTTTAAGCTATATTTTATTCAGAAAATTCTTCCCTGAAAAAAATCTCTCAATTCAATGATAAAACACTCCAGTTATACCTATGAATTGACCCGTCAAACTCTTCCACAGCCATTCTAACCAAAACTTTCAGTCAAATGCATCCATGGCTGTCTTTAAACACAGGTCATATAGATTAACTGCAAGAAATTTAAATTTGGTTTTTAGAGTGAAAAGACACAATTATCCCTTCATCCACTGTAAAGTTATCCAACAGAGAGGAAACTCTTATCTGTAACTTCTTTATGATGTCTGGAAATTCTTTATACCTGTGATCATAGCTGACTGCTTTGATGAAAATGTATTGCTGGAGTGACTTATGATTCCTGGAAGAAGACTTAGCCAAAGCCTTATTTTGTCTAGCAGAGACATAATTTAAATGAATTCCTGTTTCGATCTGCAATTCCATATTTGAAGATGTTCTTTTGTTGATATTTGGTATTCAAAAGTTACATGAGGATAATTCCTTGAATGTAATCAGCTCTTGATACATACTTGGGATGAATTCCATCAGCGATCATTTAAAAATGTTTAACCATGTGAAGAAATTGCTCAAGGCTATTTACTCCCTAACTGTTTTAATTCAGCCCTTGTGTTTTGCAAGCATCTTCTAGTGGCCTTCCAGTAAATGTAATAGACAGATGTCATCATCTGAATTTCTAGGCAAGGCCACTTTGATAAAAATGGGAAAACACAGGACATTGCTGGCTTTGCTCAAGTCAGTATCTATGAGAATCATCTCCGATGTAAACCAAAGTTAAAGCAAGCTTGCGCCCAGTCTCTAAATCACCAGCTGTCTACCCCACTGCATTGGCCTTCGGGGGACCATTCTTCCATTTCCAGTTCCCTCTCACATCGATGGAATCAGCAGATGTGTACAGAGGAACAGTGAACCTTGGCAAAGAGGGGCATGTTGTTACTTACAAGGACCCCTTTTAATGGATGCGTATATCTCTTATTCAATTTTGGAAACGACACAGTTGCAGGGATGAAGTTAGCCTCATTTGTCGTCGATATTTATGCTGTGCCTTTCATAATGTCAGATGAGATACCTCATATATTCCCAAGGTAAAAATGAGTAATATCTTTGGAAGCAGGTATAAAGTTACAATACAGTTTTTCAACTTGAGGAAGTGTTCTTCTCCTGATTTTCATTTTACTTCTAAGACTACAGACTATGGAACAGACCTTGTAAAAGACTTTTTCACTGAGCATCTGGCTCTTCTGTAGGCCTGGGAGATTTATGTCAGCTGTAGGAAGAATGTGAATAAAACCCTGCTTCTGGGAGTTTGTAAAATGAGTTGATGTATTACTTAGTCTACTCTTGCTTGGATTAAATTTTAAAATTGCATCAGGGTGTTCATTTTTAAGTATGATTTTATATAAATAGGAATTATAGATAACCAGCATAAAATTAAAGAAACATGTGACTAGAGCTGAATTACAATAAAACTCAAATAATAATTGCAAAATTAACACTTATCAACCCACACTGATATTAAATACTATTTCAGATCTGTTTGCTCTAGAAAAAGAATGATTATTTTGCACATGATTTTAAAGTGCATAAATGCAAAACAATGTTATGCTGTTAATGGCATTGGTGTGTTGAAGGCAGCTT
This sequence comes from Aepyceros melampus, assembly GCA_006408695.1. NCBI lineage: Eukaryota > Metazoa > Chordata > Mammalia > Artiodactyla > Bovidae > Aepyceros > Aepyceros melampus. The sequence continues at coordinate 139,380 of SJXQ01001443.1, read as the reverse complement.
TATTCTTTCATTCACTCATTCATTTCCACCTTGTCCCATAAAAGCTTTCAAGTAATTCTGTACATTCATTCATTTATTCTTTTATGGAATCTGGATTATTAGCCTAAATAGGAAGAAAAGTATTCATTATTTATGGTCACATTTACTTGATCCAAAATGACCATTTAAACATATGACCCTAAGCTTTCAGAACTGTAGGCAAACTCTGGAGAGCGCCAGGTGCACAAAAAATATTAGTCAATGAATGATTGTCTATCATTACCATTTTTACTAAAGGTATCTTATTATTGTAACTTGCTAAAAACTGAAATTTGAAGAAATATTTAAGAGTAGATTCTACAACAGAGAATAAATACAATGAATTTATATAAACCATTCTGTTGTTATCTCTTCTGAACTAATGTAGTGAACTGATATAATTATCTGATATGGGCACATTATTATATATTCATTGTAGTGACAACATAAAGGTGAAACCTAATCTTAATGAATATTTTGCTAATTATTATTTCAATGCCAAAACAAACAAACAAACAAAGGACAAGTGTCAATTATCTATCCAGAAAAATGGAGGTTAACTGATATTCAGGGACTTCGGTGTGAGATCAGGTGAGGTAAGTGAATGCATTCAGGAAGCTTAAGAGGTGAAAGACCTCGGTGATATTTGGGGATTTAGGGCTTTTGCCTGCTCCTTGTGGCTCAGCTGGTAAAGAATCCGCCTGCAATGCAGGAGACCTGTGCTTGATCCCTGGGTTGGAAGACCCCTTGGAGAAGGGAAAGCTATCCACTCCAGTATTCTAGCCTGGAGAATTCCATGGACTGTATAGTCCGTGGGGTCGCAAAGAGTCAGGCATGACTGAGCGACTTTCACTTCCCTTCTCTTCACTTTCCACCTTATAGCCCTTTGCCTGTCTTATTCAAAACACACTTCTCCCTGGAGCCATCTAGTGGACATCTGGGTGGGAATGAAGAAGACGTCCAGATTTGCAAAGACTAGTTTAAGTCCATGGCCTGTGGACATCATAGGAGCTCTTGCAAGTTAGTCTGTGAAGGCTTGTCCTCTTTCTGTCATTATCCCATACAGATGTTATTGCCTTGATTTCTGTTACACTTCGCTGATCAGAAGATTATAAAAAAACAAGTGTTTAGAATAAAAAATGAGCTTGAAAAATGAGGTCTCTTGTAAGTAATGTTCTTTAGAACTGCTTTAGCAGTTTAAGCATCCACAGAGAACAACATTTTAATTTTTCAGTTTCTCATTTCTTCAATAGGTGAGCTAGCTAAGCCAGGAAGATATTCAAAGACAGAGCACCATAATCGCTTCCTTTGTGCGTCTCTGCATGCTAAGTCACTAGTCGTCTCCGACTTTGCGACCCTATAGACTCATCCTCCAGGCTTCCTGTCCTGAGATTCTCCAGGCAAGAATACTCGAGTGGGTTGTCATGGGGATCTCCTCCAGGGGATCTTCCCGACCCAGGGATCGAACTCGCGTCTCTTATGTCTCTTGCACTGGAAAGCAGGTTCTTTACCACTAGTGCCACCTGGGAAGCCCAGTCTCTTCCTTCACTAACCTCCAAATGATAAAGATTTGTTAAGATGAATCTTTGGGTAGTGGACCCACAAATCAAGGCAAGACTCTGCCATCTTCCTGATTTTTTCCATTTCTGAGAAGGCACCAAGAGAGTTGCTAAATTTAATTTCATAACTTTGGTTCCTGGACTTGGACCACAAGGCTCACCTGTTTTGCATCCCTGTGGTAATGTTCAGGATCTTCTGAGGGCAAGAAAATATATTGGGAGGAAAAAAAAAATCCGATAAAGTGAAAGAATCAAGAGAACAAAAACTAAGCAGAAAAATTTATTGCCTAAATACATGTAAAATTCTTGAAAGAAGAGATTCTGTTTATTTTTGATTTAAAAAAAAACCTTCAGTACTTGACTTAATACTCAGCAGGCAGAAGGGAGAGAAATGGCTTGGAATAGAGACTCCACTCATCAAATTGCTGAAAAGAATAATCAGTAATAACTCCTTTACAAAATGTGATGTGAATGCAAACTACTAATAGTGAAGACAATGACAGTAAATATCACTAAAATTTAATTACTTTAATGCCTAAGTTTATTCTAAAACATATACCTAGTGGAGAAAACAGGTGATATTTACATTTTCACATTAGGTAGAGAAACAAAATAGCTTTGCACCAGTATGTTCTGAAGATTATTGCATGTTTGTCATTTTAAACATTTCTATTAACAATTTCCTTTATTCGTTGAGATGTATCGCTAAGGCTGTGACAAACTCTAGATACAAAATATTCCCAGATGTGCCAATAGGTAAGACTGATTTGTCTGCTAAAGGAAGCCAGACTTTTGCTCCCTTCAGGAGAAAATCTGACTTGCATTTGTCTTATGTGATTTATGCATTGTAAGTTTAAGATGAAATACAGCCTTTTCCCTTCCATATATTAAAATGTGGCTTCAAATTTGAAAGAAACCGCAGTCTTCTCAGAAACCTACATTGCTATGTGATGAGACAAAACAAAAATCCTGTATTGCCCCCAAGTGGTCTTTGTAGGTATTTCCTGGACTATCCAACAGTAGAGGAAAAAGAGAAAGCAAAAATACTGTGCTTGGATAGCAAATCTTTGACCATTTTCTTTCATTGGATTATACAAATTTATTCTTTAAAAATCATTTAATAACCCAGGTTGTGGTAGTAAAGATATATTGCTAAGTATATATATTCTGAATGATCGTAAATCTTCAGTGCAATTTAAATTGCCTAGGTCACACAATTATTTGGAATATCAACATTACAGGGGATTGCTTTCCATTTAAGAAGATTTTGCAATGCGCAATTTTAGAAAAATTACTGTAACATTATCACTAGCACTTTCAACTGAGCATTTGAGAGCACATTATTTTTATCCTCGCATCTTTTTGTGTACTTCTATTTGAGTTCAACTTGAACCTCAAATTGGTTTTTAATCTGAATTTCTTTGAATTATATAGATGACCTAGTATTGTGAGGCAGAACTGAAAGTTTACCTTTCATTTCTCTGAATGTTGCTGAGGCAGATGAATTCTTTCTCAGGATTCTGCATATATGCATCATGCTATATTCTATACGTACTAATATATACAAACTGTTTGCTTTTTAAAGTTCTCTTTGGAGCATCTTCCAGTAAAGCAATCATTCTCTGACATCCTCATTTCCTGACGTGGAGTATCCCCACACCCCTCACTCTATCCTCTCTCTCATAACAGCTAGTCCTCTCTCCCTCACCTCTGTACTTAAACCTAGTTAGTAAAACCTCTGTGAAGCAAGTTTTACTGTTTGGAGAAAGGGACTGCAACAAGAGAGGAATTCCAGCTATCTCTGCATATTTGTTGTTGCTGTTCTTCAGTCGTGAAGTCCTGTCCGACTCTTTGCAACCCCATGCACTGTAGCATGCCAGGCTCCCTGTCCTTCACTGTCTCCTGGAATTTGCTCAGACTCATGTCCATTGAGTCCATGAGGCTATCTAACCATCTCATCTTCTTCTCCTTTTGCCTCCAGTATTTCCCAGCATCAAGGTGTTTTCCAGTGAGTCAGCTCTTTGCATCAGGTGGCCAAAGTATTATAGCTTATGTATCTATACGTGGTCGTGTCCCCCTCTAAACCAGTTTCCTGATGCCTGGTGTCTATAGTCTTCCAGGATCCAATAGTTCCAGCCATCAGTCTCCTCTACCTGTTTAAAAAAACTACTGTTCCAAAATGATTTCTACCAGAAATTTGATTCCAGATGTATTTGGAAGGCAGGAGGATTTTTCCACATACTTGATTACCCAAATCATCTACACAAAGAATATGTCCTCAAGTAACAGAGAGTGAAATTATCACGCTAAACTCAGAAGTCATGGAAAAAAAACATTATGCTGAGGAAATATGTTACATTTTCATGCTTTCCGGGAGTTACTGTTAAAAAAGAAATGTGATTTGAAAATATGAATAGGACAACGATGACATCTTTCAGGCTGAATGAGAAGCATATATCCAGTTGCATTTTTACTCTAAAGGAGAGAGAAATAAATCCTTAGTACTGGGTCTATACTGCTGGATCTACAGAACTAAAAAGAAAAACCCCAAAGCATGACCTCTAGGGGCCTAAGAGTGGATGTGCAGTAAGACGATCCTTGAACCAACTCTAAACTCAGGCCAGTCTTTGGATCTCTCTGAACCACTTTTTCTATCTGAAAAATAGAACTAGTTTCCTATGGGTTAAATGAGTCTTTTGATTCCTTCTGCAGATATTTACTGGGCACTTCTCATATGCTTGACATTGTGTTAGGTTCGACTGATAAGGTAACAAACAAGATGAAGGCCTTTCTTTCCGGAGTTTATTCTTCTGTTGAGTGGTAGTTGAAATACAGATAAAAACTAATTATACATATACAAAGAAATCCGGATAATAACTTTTTTACAATTTAGAATGCTCACATTGCATTTAGTTATTACAAAACATTGGCTGTATCCCCCGTGTCGTACCAGACATCCCTGAGCCTGTCTTACACCAGTGCTTTATGCCTCCCTCTCCCCTACTCGTGTATTGCTGTCTAACTTACTTTGCTTGGCATAATGCCGATTTTTACTGTAGCTAAGAATGCAGTGACAAAGGACGATGTGTAGAAAGTGACGGAATTGCCCACTTCAGGAGAGGGAGAACGATCTTCTGGACCAGGTGACATTTGAGCTGGAATTCATGGAGAAGTCTGAGTGTCCTTAGAAGAGCTGGCGGCCAAACATCCCCAGCGAAGGCCCCATTCCAACGCCCCGAGGCAGAAGAGTCCTGTCCTCATCACACTGTCATCGCGTGGCCTGCCTTTTCACACCCACTTGGCTGCTGTGTGGAGAACAGATTGAAGAGGATTGTCAGTGGAGATAGAACCATCAGTTACAAGGCGTCTGGGGGAAGAGGATGTGGCTTACATGTGTTGCTGAGCCATGATCTGGAGGAGACAGATTGATGACCCCTTTGGAGGGTGGAATAAGAGTCACCGATGAGAGGGAGAGGTTAGAGAGGGTTCAAAGAGGAACCATCGTATGAATAGTGATGCTCTTTCCTGAGACAGAGTGTGCAGAAGTGGGTAGACAGAGAAATGGGAAGTGAGGAAACTGAGGCAGAAGAGGAGGTCCTGCTCTCCTGGCAGGTCACCCATCCCCATTGTCTGGTTGGTAGGCCTCCTTGGCTCCTAACCTGCCTAACAGCGCCACACAGACTAAATTCTTGTCTTAGAATTTGGTGTTGCTTTTCCCCCGCTCACTTTCTTCCCTGCCTTTCTCCTCCCCATCCCTCTCTCCCTCCTGCCATTTCCAACAGAGGTATCCCATCACTTCTAAGATATAAAGCGATGAACTCTCGATAACTAGTTGCTCATCTGTCCCAGGGTTAATAGGCCGGTCCCAGGTGTCCAGGTCCATATTACTGTAAAACAGCCTAGGCAGACGTGCCTTCTCAGTCACTGTGGGTTCAAAGATTATTTTTGAAAAGATGGTACCTCAATTCCCAGATCAGTTCCCTTGGAGGATAGTCGGACGATCAAGTGCATTGTATTTTGATAAGAGAGTGCGAAGAGGATGCTTAGGAATCTGAGCATGTAGAAAGGGTTTGGGGTGGAAGCCAGAGTGAGGCTGGACGTGTTTGAAATGAAGTCAAACCAGAAGCAGCAGGCGTTCGACTGAGCATTCTAACTACGAATGAAGACGCGTGAAGCTCTTAGATCACCTTTTCCCTCAAATGGAGAGCTGATGAATGAAAGAAATGCAGAGAAATTTCTTCTCTTTTATCAAAAAGAGAAGAAAACAAGACAATTTAAACACAGAAAAGAGCAAATTGCTTCTTGACATAACAAATCACCCCGAAACATAGTGGCTTTGTGCAGCTAATTGTTACTAATTCTCACGACTCTGGGGCTTGGCTGGGCAGGCTCTGTTGATCTCTGCAGGCAGCTGGCGGGGCCGAATGGTCTAGCCTGGCCTCACTCGCCTGCTTGCCTGTTGGCTGGGTATCATCTGGGGCCATGTCTTGATGTCTTTCTCATCATCCAGCAGGGACTCTGTGTTCCTTTATAACGTGGCATTGTCTGGGTGCCCAAGAATAGCAAATGAGCAAGGCCTAAAGGCCAAGTTCTTTTCAAGCGTTTGTTTGTGCAGTGGGTTAAACAGTTGACCCCAAAGGAAATTTTTGTTGTTGCTGTTCAGTCACCAAGCCGTGTCTGACTCTGTGACCCCATGGACTACGGCACTTCAGGCCTGCTTGTCCCTCACCATCTCCCAGACTTTGAGTTCATGTCCATTGAATCAGTGATGCCATCCGACCATCTCATCCTCTGTCGCCCTGTTCTCCTTTTGCCTTCAATCTTTCCCAGCATCAGGGTGTTTCCAGGGATATGCAAAGGATATGTCCATGTCCTAACAACCAGAACCTGTGAACATTACCTTATTTGGAAGAGAACCCTGGCAGATGTCATTCAGTTAATGTCTCAAACTGAGATCATCCTGGATTATCCAAGTGGGCCCTACATCCAGTGACACATGCCCTTATAAATAACAGAAAGGCAAAGGGAGATTTGATGTACAGGTAGAGGAAGAGAAGACACACAGAGGAAAAGGTTATGTGACGATGGAGGTGGAGGTTAGTTACATACCCACAAACCAAGGAATGCGTACAGCCACAGGAAGCTGGGAGAAATGAAGAGTAGATTGTCTCCTGGAGCATTAGGAGAGAATGTGCCCCTACTGATGTCTTGAGCTTAGACTTTTGGCCTCCAGAACTTGAGACAATACATTTCTGTTGCTTCCCCCCGCCTTATTTGTGGGGTTTTGTTTGTTACTTAATTTTTATTGGAGTATAGTTGCTTTACAATATTAGGTTACTTCTACTGTACAGCAAAATGAATCAGCCGTATGTATACATACCTGTTGTTTAGTCTCTAAGTTATGTCCAACTCTTTTGCAACCAGTAGCCTGATGGACAGTAGCCCGTCAGGCTCTTCTGTCCACGGGATTTCCCATGGCAAGAATACTGGAGTGGGTTGCCACTTCCTCCTCTAGGGGCTCTTCCCAACCGAGGGATTGAGCCCACATCTCCTGCACTGGCAGGCAGATTCTTTACCACTGAATCACCAGGGCCAATCACAGACTGGTTCAAAATTGGGAAAGGAGGACGTCAAGGCTGTATATCGTCACCCTGCTTACTTCGCTTATATGCAGAATACATCATGAGAAATGCTGAGGTAGGTGGATCACAAGCTGGAATCAAGATTGCTGGGAGAAATATCAACAACTTCAGATATGTATATGATGCCAATCTAATGGCAGAAAACAAAGAGGAATTAAAAGAGGAAAGTGATAAAAACCGGCTTAAAACGAAGATCATGGCACCTGGTTCCCTCACTGCATGCAAATAGATGAGGAAACAACGGAAAACAGTGGCAGGGTTCATTTTCCTGGTCTCCAAAATCACTGCGGCCATGAAATTAAGACTCTTGCTCTTGGGGAAGGAAAGATATGACAAACCTAGACAGTGTATTAGAAAGCAGAGACATCACGTTGCCAACAGAGGTCCATATAGTCAAAGCTGTGGTTTCTCCAGTGGTCATGTATGGATATGAGAGTTGGACCATAAAGAAGGCTGAGTGCCAAAGAATTGATGCTTTTGAATTGTGGTGTTGGAGAAGGGTCTTGAGAGTCCCTTGGACAGCAAGGAGGTCAAACCAGTCAATCCTAAAGGAAATGACCCCTGAATATTCATTGGAAGAACTGATGCTGAAGCTGAAGCTCCAATACTCTGGCCATCTGATGTGAAGAGCCGACTGATTGGAAAAGACCCTGATGGTGGGAAAGATTGAAGGCAGGAGGAGAAGGGGACAACAGAGGATGAGATGGTTGGATGGCATCACCGCCTCAATGGACATGAGTTTGAGCAAACTCCAGGAGATGGTGGAGGACAGTCCATGCTGCAGTCCATGGGGTTGCAAAGAGTCAGACATAACTGAGCAAGTGAATAATAGCAACACCAGGGCCATGTACATGTATCCCTTTTCCTTTGGACTTCCCTCCCATTTAGGACACCACAGAGCACCTATTAATGGAGTTCACTGCATGTGTTCCCTTCAGTTGTCTATTCTATACATGGTAACAATAGCGTATATACCTCAATCCCAGTCTCCAGTCTGACTCCAGAGTCATATGTTGGTTTAAGTCACTATGTTTGAGGTAAATTGTTACAGCAGCCCCAGAAAAAGAAAACAGTTTACATCACCTTTGCTAATGTCCCATTACCAAAGAATGTCACATGGCTCAGCCAGGGTTCAGTGAGTCAAGAAATAGACCCCACCTCTGCATGAGAGGAAGTGGTGTGCCAACAGGAGTGGAAAGAATTTGTGGCCAGTCTTTGCAAACTGCCACATCAATGAAAAGAAGATTTTCACATTAGAGCAAATTAATGGCAGGTTTCGCCGAAAGAATTTAAACGGAAGAACAGAGAAATATTCAAATTAGGGGCAGGAGACAAAGAGGAACACAGAGGGGAAGGCGTCTTGTCTAATGACTTAGCCCCTGTAGTTGAGGATGAAACTTCGAATGCTTGTATGCCTGTCCTAAAGAAAAGTGGAGGGAAAAATTTCCCTGTAATAAGTGGTGGGAAATCAGGGTGTTTAATCTCTGTCCTCTAGCATGTGTATAATTTTTATGTTTGATCATGGACTCAAAAATAAAGGAAAAACCATGCTGATGATTTCTGTGATCCTTCATAGTCACTTCAGCTCAGCTGTGTTCTGAAATTGTTGAAAGGGTACCTATGTGCTGGCAATATGGAGAGGGACTCGAGAGAAACGTTGGTTTTTGCCTTCAAGGTGCTCTCCAGTGAGTGCAAAAGACATATGTCGACTGAAAAAAAAAATACTGTTTCACTGACACATATTTATAAGTAATTCTAATAAGAACTGAGTGTAGTAAATGGCTGGTTTGCAGGGATAGTCAAGAGTCAGAATTATTCCAGTCTGGAGAAAGTGAGGTAGTTTTCATAAAATAAGTGGTATTTTAGCTGAGCTTGGAAAAATGAGTAGGGTTTCTCTAGAAGTAGGGAGAGGATGTTTGCATTTCCTTTGGATAAACATCATGAAGCACGCAGGTGGAAGGTGGGTTATAAACTCAGAAATATGAGCTGCTTTCATTGGCATAAATGTGTATGTATTCCAGGGTGGGAAGAATCCTAGGGTGGCCTGAAGTAGGAAGGATGGAGAAAGAAGAAAGAGGCAAAGGCCTCAGGATTGTAGAGGCAGAGGGGGAACCAGAAGAGTTATGGTAGAATCAGATTATTAAGGTCCTGAATTTCATGCACAGTAGAATGCAAAAGGGGCTTCCCTGGTGGCTTGGCTGTAAAGAATCTGCCTGCAATGCAAGGTCAGGAAGATTCCCCTGGAGGAGGGCATGGCAATCCACTTAGCATTCTTGCCTGGAGAATCCCATGCATAGAGGAGCCTGGTGGGCTACAGTCCATGTGGTCACAAAGAGTCAGACACAACTGAACAGACTGAGCGTGCACCCAGAGAATGTAAAAGGACTTCACTGTTATTTATACATCTGAATGCATTCTCATACATGGTCTCATTTGATACTTTTAAGAACCCTGAGAGATAGGATGCTATGTTCCTCACCCATCCTATGGATGAGGACATGAAGATTCATGATTTAATAGAGATGACAGCGCTAACAAATGTGATTAGAATTAGGACTCAGATCTCCAATGAATAAAATATCTCTTAATTACTGCTTCACTCCTTGCAGTATTAAGCCATGCCCTGTGTACCCTCCATAAAGCATGCTGACTGCTGGACACAAGAGCTCAGTGCCCAGGGCAAGTATCCGTATGCTTAAGTTGTCATGCTCTGATGAACTGGAAGTGCAAAAAAATACATACTTGCTTCTGTAAAAGCAAAGTTGAATATTTACAAAAGAATCAATTTAGGAAAACTGCAGGCGGATTCAATGTGATCTAACAACTTTCAGGGGGCTTCCCAGGTGACTCAGTGGTAAAGAATCCACCTGCCAATGCAGGAGAGGCAAGTTTGATCCCTGGGTTGGGAAGATCCCCTGGAGAAGGAAATGGCAACCCATTCCAGTATTCTTGCCAGGAGAATCCCATGGACAGAGGAGCCTGGCAGGCTACAGGCCGTGGGGTCGCAAGAGTTGGACACAACTTAGCAACCAAACAACCATAACTACAACTTTCAGAGTTTGAGGGGGTGGCATTGCGAGACCTGGAAAGATTCTGCCGAAATTTCTTGGCAAGTATTTTTATATTCTTGCTTTAATTGCAGTTGTAACTCACTCTGTAAGTTAGATAATTGGCAATGCCAGTCAGTTGACCCATAGGTTTGGCTTTGTAAGACTGACAAAGGAATATACATTCATGTTTTCTAAATTAAAATGTTTAATAGCATATGTCACTTTTTGAGCTCTCATTAAAAATAGCTGTTCCTTTGTAGTAGAAAGGGTAAAAGGGCTTCTACTGTTTATTACACCACCTTCTTCTGTAAATATTTGGGACATCTAACCTTGATGATTTGAACTGTGCTTCATGACTCTGGCAGCAATGAAGGAGTAAATGATTTGCTGCTGCTAATCACTTTAGTCGTGTCCGACTCTGTGCAGCTCCATAGATGGCAGCCTACCAGGCTCCCCCGTCCCTGGGATTGGTAGGGAAAACAGAAGTTAGTAGTCAATACCACAAGGAGAAGACAGTGTTTTGGGATACATAGAATTACATTGAATTAGAATACTGAACTATGAGCTTTTAAATTATGCATCATATTTAAATATTCATTTAAAATATCCTATATAAAAGAATGAGTTTTGTTTGAACACTGTTAAGAGAGAGGTATAGATATGAGAGACATATGAGAACATAGCAGAAGGCTGTGATAATTCTAGCATGGATTTAACAAACTTTAACACTACAGCCTTCATATGTTAGGGCAGTTTGCTCTATCATTTTCTTTATTGTACACCCAGAACTCATTATTTTTATAATGAATGCCTTTCCTTTTTTTTCTGATTGACCATGAAACTTAATAAGACCTAAAATAGATGCTCTGCATAAAATATCTGGAAGGTAAATGGAAAGTATTTTCCCTTTTTACTTTCTTATTCATTTGAGAGTATTTATAGATATATGGGACAGATTTCTTTCTGTTAAATGCATCCCTCTTTGCTGATTTTGTACTGCATGTTACAAATACTACTGGTTGTAAATATTACCAAATTGCAGTATCATTTTCTACTCAAGACAATTAATAAATGATGAAAAAATTTCCAGATAACCCTCAGACTTTATTTTACCAGAGGCTGAAAGAAGATCTGTGTTTTAACTATAATGGAAATACTGGTGACCTGCTTGAACAATGGCATTCATGTAAAGAAAATGAGTAGATATATAGCCACAGAGTCCAATGATAAAATCTTTACAACTTCAACTTTTGCTCTTTCTCTAAAATCTCTCTGATCCTTTATATCCTACTGAGAGCTTCTAGAAGGAGCCATAAAGATAACCTGCCAGTTCTGTGAGAAGGTTGAATATAATTCAATCAGGGCTCTACCATTCAAAGCAAATAATTAAATTTTTATGCTCTGCATAGCTTTTTGTATTTTGGCTCCTTGCTCCTGATCAATCCTCTTATATATGTATGAGAAACTTAAAAATTTTAAACCATGAAACTGGTTAAGAATCTACTTTCTGAATTTCCAATTTTAATATATGCTTTAAAGCTTAGGGTTATTAAGAAGTACAAATGAATAAAATTATCCATGTCACTGGAAGCATGACGCTTACTTAAATATTGGAATTTTGATCTAATTCCAGAGAATGAGTAAAAACTATTCTAATTTAAGTTCAGTCAATTAATTTAGTTTTCCTGTGGTTTACCCTAAAGCTAGCCAATTTTCAGTGAGCTAAAACAAATGATGAGAATATTTATGTTCTTAAATCATTTGACTTAACACACAATTTGTTCTTGATCCTAGGCAATTTGGTTTAAGTTACATAGAAATTTTCTTAGTTTCTCGAAAAACTACACAAATGTTCAAGGTGTTGAATTGATACTTTAGATGTGTGGGTGTTTGAGAATTGTGACAATTTCAAATACATTTTCCATGAAAGTAGAAACAGATGATTCATCTTCAGTATTTCAGTGTTCATCCACTTTCCTAAACCCAGTGTACTCAAAGCCACAATGGCAGAGGTACCGCTGGAGCTTTGCGGCAAAATGGCAACCCACTCCAGTGTTCTTGCCTGGAGAATCCTGGGGACGAGGGAGCCTGGTGGGTGGCTGTCTATGGGGTCGCACAGAGTCGGACACGACTGAAGTGACTTAGCAGCAGCAGCAGCAGCAGATTGGATTCAACATGAAATTGGCTTCATGTTGGTTGCCTCTTAACTGTAAAAACGTTGGCAGATTACTTGTGTTCTCAAGCCTCAGTTTCTTCATCAATAAAATGGAGAATATGAGCACGACCTCATAGCATTGCCATGATTATAAACAAAACAGTGTGTGAGAAACGCACAGTGTCTGACATATGGTGTCAACTTGGCTGAGGTTAGTGAGTATTATTAAGTGTAATATAGAATTATATTCAAATGCCACATGTGCATGAAATGAAATCAGTGCTTACATCAGTGCTTAGGTTTGTAATTTAGTCATGTTTACCCTCTCTTTCTCCCATCTTTTTTCCTCTTTTCCTTCTGTTTTTATGCATCGGATTCCCCCCGCTAAATCCTGCTCCTTTAAAACATGAAGGAGACTTCTTGCCAAGGCCCAGAATGTTCCCAGCACTTCGTCTCCTGCCACAGCCCTCTGATGGGCAGCAGATGTGTCCTGTGGACCAGACACGTCCAGAGCTGTGATCCTCAAGTAGGGTATTGTGAGCCTCTGGGGAGCCATGCAGACTCTCCAGGTTCACAGGCCCAGAGATAGTTTCAAGAGAATCAATGCCGATAATTTCATCTTTCACATGTACACCTTCCTAAAATTTCATCTCGCTGAAACTGTGCCTCTGAAGCAGGTGCTTTTCCCCCCTATCCCTGCATGGACACCCCTCTGCTCTTCAACAGAAAAACCTAGCACTCATCTATCCCTAATATTATGACGATGATTACTCCAGAGTGAAAAAATTCTGCAACCCCTCCTCCAAACAGACACACTTAAATATGGTTTTTACAAAAATTCTGGTTTTTACAAAAAATATGGTTTTTACAAATATGGTTTTACAAATATGGTTTTACAAAAAATATGGTTTTTACAAAACCCCTCCCTGAAACAGACACATTTAAGTAAGGATGTTAATAACTGACAAATCCGACACAACTCAGGTTGTTTTCAGTTTTTTAACAAAATTAAATATTTCATGATAAATCATTGTGTGTTCTTTTACTATACTTTGGAAGGAGCTCAAGGAGTCATGTTGCTCTAAGTAAACCCTTCCATTTACATCTGTGTATTTGTGTGAACAAATATTCTCCATGGTTACATTGAAATAATATCAGTACCAATGCTGAACCCTTCTCATTCTAACAGTAAATACTATTGTCTTCAGTTCAGTTCAGTCGCTCAGTCGTGTCCTGACCCTTTGCAACCCCATGGACTGCAGCATGCCAGGCTTCCCTGTCCATCACCAACTCCTGGAGCTTGCTCAAACTCATGTCCATCAAGTTGGTGATGCCATTCAGTCATCTCATCCTCTGTCATCCCCTTCTCTTGTTGTCTTTGTGGATACAAAAGTTCTTAGTTGCTCAGTCTTACCCGACTCTTTGCAACCCTTTGGACTGCAGCCCACCAGGCTCCTCTGTCCTTGGGATTTTTCAGGCAAGAATATTGGAGAGAGTTGGAATTTTTCCTCTAGGGGATCTTCCCGACCCAGCGATTGAACCCGTGTCTCCTGCATCTCCTTCATTGTAAGTGGATTCTTTACCCACTAAGCTATCAGAGGAAGCGGTGGATACAAAGAGTCAACTAACTTAATAAAAAGAAGTCATATCCATCTAAGGGGTGCATTTCCAAAACAATTTTACTTTTTTATTTTATAAATTATTTAAGATTTGTATGTATGCCTATTTCTGAGGTATTCAGATTCCTTCAGATACATTTTAAGAGTTTGGTAAATGCTAGGGCAAGAGAATGGTTAGGTCAGAGTAAGACAGAGAGGTCCTAGCTGATTTTGTAAAAGACAGAATAATAATATTGATCAAGAACTATATACTTAAATTCCAATGTATTAAAAAGAATAGATTTGAATGCATACTTATTCCCCTTTTAATTTGGAAAAGAACATAGATTCTAGATTTCATGTATTTAATTGTGTCCTTAGTTCTAGCGTCTGATCTCTTATGTGATATTGTCTTTTAACTTGAAATGATCGTTCCCTAGACTTTGCATTCCGTCATATTTGTTGTTCAGTCTCTCAGTTGTGTCTGACTCTTTGAAACCCCACGGACTGCAGCACACCAGGCTTCCCTCTCCTCCACCATTTCCTGGAGTTTGCTCAAACTCATGTCCATTAGGCGGTGATACCATCCAACCATCTTATCCTCTGTCGTCCCCTTCTCCCCCTGGCTTCAGTCTTTCCCAGCATCAGAGTCTTTCAAATGAGTCAGCTCTTCGCATCAGGTGGCCAAAGTATTGGAGCTTCAGTTTCAGTATCAGTCCTTCCAATGAATATTCAGGGTTGAAATCCTTTAAGATCTACTGGTCATTTGGGGCTGGCCAAAAAGTTTGTTCAGGTCTGTCCAAAGATGTAATGCAAAAACACAAATGAATATTTTGGCCAAGAACCCAGAAAATGTGTTCTTTCTTCTGGATTGTACCTACTAGCATTAAAGCTTGCTATGTGGTATTTTTCATACTAAACAAAATTTCAAGGCTAAATGATTGTTTCTCAATAAAACAGTGGTTCTGAGGAAATGGAATAGAGATGGAAACCATTTCCACTATTTGCAGGAACTGAGAAATGGAGCAAGGGAAAATTTTTTATTTTTTTTATTTTTTATTTTGTTTCTTTTGCATAATTTATAAACATTAAAAAGGTGCTTTTTTTTTTACTTCCGTGATACAAAATTAGCAAGTGTTTAAACATGGTTGTTGGAGGCTGTGAAAATTGCAGTATTGTTTAAATGTTTTCTTAAATTGTGATAATGTATACATAAGGGCTTCCTCTGTGGCTCATTGGTAAAGAATCCACCTGCAGTGAAGGAGATGCAGGAGATAGGGGTTCTATCATTGGGTTGGAAAGATCCCCTGGAGGAGAGCATGGCAGCCCACTCCAGTATTCTTGCCTGGAGAATCCCATGGACAGAGGAGCCTGGCAGGCTATAGTCCAAAGGGTGGCAGAGTCAGACACGACGGAGGGACTAACACACACACACAATCAGTCTCCAGAATTTTTTGCAGAACTGAAATTATATACTCAGGAAACAACTTTGCATTTCCCCTCCCCCTAGCCACTGGCAACCACTATTTTATTTTCTGTTTCTAGGAACCTGACTACTCTAGATACTTTATATAAGTGGAATCATACAGTGTCTTTGTGACTAGATTATTTCACCTAGCATAATATCTTCAAGGTTCATCTGAATTGCAGTATGTCTTTCCTTTTTAAGGTTGAATAATATTACACTGGGCTTCCCTTGCAGCTCAGATGGTAAAGAATCTGCCTGCAATGTAGGAGACCTGAGTTCGATCCCTGGATCAGGAAGATCCCCTGGAGAAGGGAATGGCAACCCACTCCAATATTCTTTCCTGGAGAATTCCATGGACAGAGAAGCCTGGCAGGCTACATCCATGGGGTCTCAAAGAGTTGGACATGACTGAGCAACTAACAGTTTCACTTACTTTCAATATACATTGTCTGTCTATACTATCTTTTGTCTATCCATTCATCCATGGATGTATACTTCAGTTGCTTCCACTTTTTGGCTATGTGAATAATACTGCTGTGAACAAGAGTGAACAAATAAATCTTTAAGACCTTGTTTCCAATTCTTTTGGCTCCGTATCCAGAATTTGAATTTCTGCATCCTATGATAATTCTATTTTGATTTCTTGAGGAACCTCCATACTGTTTTGCCTAAGTGTCTGTACCACTTAACATTCCTACCAACAGTGCTCTAGGTTCTGATTTCTTCATATCCTTTCTCACACTTAATATTTTATGGGTTTTTTGATAGTGGTCATCCTAATGGATGTGGGGTAATATCTCATTGTGGTTTTGATTTGCATTTTTCTAATGACGAGTGATATTGAGATCTTCTCATATGCTTGTTAGTACAAAATGTTGTTAAGTACTAATATACTTCTTTACTTTGAGAAAATGAAAGCTCCTCTCTCCCACATTAATATTGAGAGAAATTCTGGTAAACTTTAATAAGGTACAATCCTATTAATTACTGAAAATTCAAAATATTGAAATATCAACATTCTGCCTGAGTTTCCCAGTCAAGCACATGACTTAAAAAAAGAACCCTCTAATATTGGTTAATTTTTCATCTCATGTCTCAACTCATATTAAATTTTCTTATCTTAGAAATTCTCTTGAACAGCTGTGAGCTCTATTTTTCAAAGATTTTATTACAGGTCACCAGAAGAATGCTCATCTTCCCTCTCTCATGAGATGGAAATGAGAGATACCCATGTTGTCATAGGGAGAAAATTTATGTTATCCAGAAGCTTCAGTGAGCTATTTCTTTTATCAAAATCTCTGTGGTTTCTGTAATATTGTACTTAGGTTTATTTACTCAACGTTATTTACTTAATACCTGTTCTGTGTTAGATACTGGCCACTCAAAGATAAAATGGTACAGTGTCTGCCCCGACAGATCTCACGGACTGGCGGTGAGAGCACTGCCATGGACAGTTAGCAAGTTTAACATAGAACAGCATCTTTTGCCACCAAGAACAATCTGCCAAAGATCCTATGGGCGGATCAAGGAAATCATCTGGGTGAAGCCCAGAATTTAGTGCGGGAGGGGTTGTGAAAAGTGGAATCGGAGAATGAGGTGAATATAAGGGCAATTTAGAAATATTTTAAGATATCAAAAACCTAAATGAAGTTTTCCTACAAATATTTTGAAGTTCATCCTCAGTTTCTCTTGTCCTTCTATTTTTAGTTGATTATTTCAAACCATTTAAAAATATTTCAGAAAGTTCCTTGAATGGATAGATGTGAAAATTACAAATACCTTATTGGTTTATTGCTTGAATTTTACACAAGTACAAACCAATGGTGATGCTTTAACTGCCTGGTTTTACAGCCCTGATCTTACAAGGTCACTTTGTACATAATTTATTTTGCATTAAATTTGTATTTCATTTTTGCACTGAATGGCACCCCACTCCAGTACTCTTGCCTGGAAAATCCCATGGACAGAGGAGCCTGGTAGGCTGCAGTCCATGGGATCGGGAAGAGTCAGACACGACTGAGCAACTTCACTTTCACTTTTCACTTTCATGCATTGGAGAAGGAAATGGCAACCCACTCCAGTGTTCTTGCCTGGAAAATCCCAGGGACATGGGAGCCTGGTGGGCTGCCATCTATGGAGTCGCACAGAGTCGGACACAACTGAAGCGACTAGCAGCAGCAGCAGGAAAATTTATAGCTCAAAAAACAGTTCCATGTCTTCTGAAACATTTTAAGATCTTCTTTTATTCATTTTTACCTCGCTACCAAGACACTGCTTTCCCTGGGATTTTATAGTCTCATGTTTAGGTAATTTAAAAACGTCTATTAAAAGTCTTGATCTAGAGACAAGGATGTCTCCATGATATTTGAGTTCATGGCTGACTTTAAGTTAGTGGTGAAGGTGAAGATGTTATTTCAAGTAACATTTGTGCTTGGGTTAAGAAAGCTCCTGAGTGAGAAGTGTTTTTTGGGTTCTGATAACAGACTGGTTCCAAATAGGAAGAGGAGGACGTCAAGGCTGTATATTGTCACCCTGCTTAATTAACTTATATGCAGAGTACATCATGAGAAACGCTGGACTGGAAGAAACACAAGCTGGAATCAAGACTGCTGGGAGAAATATCAATAACCTCAGATATGCAGATGATACCACCCTATGGCAGAAAGTGAAGAGGAACTAAAATGCCTCTTCACTTCCAGAAAGTGGAGAGTGAAAAAGATGACTTAAAGCTCAACATTCAGAAAATGAAGATCATGGCATCTGGTCCCATCACTTCATGGGAAATAGACGGGGAAACAGTAGAAACAGTGTCAGACTTTGTTTTTTTGGGCTCCAAAATCACTGCAGATGGTGATTGCAGCCATGAAATTAAAAGACGCTTACTCCTTGGAAGAAAAGTTATGACCAACCTAGATAGCATATTCAAAAGCAGAGACACTACTTTGCTGACTAAGGTCCATTTAGTCAAGGCTATGGTTTTTCCTGTGGTCATGTATGGATGTGAGAGTTGGACTGTGAAGAAGGCTGAGCACCAAAGAATTGATGTTTTTGAACTGTGGTATTGGAGAAGACTCTTGAGAGTCCCTTGGACTGCAAGGAGATCCAATCAGTCCATTCTGAAGGAGATCAGCCCCGGGATTTCTTTGGAAGGAATGATGCTAAAGCTGAAACTCCAGTACTTTGGCCACCTCATGCAAAGAGTTGACTCATTGGAAAAGACTCTGATGCTGGGAGGGATTGGGGGCAGGAGGAGAAGGGGACAACAGAGGATGAGATGGCTGCATGGCATCACCAACTCCATGGATGTAAGTCTGAGTGAACTCCGGGAGTTGGTGATGGACAGGGAGGCCTGGCGTGCTGTGATTCATGGGGTTGCAAAGGGTCCGACATGACTGAGCGACTGAACTGAACTAAACTGAACTTTGAGTGGAATTAGTATCAAATAATTTCAGATTTGACATTGTCTCATGAGATCATAAGCACATTTCTCTTTTTCCACATGTGAGCATATTGAGATACATAGAACTCAGGTATGTGAACACATTGAGATACATAGAACTCAGACCAAGATTCACAGAACTTTGACAAAAAAAATACAGTTAGTATAACAAATAACAAAATGAGCAAACACTCAAAGAATTCTTCCACTTACCCTCCCTGGATTAGTTTCAGTAATTGATATAACTATTCTGCCCTTTCTGGACAACCTGCTGAAAGTTGATGATTAAAAAAAAAAAGTATTTGCATAAGTCTGCTTTTACTTCCTACATGTGTAGTTTGCTTGTCACTGTACTAAATAAATTAAAGAAATGACTCATCCAGAATCTTCTTTGACTTGAAGGACTTAGATAAGTGGAAATGCATGTAATGAAATAGAAGGAAATGGATATAGAGACAAAGACTGTTAAAAGAACAAATAGAAACATGAACGAAGCCTCTTTTTTTTAATTGTGCTTTTTAAATGTCACTACTATCCCCCGCTCCACATTTCTGTTTGCAATGGCAGCTGTGTCTTGTCCCTCTGCTACGGGATTATAGGTTGAGGGTAGTCCTCCTCTTAGCAGTCTGAGTTTTAGGGAAATGGGAGGAAAGATTTTGGTCCTTCAGTTCTCTGCTTTCATTTCTGCTGGGACACATGTCAGTGATGGGATCTATTTACCCACCATGTCTCTATATTATCTCTTGTAAATATATTTTATTGGAAGGCTTATCAGATATTTTTTAAAAGTTCATCTTTGAAGGAAGGCTGTGGACTTTTGTTTTAATTAATAAAAGAAGCTAATGTATACTGAGTATTTGATGTCTGATGGGTGGTGGTAGACTTTATGTGAAAGTTCATTCTCTGATTTAATCCTAGCAATACGTCTATAAAGTTACTGTTAGTAAACTCACAGGGCCTCACAATTTACTAGTAACAGGCACAGAATCAAATTTGAACCTGGGACTTTTAGCCTCTAAATCTATAGAGGCTACCGTGCTAAGCACCTTGTCCTCTGAAGTTCAGCACACAGTGCTTTCCACATGGTGAAAAATTAATTATAGTCAAAATTAAGAAATATACATTTCCACAGCAGAAGAATAAATACAACCCTAAACATTAATTTGCTAATTATTTTTCACCATGGAGAATATAATTTGATAATCAATCTTACATATCCTATGTGTTACACAAATGTTTCCAATCTTCTTAAATTATTAACCTTGACCCCTGTGATATTCAGAAAACATATAAATGGAAAAATGCAATAATATTATCAGTAACCCTTTCTATGTAATATGGTGAACTGAGTGAAATGTGATGAGTTACTTTTATTTGGAAAAACATGTTACTCTGTTTTGACTCAAGGGTGTTGATTCTTTCAGTGTTAGCCTGGATTTGTTTTCTTTTGATCATACAATTACTGCATTCATTTTCCTTAGTCCTTAGAGAAGGAAAAACAGCCCAATTGCCAAATGCTAATGACATGTTTATAGGGTCTTAAATGTACATCTCATTAGTTTCTATTTTTCAGCTGGGAAAAGTTTATGAAGTCAGCATTTGTTTCTCTTGGGGGAATTTTGCTTGTATATTTTAAAGATATATTTACCATCTCCCTCACGTGATTTGTGCCAGTATCTGTCCTTCATTATTAGAGCAACAAAAGTTTTTCACTTTGCAGTCTTACACAGCTTAGATAAATTTAGTCTGTTCTTCCAAAAATATTAATAGTATACCTGCTGCATGTTTTTTCTGAAAATATTTTTTGTTCTTCATTTTTGAAAGTGTATGCTTACCCAGAGACAGTTTATGAATCAATATGAGGTTTATTTTATAAAACTTTAAAAAGTTTGACTTGAGCCTTGGTGTTAAGCATTCTGAAGATATAGTTTTGTGGTTGTGATTGTTTTAACATTTCAGAAAATAAAAATAGCTATTTGTGTTTCTATGAAGGCATAAACCTAACATCCTGCCCATTTTTGTAATGAGGCCCCGTTCTCTCTGGTCATACAAAGCCTGAAATGAAAATTTCAAGACACTGAGATTTTCTTAGATTCTTCTCTGGTTGGCTAGAGCTCCCACACCATGAAGAAGAAGAAGCAATTTTGATATAGTTATTTTTGTTCTCATACAAAAATAATGCAGGAAAGGGATAATAATAAAAAGCTTAGACTTAAATTTCGTATTTTACAGTGACTTTCTTCTGATTTGGCAACTCTCTTGTTGGTAGGTTGTAACTTATTTTAAAAAGAAGGACACAAAAATTCAAAGTGAGTTACAAGTCCAAGTTTACCTAGATGAAGCATCCCAAATTCAACTTGGCAGTTTTGATCACAAGCTCTGTGATACTTGCACTTCACTTTCCATGGTTAGATGCCATGGAATGAGAAGAAAAATGGAGTAAGCACCTTTAAAATAATTTAAATTGTGAGATATTTTGGTATCCCACTTTCAATCAGAAGGCTTGTAATATGTTTTTAAATGTACATAATATATATCACATTGTATAATACATGATAATATATATTTATTATACAATATACCTTTGGAGAAGGAAATGGCAACCCACTCCAGTGTTCTTGCCTGGAGAATCCCAGGGACGGGGGAGCCTGGTGGGCTGCCATCTATGGGGTCGCACAGAGTCGGACATGACTGAAGTGACTTAGCAGCAGCAGCAGTAGCATACAATATACCTTATGTATATTATATAATCTTTCAGTATACTTTATGTATGTCTCAGATGATCAAATATTCCTTTTTAAGGACTTTTTTTTTGAGTGCGTCAAAGAGAGATAACCAACATGATAATATATATTTATTATACAATATACCTTTGGAGAAGGAAATGGCAACCCACTCCAGTGTTCTTGCCTGGAGAATCCCAGGGACGGGGGAGCCTGGTGGGCTGCCATCTATGGGGTCGCACAGAGTCGGACATGACTGAAGTGACTTAGCAGCAGCAGCAGTAGCATACAATATACCTTATGTATATTATATAATCTTTCAGTATACTTTATGTATGTCTCAGATGATCAAATATCCTTTTTAAGGACTTTTTTTTTGAGTGCGTCAAAGAGAGATAACCTAGAGATCTTTCACATTGTTCGTTTGGAAATGATAGACAAACTGAAATTATCCTTTAAACATATGAATCCTTTACTTTGTTCACAGCTGCAAACATTTTTTGAGACATTCCTGAGAGTCAGTTCACCTCTTCAGGCTTTTGATACCATGAAGGAAGCCATTAGCAAACTCCTACTAGCAGCTGAAGTATTCAGTGAAGCATCTACTCTGGGACCGAAGATCTTCCAAAGGTAAAAGCAAATTTTAATGTTAAAAAAAATCTTACCTTCTAAAAATTGATTGCTAATGAAAATGTATCTTAATTATCACAAGTAGGTGCTACTTGGAGATTTTTATATAGTATAAAATATGAACTTCTTCTATGGAGAACAGTGTGGAGATTCCTTAAAAAACTGGAAATAGAACTGCCTTATGACCCAGCAATCCCACTGCTGGGCATACACACCAAGGAAACCAGAATTGAAAGAGACACGTGTACCCCAGTGTTCATCGCAGCACTGTTTATAATAGCCAGGACATGGAAGCAACCTAGATGTCCATCAGCAGATGAATGGATAAGAAAGCTGTGGTACATATACACAATGGAGTATTACTCAGCCATCAGAAAGAATACATTTGAATCAGTTCTAATGAGGTGGATGAAACTGGAGCCAATTATACGGAGTGAAGTAAGCCAGAAAGAAAAACACCAATACGGTATACTAACACATATATATGGAATTTAGAAAGATGGTAATGATAACCGTGTATGCGAGACAGCCAAAAAGACACAGATGTACAGAACAGACTTTTGGACTCTGTGGGAGAGGGAGAGGGTGGGATGATTTGGGAGAATGGCATTGAAACATGTATAATATCATGTAAGAAACGAATTGCCAGTCTAGGTTCGATGCAGGATACAGGATGCTTGGGGCTTGTGCACTGGGATAACCCAGAGGGATGGTATGGGGAGGGAGGTGGGAGGGGGGTTCAGGAGTGGAACTTATGTATACCCATGGCGGATTCATGTTGATGTATGGCAAAACCAATACAGTATTGTAAAGGAAAAAAAAATAAAAATGAACTTCTTAACTTATGTTTTTGTAATTTGTAGACCCTAAAAGTTCAGAGTATGTTAAAGACTCACAGTATTTAAACAGTGGTGACAAAAAATAAAGCACAGTTAATATTTAAATCATTTTTTAAATTGTAACCCCTTTCAAGCTCACCTATTTTTACCATATATGCTTTCCATTGACTAATTATATTTTTATTTATATGCTTTTATTAACAAAATTCAATAACTCTTATCTCCACATCTCATCCAATTTACCTGAATATAATTTAATGCCTTTTTCTAGGGAAATGTTAAATCTAGTATGTTAAGAAAAGGAGGTGCCTCCATATAAGTTTTATCATGCTTTCTATGTGAATAAGAACGCTTAGCATGGAGAAGCGGGAGAGGTTCCTTTCCCATATTGTGTGTTTATGGAGTCAACTTGATTGTTTCATTTAATGTGTTATGAATACTTTTTATATATCTGTATTTTCTGTAGGTAATAAAACAGTCTCCAAATCCAAAGATAAATTGTATTTAACTTTAGACTATCTAGGCTACTGCTCTTTATAATCAGTATAGATGTTGAAATTTAACCACCATGATCATTAATGATCCAGTACCAAATAATAAAGTAAGCATAGCAAATGTAATGTATCTTTGTTACCATCTGTTGTTTTTATTTTATTTTTATTAGAGTACAGTTGCTTTACAATGTTGTGTTAGTTTCTGCTATGCAGCAAAGTTAATCAGCTGTATATAAACATATATCCACTCTTTTTTAGATTTCCTTCCTATTTAGGTACCACAGAGCATTGAGTAGAGCTCCCTGTGCTGTACTGTAGGTTCTCATTAATTATCCATTTTATACATAGTAATATGTATATGTGTCAATTCCAAACTCCCAATTCATCCCACCCCCGTTACCCCCTTGGTAGCCACAAGTTTGTTCTCTCCATCTGTACTATTTCTGCTTTGTGGATAAGTTCATCTCTGCCCTCTTTCTAGATTCCACATGTAAGTGACACTATACGGTATTTGTCTTTCTGACTTATTTCACTCTGCCTGGCAATCTCTAAGTCCATCCACCTCTCTGCAAAAGGCACTATTTCATTCCTTTTTATTGTTACCTTGTGTTTTTATTTCAGATGCAGATTATGTTTTCAACTTTTAACTTTTGATATTGGTTACGGCAGTGTCAAGTCCCCTGTAGTACTTCAGGTGAGTATGCCAGAGTGCTCACGGGAGCTTTCCTTTTGGCTGAAGAGTGTGTGTGTGCGCACGTGTGTGTGTGTGTGTGTGTGTGTGTGTGTGTTGTTGTTGTTGTTGTTTTCATTCATTGTAACCAATCAGTAAATGCAACATGCATCAAACTTAAAACAAACTTATATTTCTGCTTCCTTGGTAGCTCAGATGGTAAAGACTCTGCCTTCAATGCAGGTGACACAAGTGATGTGGCTTTGTTTGACCCCTGGGTTGGGAAGATCCCCTGGAGAAGGGAATGGCAACCCGCCCCAGTATTCTTGCTGTAGTTCAAAGAATTAACTAGTATATAGAGTCTATGATTTGAGTTACAGTGCCCACTCTGCTTTCCTGTTGAACAAACACACTTTTTTTTTATGGTTCAGCCTCTATTTATGAAGTAAATGTGGCATAAAGCTGAGTATGTGTTAATGCAGGAAAATAGACATCTAGTTAAT
The DNA here is from genome assembly GCA_006408695.1 of Aepyceros melampus. NCBI lineage: Eukaryota > Metazoa > Chordata > Mammalia > Artiodactyla > Bovidae > Aepyceros > Aepyceros melampus. The sequence continues at coordinate 114,592 of SJXQ01001443.1, read as the reverse complement.
AAAAAATAGCAGGTTACCCAGCTTATTCACATGGGTTTATAAAAAAGTTAACTCCTTTATTCTTTACATATAGATTTTTAGTTTAAAACTGGCCTATAATTTAATTTTAAAACCATAGGGATTTTTGAAATATTTTTCAATATTTGCATGAATATATATAAATTGAAGCATGTTTTTTGTACACTCTGATTCTTTTCAGTTCAGTTCAGTTCAGTTCAGTCGCTCAGTCGCCATCTCCTCCAACATATTTTTAATCCAAAATTTCCCTTAGTGGCAAGAAGGTTTAAAAGTTGACTGTGTTAGTCTATAGAAAGATAATTTATGATATGGCAAGAGAAACAGAATAAAATTTATGCACACCCTAGAGTAGGAAATGGCAACCCATTCCAGTACTCTTGCCAGGGAAATCTCATGGACAAAGGAACCTGGCGGGCTACAATCCAGAATATCACAGAGTCAGACATGATTGAGCAACTGAGCACACAGCACACATATATTGTATATGTGCAACTTATATAATATTGTACATCAACTATACTTCAAGAAGAAAAGAAAAAAAATACGTTCAACAAGAGTTTGACTTCATACTGTATTGACTGGTTTTCAGACTATTACACAAGGAGAATGATTGCATTATACGTGATTCAAACATTTGGTCGATTCAAAGATTTATCCCTAAAATTCTAAAATTTTATGAATCTCATCTTTTATCATTTATTCATTATTTTACCCACATATCTAATAGTTTACATTATTATTTTTTAAAATTTTTTGTTTAGAGGTATTATATATTATTCCCATGAACACAAGTTCATCAATGATATTTTTAAGATAAATTGATATGATTCTATAAAACAGTAATGTTCTTATTTGCATGTGTGCTAAGTCACTTCAGTCCTGTCTGACTCTTTGCTGCCCCGTGTACTGTGGCCCACCAGGCTCCTCTGTCCAGGAGATTCTCCAGGCAAGACTACTGGAGTGGGTTACCATGCCCTCCTCCAGGGGATCTTCCCGACTCAGGGATCAAACCCACGTCTCTCAAGTCTCCTGCATTGGCAGGTGGGTTCTTTACCACTAGCACCACCTGGGGATCATATTTTCGAAAGAACAGTACTTAGATTTTTATAAAATTGTTGACCTCCAAAAGGACCACTAGATGTCAGTTCTGATCTATAATCCAATGGGAAATGAACCATGTCTTAGAAGTGATTCCACTGCATTAAAAGAAAGTCAACAAAAAATATTTGCTGTTATTTAACTCTTCCACAGGTGCATGAGCATTTAAACTTTCAAGATGATGATGATATGATTTTGAGGACCAAAACACAGAAGAATTTCTTTTAAAGGATACTTTCAGTTTTCTCCTGTCTAATGACTCTTCCCTTTCCATATTTTCTGAGATATTTCAGAGACTTTATAGATCAGCTGTAGTTAAGGTAAGTGCATAGTTTTTACTGACAAGTATTTTAAATTCATCTTTAAGTGTCATTTTCTTTATTGTGCAGTTAAGCAACTTGATAATTCACTTGAAATTGATTTGTACCTATTATATAAACCTCTTATTATTTTTCTGATATAAGGATCAATATTATTTTTGTGTCTACTAAGTATGTGAATGACTGACTATGATGAAATTATGGGTTGAAAACGAAGTAAATCAGCTCCTAATTCCCAAGGGAATTTTTTTTTTATAATGCATAATGCATGTTAAGTATTATAGAATACTGTTAAGGAATACCTGAACCTTTTGGAAGCAGTTAGTGCTCTAGATTAAAATCAAGGGGCTGAAGTTATAATACTCTTTTTTTTTTTTTAAGCAGCTACATCTGGTTAACATTTTTGGTTAGATGATAATTAGGGAATAGTGATTCAGAGTAAGACTGGTTAATTTTTGTGATCTGTTAGTACAAGTTTTCGTGATATATGAAAAAATCCATACAGATTAGTAATCTAGGTATAGTATTGTTTTCTCTATATCTTTCTGTTTTAAAACCGTAATTGGAAAATTTGGAAAAGTAGAATGTGAAAAGTCTCACCAACAAATGGTGCTCTACAAAGAGATAGTTTTGAGAGTTAAGATGTTATAGACTGTCTCCCTAAGATCTTATTGGTTCATTCCTCAAGTTCCCGGTTTTCCTTCCTTGGTGAGTGGATTGTCATTAAAACTATTAGAACCACTTGACCTGGAGGAAATAGTCAGATGTGTATCTTTTGCTCTCAGGGATGCATTGCTGCTGCTGCTACGAAAAAAATAAATGTGAGGAAAATGGGGGTGGGGGTAAGTCTGTTTACTGGAATCTGTGAAATGTGAAAATGGTCATGTGACATAATGAGGTTCACGTGTAAAGTTCCTACTCTGATCTTTGGTTCCCTCGAAGGCTAAAAAAAAAAAGACCTCCTGCCTTTCCAAACTGTCACACTTATTCTGTCCTTCTGGGCCCAGCTTCCCAACCTTGCTGCCAAAGCACTACCGAGCTATTTCAAGTTCTTTTGTCAAACATCAAGTTTTCTTGTATTCTGACATCATTTGAGTTGAAGTTGCTGTATTATTTAGAATTAATTAGCTCAGCTGTTATAGAATTTAAAATTTGGTTTTTGACTTATGCTAAACATAGCTTGACTTTGGAACAATTGCTTAAGAGTTGTGTTTTTTCCCCTTGTTATAGGGTGAAAATTATCAAAAAGAACTAAATCGGTGCCTGTCTTTAGAGGAGATTAACTCAATTATGACTTTTATAAAGGAACTCGGGAGTTTGGGACAATTCCAACTGGTAAAGCAAAAGTGACCTTTGATTCCTCTTGATTACTGAGATTGTAGTAGGTCAGCCATGAGCTACTTGATTTTTGACTTAAAACTAGAAGTTATTTCCTTAAGGAGTAGAAATATTTGTAAGCTTCTTTTTAGAGATATGAAGATTAAGATGAGCAGAATGCGTATTCTTTAAGAGTATGCAGATACATGACTTACTGAAGGTAAAAGAATGTGGAATAAATATAACTGGGAGGCCTTGCTAATTCTTAAGGGGGAAATGCTAACATTTTTCTAAAGAAGTTTGCTGTTTGCTTTGGGACATTTACATGTATCCAAAATTTCCTTCTGCTTATTATGCCCCTAAAAGTAAACATTATTCAATAAAATAATAATATTTTTTAAAACTACCTGTTTGTTATAACTCTATAGCAAACTCCAAAGGGAAAAAATGTAAATATTAATAATTATAACCTTTACTGGTTTCAGTCTGAAGGTATAAATGGCATTTACTTTATTTTCTATGTATTTTCCTAGATTCTGTTATTGATCAATATCAATGGATAATTTATTACACATATATCTATATGCTTCATACTTGCTTGTTTCTAGTTCTGCCCTTATACAGATAATTTATATTGGATTCATATTTTCTATGTAAGGTTTGTTTATATAAAGCATTTCTTTAAAGTAGCATTTTTAAAAGTCTACTAATAATTTATTATTAATCTGTTTGGATAAAATATTTATCTTTTACTTAAAAATTTGTATTCAGATTCTACATGTATGAATTTTAACCGACTTAATTAGTGAATGTTTGACACTTGTTTTTATTACTTAACCCCATATTTTAGAGGATTCAAAGCAAGCTTATTACTCAAAGGATAACTTAGTTGATGGATTATTTTAATTAATTTAAATACAGTAAGTGTTAACATTTGTGACAGTTTGATTCAATACCATACCCTAAGATAGTCAGAGAGACCTGGCCTCATCCTTCAGGAATTCTCTTGGCACAATGTGAAGAATAGAAAATTTATTTTATAGGAGAAGAGGCAAACATTAATATCTGACTCTCAGAATAGAAAGAGGATGACCATAGATTTTTTATTTTTGGTTGGATTAATATCTCTGATCCTGACATTTAAAAGACACTTATAACCCAAGAGGATTTCATCTTATTTTTCCTGCTACCTAACTCTATTATTCAGCTGTTTTGGGGTATCTATAGAAAGAAGATAGCTGTTTTCATTCAATGAAAAGAGAAATAAAATTCACCCCATTTGAAAATATAAACATCAGCAAAATTAGTTCCTTATAAAAAGTGGCATTTACATTGACACTAACACAGAAAATTAAATTATGGTACTGATAATATATTTTTAAATACATGCCTAATTAATGTATCTGAATAAATATAAAGCCGTCCCAAGTAATACTATATTTTCTTTTCCAGCATTTATTCTGATATTTTGATCTTGAATATTCCTTCTCAGCTCTTCCCATCTACTACTCCTGGATTTCAGTCTCTGATTCGTGAATTTTACGGTATGGCAAGTCCTATGGGAAAACCTGGTTCCATCCTGACTCAATATTGGTCTCTTTTAAGTGTATTTGAACAATTCAGCTCCTGAATAAAAAGGCAGACCTACACCCACTGGAATGGTAAGAGAGCCACAAATGTGAATTGTGCAACCCCAAAAATCTCTAAAGATTGATTTCAAAAGGCATTGCCTACATTAAAGAAAGCAACAAAAAGAAGTGTGTCCAAAAATTCATGCTCTGGAAAATAAGCTTCTTTAAAACATTGAAACCATAATGATTCTAGTGGTCTTCAAACACTGAAACAAAAATATATCCAACAGTTTTTCAAACCAGCAAGACTTGACTCCACTCAAAAGTCAAGTTTAAAATTAAAAGTTTCAAGCTAGTTTCATCCTGTGATATATATCCTTGAATTTCAGGAGCATCAGACAGAAAGAATTAGGTGAGATTTGTTTTATGAACTATCCGTCAGAGTGGAGGCCAGGATGGTATGAACATTCATTTAGAGTTTTTGAGGCAAGAGTTTATTCTGGACAAAACATATCCAAATTTATAAATATGTCTGTCTCTACCACAAGATGAGAGTTTTTGTTTGTTTTTTTTTTCAAAGATGGAATCTCAGAGAGGAGCATTTGGCCAGGAGAAAAGGTCCTTGGCCTCCCCCATCCACTTCCATTCTAATGAGGGATAGTAATGAGGGGATAAGAGTCTGCTGGTCCAGTGAACATAATAATACCCCCAGTCAGTGGAGGAAGGGGCAGTGCCCACAGTGCCAGCTAAGTCTACTTCCCTTTTATATGATGGAATTAAGTAAGTATTTGACTTGTCTACTGCCAGGAAAACAGAAATAAACCCAACCACCTAGAGGGATCAAAGACTAGATGGCCGTGCCATGCTCGTCGGTGTCTCTGAAGTCACCCTCATGAACGGCCTCAATTCCACCGACTTTTCTATTTCCTTCTGCCTCAGGAGACAGTGAAAACAATCCTAGAGGAACTTTTTTTTTTTCTAGTTCAAAAATACAAATAATCACATAGTTGAAGAATTCTTAGGACATCTCCCAGGTCCAGAACTCACTTTAATTGCCACAACTTTATGCAGTGGCCTTATTCCCTCAATACTCTGAAGTAATAGGATTGATAGAAGGTTTTGTCTGTTTGAAAGTTAGGTTTTAAATAACATAGCTCAATGTCCCTTTGTTTGTTCTTTGCACTCACTCAATCCAAGACTGTCTTATTCATCATTATCAATGGAGGAAAAGCAGACTTGATTTACCAAGAAGTCTATTTAAGTATTGTTTTTAACTTTAAGTAAGTTAAGTTCCTTTATATGCAAGGCTTGGAAAGTTTATTCCCCAAGTTTCTCTCAAGGTCCACATTTGTTATATGGTTAAGCAATTGACTTGTCTTAAATTCAGAATATTGGATTTAAGCCTAATTTTAACCCTAACTGATTGTTTCCAACAATGCAATTTACTGAATGTCATTGTTAAATATAGTTAGAGAAAGTCAGGACTTTTTTGAATCAAACAGACTTGGATTCAAAAATCCCAGGTTTAGATTTTATTAATTACAGTAGCTAAGAGTTTCCTCTGCAATTCAGTTTCCATACTTGTAAATTATGGATTATACAACCTACCAAGAATTGTTTCAAAATTATATCAGAAAAGCTTCATGTCCTGCATGGCGTGTGGTATGCTGCACCACAGATAAGTAGTTAAGTGTTAATTGGCTCAGAGGTTAAAGCATCTGCCTGCAGTGCGGGAGACCCAGGTTTGTTCCCTGGGTTGGGAAGATCCTTTGGAGAAGGAAATGGCAACCCACTCCAGTACTCTTGCCTGGAAAATTCCATGGACTGAGGAGCCTGGTGGGCTACAGTCCACAGGGTCGCAAAGAGTCGGACACGACTGAGCGACTTCACCACCATACTTTCTGTTTTCTGCTCCTATACCATCCAAGGCTCACTTTACATCTAAAAAGGGATGTATAGTATAAATATAAATAAAATATAAATTTTCATTTATAGGAAAAGCAAGATAAGTTTGAAAGACTTATCTAAGTTAACACTGTTATAAGTAAACTTGAAATCTTTATCAAGAAACAATTAGATAAATTGTTTCTAGGCATTTTAAGAAATACTAGTTAATTTAATTATCTCCAAATTTACCAGTGAGTATATATGTATATATTTAATTATCATTCATGCTATATCACAAGAAGGATCGGTGTCAGATACGTTTTCCAGATGAGGAAACTGAGATGCTAAGAAGATGAGTCATTTGCTCAAACCGAGCAGCTAATTGAGTTGGAACTACAACCCTGGTCTCTTCTTTCTGGTCTTTTTCTTTATACCAGGATCTCATGCTGACAGGATGGTCAGATGTTACTCCAAAGGCCAGTTTTACATACCTCTATTATCTGTGGGTTTTAATGACTTCCTTCACCCTTTTAAATAAACATCATCCACTTATAGAAACAAGGTGAAGACAAATAGACAGAAAAGCAAACATTTAGAGAAAGTGACTCTTCTGTCTGTGCCCTGAGGCTCAGAATCCAGGGGTCCTAACAGAATGAGTGGAAGTCTGAACAGGATGAAAACACTAAAATTGATGCGTGTGTACTGTCAATTTTCACTTCACTGGAAATAAAGTAGCAGGTGTAATTTGCTCTAATCACATGCTTTCCATGAAAATCCACATTTTCAAAACAAGTTATTCAAAAAATTACACAAGAAATCACTTGGGGGATGCCTTAGCATCCAAAGCATTTCATTCCCTTAATATAATAACTTTTATAAAATTCAGTTTATATGCATTTCAGGGTTGTATCTTTTATGTGCTTTACTTAAAGTGTTTGCTTCATATGAAATAATTTTTTTTTACCTTGGCCTGGCACTCAAACTTATAGTAAATGTATCTCACCCCATGCTTGCTTTATCTATTTCTTCATTCCTTGGGAGGAGGAAAGTATTTTAAAGTCCTCGACATGTTATTTTTCACCCTGATTACATCATTGCATATACTAAAGGGTAAAAAGACTTGAAAATAAAACTGCAATAACGTTATCACACCTTCCATCATTAACAATAGTTTTAATTCCTGATTCTTCTTAATTTTCTATCTAATGTTTATATTTTGAGGGAATTGAAATGCCTTATTCATCTCTACTACAGTGTCCCATACAATATCTGGGACAATAAATCTTTATAAAATTAAAATAACACAGAGCATTTGATTGAATCTTCATAGCATCCCTGTGCAGTAAGGCCAGCATTGTTATCTCTGTTTCATTGCAGTAGAAATGGAGCCTCCCAACACAGCACAGTGAAGTCAAATCACATCCTACCTGGTATTCTCTGTCATAAGGACCAACAGTTTTTCTGTCTGCCACTTAGATTATTTTGGTCCTAAATTTGAGGATTTAAGGGGCAATCTGGCTGAGCATTTAGTTATACAACAGAAAAATGAGGCAAACACACCAAGATATAACTAACCCTTAATATTCATCTCTGTTAATCAGAGTTTAAGGATAGAGGCCTTGGCAAGACAGATCATTTTCTGCATGGTACGCTTAAGTTTCTTAGATTATGTGGATGTTCTCGGTTTGTGCCTCAGAGTTTCCAAAGCTTCTTGCTACAAGACTTTGTAATTTTAGCCAAACAGATTCCAAATAAGAATATGTATTCCTGAATCACTTCTGTTGGACCTAGGCTATCAGAGATTGTTCCCTTTTGGACCAAGAGTGACTTTTTGCCCTGGTTTTCTTCATATGGGCTTCTATTGATTAGAGATGATGAGATTTCCATCCACTTCACTTGAGACAAGATTGCCAGTTTCAGAATGTTTTTCTTTGTGTTCATCAAAATAACTGTGTTCACACAGGAAAAAAAGATAGTGTGTTAGATGTAATTTCCATGAATTTTGTTCAGTGCATTGATCCAGGGTTGTTTGATATTGCATTTGCAGGAATTCTTTCACAGAGGATGGAAACATTGAAAAACCACGAGTACCATTTGATACAATTGAAAATAAAAAAGGTAAAAGATGTCCTCCTGTTTCTTTCAACATGAAAATAAGTATTGTTTGGCCAAAATCATAAAAAATGTTTAGCTTTATTAGAAGTCAAAAATTAAAACTAGACTGGAAAAATGCTGTTTTCCCCTCAAATTGGAGAGATGTTTTCCTCTTAAAGATAATAGAACTGGGGAGAGTGTAGGGAAATGAGCATTCCCATTGCTGATGGGTGTATAAATTAGAGCAATCTTTCTTAAGGGACCATTTAACAACATGTAAGAAAAGCTTTAAAAGTTATTCATATATGCCATAAATTTCACTCTTAGATACTGATTTTAAAGAAATAATTAAGAATGTACACAAAATTTAATTGCATAAATTATAAAGGAAAAAAATAACAACTACCATTATTGCAGTAATAGTGGAATGGATTAAGCTATTTGTTGTTATTCATAACGGAGACACTAAGTCATGTCCATCTTTGCAACCCCATGGCCTGTAGCCCACCAGGCTCCTCTGTCTTCCACTGTGTCCCAGAGTTTGCTCAAATTCATGTCCACTGAGTCAGTGGAGTTAACTATTCATCTCATAGTCATCCAATAAAATATAAATCCACCCTAATATTATAGGAAAATATTTATACATGAAAGATGTTTAAGATATATTATTCAATGAAACGTTTGACTACATGCCACACGGACCTCAAGGAAAATTAATAGTGACTTTGATTTTCTCTCTTAGTCTTACCTGTTTCCTATATTTTTTCTTCTAAAAAAAAATCTGAGCTTTTAGTCACATGAAAAGAAAATATTTATAATTTTCAGAAGATGAAAAGTTCACGTGTCTACATTTTAAAAAAAAAAAATCAAAGTTTTCCTATTACAAATCAAGTTTTAATCCAATACAGTGGTTTCAAGTGTATGGCTCCTAGACAAAATCAGCATCATCTGGAAAGCTTAGAAAGTTCAGATCTCCTGAATCAGAATCTCTAGGTTTAAGGCCCAGTATTCTATATTGTAACAAGCCCTTCAGATGCTTCTGAGGCACGGTAGAGATTGAGAATCACTGACTTAATCAAATGAAGCACTAAGCTCAGGGAAGAACTAACTGATGCTGAACTACTCTTCTCTCTCCCACCATTTTTCAAATCTGTAAATGATTTCTTTAAGTACTCTGATGTTCTTATTTGTCCCATCAATCTCTGTTTAGGAGTTTTTTAGATAAATGTTTGGTTGAATTCAGAAACTTAGAGTAAATGTCAGTGGAACCAAGTGGGTGGAATTTATGTGATTCTAGTGATTTGGGAAATTATAGTCTTAAGATCAAAATAGAACAAGAGAACTTTTGATAGGTCACCTTCAGGCAATGAATGGCATTTGGACCATTCGTTTTTCTCTCTTAATATTTTCTTATGTGAACTTATCATTTTTGTTATTGTTTAACCTAATCACTTCTTTGGTCTTACCATAGCTTTCAGTTGAACTTAGAAGTGCTTTCTGATGTAATAAACAATTAAATAATAAAATATGTTTCATTCAATTAACCTGTGTTTCAGACACCTGGATATGTATTCTCTGTATTTTAATTAACAGTTTCCTTTTTAAATGTACATTTCTTTTTTTAGCTGTGGATCCACAAATTATGAATGAAATCAAAGAAATACATTGCCATAATGGTGAGTTCCAATGAAAGTATTTGAGAATCATAATCAATAGTTAGGCACAGTTCTGCTTTGCATAAATCATCATGTTTGGAGATCATTAGGCTGATAATGTATTTTGTGTAAATTTTCAGAAGTTATGTATTTTCTGAATGAGTCAGTATCTGTCACTTTTGCATAATTTTTTTTTTACTTTCTGTTTTTTAAAATGAAATATTATATTGTATCTTTGCTTATTTAAGAACAGTAACTTCCAAACTTATTTTGAGGGGCCCCAACAGAGCTAATACTTTGCTGTGGGAACCACTTAAACGGAAGAGCTTGGCATCTTCTCTGTGTATTGATTTGTAGGACTGTTACCACCGAACAGTGATTTGTTTCTGTCAGATTGTTGATGCAATGGATAGCACTTAAGTGTGGTTTTCTTTATAACAACTAAAAGTTTTTAAGCCAAGTTTCAATTTATCTTTTTCTTAAAATTCATGAATTTCTTTTATCAAGGTATAATCAGTAATATAAATACATTTTGTAATGAGGTCTTAAGGTGGCTCAGATGGTAAAGAGTCTACCTGCAATGCAGGAGGCCTAGGTTAGATCCCTGAGTTGGGGAGATCCCCTGGAGAAGAAAATGGCAACCCTCTCTAGTATTCTTGCCTGGAAAGCCCATGGATGGAGGAGCCTGGAGGGCTACAGTCCATGGGGGTTGCAGAGTCGGACATGGCTGAAGTGACTTAGCATACATTTGTATATAAAAACATACACTGAAAATTTAGCCTTTTACAAAAAAAAATCTATTCTGATAAATCATTAAAGGTGAAAACAATAAAATTTATGGGCCAAGATCTAATTTATTATAAATAAAAGTCCTCTAATTCAATTTGTCTTTTTTAAAATGCAATTATGTTTTAATGCATCCATTAAAATAAGTATAGGCTGAGAGGTGATACAAAATGTGGTTTAACAGAATCAACAAGCTTTTTAAAGAAAAAAAATACCATTTTGAATGAAGTGCTGCTAACCAGGAAAAAGTAACAGGTATTCCTTACACCATTCCCTCTCTGCACTTACCATCCAATCTCCCACTTCTAGAAAAGTAGATACTACTCAGTTCTCTTGGGAAACTGGTTGGTACCTGGTGTGTGGTGGGAAAAGGACTAGTTTTGAGAAAACTAGGCGCAAGATTAAAATAAACATGTGTTGAAGGTTTAGTGTGCCAGGCTCTGGGTTAGATCAGGAAAGCCACTTCCCCTCTTTGGTTTTTGTCTCCTCATTTATGAAGTGGAAAAACAATACAAGATAATGTCATTTTTTCTCAGTTCCCAGGTAACATAGGGTAGAGGATGTGAAGATGTTAAATAAGCACTTCAACTTTGCTCACATTTCTGTGTTACTTAAAAACTAGTCATACCTGTGACTTCAAAATTAATCTTCCTACTTTTATTTAAGGTTAAAAAAATAACTCAATGATGCCTTAGAACAGGTGGGATTGTCTTTCAGTGTCTAGGCTGTTTTTGTGTTTAATATGAGTTACGATTATCCCTCAAGAGGGCAACAAAATTCTCGGTTAAAAGAAATCTGTTAAAAGCAACCAAGACTTCAAACAGCTTTCCCATAAGTACTTGCCAAATATGTTCAGCAGCTTGCTTCCCACCTTGCCTCACACTGGGTTCTCTGCAGAGCTAAGGTAAGCTGGCTTGAGACAAGTTGGGACTGGATTGGGAAGAATGCCAAGGAAACACCAGGTGTTTGTCGGCAGAAACACTGATGATTCAGTTGAAGATGATGTCAGGATGAAACCAGCTTTCAAGCAGGGGTCTAGGATGCAGCACTTTAGCCAGAGGTGAAGAGTTTCTGATGAAACCAAAAACAAGCACTTGCTAAAGAAAATGATTTCTTGCTTAAGAAAATGATTACCCAGTTTCTCTCTTCTAGGTCTGATTTTCAGTGTTGAAATGGGCAGAGTGTTTAATCGCTCAGCTGTGTCCGACTCTTTGTGACCCCATGGACTATAGCCCATCAGGCTCCTCTGTCCATGGGGATTCTCCAGGCAAGAATATTACAGTAGGTTGCCATGCCCTATTCCTGGGGAACTTCCCAACCTAGGGACTGAACCTGAGTCTCCTGCATTGCAGGCAGATTCTTTACCATCTGAACCACCATGAGCAGGCCACATTGAAAATGTTCACTATTAAGTCAAAGTATTAACTACAGGGAAATTAACTCTCACTGACTATCTTATTAAAATATGTAAAATTAAAGTACATTTCCTATGATTACTATTTTGAAAAAAAATCTTCCACCTTGCTATTCAGCTATCTGGTTTCAACAATAAAAGTATAGCATATGTATTTATATTCCCTTTCTGCCTAGGAAATGGTAATCTTGAAAGCACATTCCATATCATTGAACTCCAACTTATTTAAAGTGTTGCGTTGGGTTCATAGTCTCTAACAGAATCAGATCTTATGACCCAAAAGGGCCTGATTTTTACTGTACTTATCTCAGTGCCTTGAATATAGACTATGCCAGAAAAAAAAAATCTGATGAAAAAAATGAATGTCTTATTAATAAGTGTTTGAATTTAATGAAAAGCTATGATACTTTTCAAGAGGAAATCTAATGACACAATCTCACCCTTATCCTTTCATTTTTTACTCCTTTATTATAAAACACTTTAGGAGCTAGTAGAATCATTATTATAGATGCAGTCCAGCTTCATCACCCAAATAAAATCTTTGGTAATAAGTAAAATCAATCAAGCAAGTGTGTACTGAATTCACTGAGTTACTGAACCAAACTGACTAGTTATTTTTATTGACTTTTTCCCTACAAGGAAATTACAATATATGTATTGCATTATTATTCCTAATTTGTACCTCAGTAGTTGTTTCTTCTTGAGAAAGAAACAACTTCTCTTTGTACCTGAGTATGGTTTTTCCAGTGGTCATGTATAGATGTGAAAGTTGGACCATGAGGAAGGCTGAGTACCGAAGAATTGATGCATTTGAACTGTGATGTTGGAGAAGATTCTTGAGAGTCCCTTGGACTGCAAGGAGATCCAACCAGTCCGTTCTGAAGGAGATCAGCCCTGGGATTTCTTTGGAAGGAATGATGCTAAGGCTGAAACTCCAGTACTTGGCCACCTCATGCGAAGAGTTGACTCATTGGAAAAGACTCTGATGCTGGGAGGGATTGGGGGCAGGAGGAGAAGGGGATGACCGAGGATGAGATGGCTGGATGGCATCACCGACTCGATGGACGTGAGTCTGAGTGAACTCCGGGTGTTGGTGATGGGCAGGGAGGCCTGGCGTGCTGCGATTCATGGGGTTGCAGAGTCGGACACGACTGAGTGACTGAACTGAACTGAGTTGTAATATTATTCCTAATTTGTACCTGAGTAGCTTTTTCACATTCTTTGCTCCACCCTACTATCTGTAAGCTACATATCAGTCCAATGGCAGTTTAATGACGTTTCCCCTCAAGTAGTTCTTTTTTCTTTCTTCCTTTTCTTCCAGTTGAGAAAACAATCATAGAATGTGAATGAAATGTACTCACTTTCATCATTTAAGGGCATGATGGGAGTTAAGCTGACACCTAGTTCTCAGTGTAGAATAAAACACCTATAAGGTTGGTGGTATATCTATCTCCTTGTCTGAAAAAGAAATATAAAAATTTTCATATTGTTGAATCACGAAGTCTAGAATATGATGGGAGATGAGAGGGAGAAGCCAAGGAATGGTTAGGAAATGCCTTGTAAGCTATATTGGTCTAAATTATGGAGGTGATGAGAAACTGCTAAAGAACTGAAGATAAATCATTAGATTTGATTTTAGAGAAGTCGTGTGATAGCTATATAACAATAAAGGAAGAGACAGTAGTTAACAGAATAATAGGCTTTTTCTTTAAGTTCAGGTATATAGCTTCCTATGGCAAATTTGGTGTTATCTTTTTTGTTGCTATGTTGTTAAATATCACTGAAAATCTGACTTAAAGGCAACAGAAGACATTTTCATTTTACTGATTTTTATAGAATTTCCTATTCTTATCTTTACTGAAATTTTTTGACTATAAAAAAGTGTTTCTGGCACAAAAAAACTTGTTAATATTTTTATTTGAAAAACATTTCCTTTTGCATAATTGTTTAATTCAAATATGAACACAATATATCTAATTTAGTGGTGGCTGGTATATGTGCCTAGATATATATATATATTTTTTTTTTTCTCACTAAGACACTTTTGTAAAAGTTGAGCTCTTAAAAAATAGAAACTCTTAAAAAGTGACTTAGAATCAATGATATGAAGTAATACTCGTGCATGCATGAATGCAAAGTTGCCTCAGTCTTGTCTTACTCTTTGGATTGTATGTGTGAACTGTAGCCTGCCAAGCTTCTGTCCATGGGATTTTCCAGGCAAGAATACTGGAGTGGGTTGCCATGCCCTCCTTCAGGGCATCTTCCTAACCCAGGACTTGAACCCATGTCTCTTATATCTCCTATATGGGCAGGTGGATTCCTTACCACTAGCACCACCTGGGAAGCCCATGAAGTAATACACTAGGTTTTATAACAAAACTGAGCAGAGAATAGCACTTTGCTTCTTTCTAAAGTACTACTTTAAGGCACTTAGTTAAGGTAGCCAGAGTATGAAGGGGTTTTCATGTCTAAGTGTGTGGCATATTAGATTTCATGTTCTTTTCCTCCAACCTACTGCTTCTGAGCTACACATCAATCCAGCAACAGTTTAATGACACTCCCATTAAGAAATTTTCCTTATTCCCTGATGGTACCCTTCTGTTACCCCACAGAATCATCTCCCCCCATTTCCACAGTTGCTTGATAGATGTTATCAGTTCAGATCAGTTGCTCAGTCATGTCCAACTCTTTGCAACCCCATGAACCACAGCATGCCAGGCCTCCCTTTCCATCACCAACTCCTGGAGTCCACCCAAACCCATGTCCATTGATTCGGTGATGCCATCCAACCATCTTACCCTCTGTCATCACTTCTCCTCCTGCCCTCAATCTTTCCCAGCATCAGGGTCTTTTCAAATGAGTCAGCTCTTCACATCAGGTGGCCAAAGTATTGGAGTTTCAGCTTCAACATCAGTCCTTCCAATGAACACCCAGGACTGATCTCCTTAAGGATGGACTGGTTGGATCTCCTTGCAGTCCAAGGGACTCTCAAGAGTCTTCTCTAACACCACAGTTCAAAAGCATCAATTCTTCGACACTCAGCTTTTTTTATAGTACAACTCTCACATCCATACATGACCACTGGAAATACCATAACCTTGACTAGACAGACCTTTGTTGACAAAGTAATGTCTCTGCTTTTTAATATGCTGTCTAGATTGGTCATAGCTTTCCTTGCAAGGAGTAAGCCTCTTTTAATTTCACGGCTGCAGTCACCATCTGCAGTGATTTTGGAGCCCAGAAAAATAAAGCCTGACACTGTTTCCACTGTCTCCCCATCTATTTGCCATGAAGTGATGGGACCGGATGCCATAATCTTAGTTTTCTGAATGTTGAGCTTTAAGCCAGCTTTTTCACTCTCCTCTTTCACTTTCATCAAGAGGTTATTTAGTTCTTCTTCACTTTCTGCCATAAGGGTGGTGTCATCTGCATATCTGAGGTTATTGATGTTTCTCCGGCAATCTTGATTCCAGCTTGTGCTTCTTTTAGCCCAGCATTTCTCATGATGTACTCTGCATAGAAGTTAAATAAGCAGGGTGACAATATACAGCCTTGACGTACTCCTTTACCTATTTGGAACCAGTCTGTTGTTCCATGTCCAGTTCCAACTGTTGCTTCCTAACCTGCATACAGGTTTCTCAAGAGGCAGGTCAGGGGGTCTAGTATTTTCATCTCTTTCAGAATTTTCCACAGTTTATTGTGAATCAAACAAAGGCTTTGGCATAGTCAATAAAGAAGAAATAGATGTTTTTCTGGAACTCTCTTGATTTTTTGATGATCCAGCAGATGTTGGCAGTTTGATCTCTGGTTCCTCTAATTTTTCTAAAACCAGCTTCAACATCTGAAAGTTCACAGTTCACATATTGTTGATAGATGTTATAAATGCTATGAAATGTTATCAGTCCACTGGAGAGACATTTTCTGACCTGCTGTGCCTTAAAATTTTTAAAGGCTGAGCAAAAAATATCAACTAAAGTCAAAGACAGTTACATGAAGCAAAGTCTACAAAATTTGGCAAATAGAAGATCCAAAGTAAAGCCACAAATCAGCTATTACCAGAGTACCAAATGGAAAAGCAGCAGCGATTACCAAAGTTATGCAAACAAATTTTCAAAACCTTAATCATATTTGATTTTTAAACATTTATTCATGCCACAGTTGTGTTTTGTCATTGTTTTTGTTTTTTTAAAACAGATAAAGATGTGCCATGTCATATCAAACAGATCTTCACACATCCACATTTGGAATTAAATCCTGAATTTAACCCGAAGATCAAAGATTATTACTCTGAAGTCCCATTTGATGTGGTAACACTGACAGTTGGAGCAGAGACTTCTAAGAGTCAGTGCAAGGTGTACCTGCAGGAACGGGCAGGACCAAGGTATGAGGGTGTTGATAGGGGCTGAGGGTAGACATCTTAGCAGGAAGCAGACCTTGGAGACAACTTTTGAAGACGGTTCAGAAGACCTGAGGCACATATCTGTTGGAGGATTGCCAGGGAGTGAAATCCTTCTGCTTCACAGATGCCATGTGGTTAAAATAACACATAAGTGCTCTGATGACCTATTAACCCTGTTCGTGTTTAATCTTTCTAACAATGTTGTAATGACAGAGAATCTTGTGATATGAAATATTAAAGAAGATTTACTGAGGGGAAACTGAGTTTATTCTTATCTTCATGTTTTTAGATTGTTGAAGAATTAATCCTTCCTAACAGTAGCCTCCTTCTATCCCAACCCAACTCCTCAAGTTTTTGAATATTCAGGTGCTGATTACTTGATAAAATTGGTGAGACTAACTTTCCTAGTCTCATGAGATTTTTTTCCTAATGACTCTTTTGAGAGTCACCAACTCTTTGGTTTATCATTTGAACAGAAGATAGAACCTTATGACATGCCATGTCCATGACAAGAAACATACTCATTTTCCCATGCTGTAAGGAAAGAAATGCACTCAACATTCCTGGAGCTAAAACAGTATAATAGAAAGAAAAGAGGATTCAAGTCAGACCAACCTGGGCCCTAACCCTGACTTTACCATACTCTACTATATTTAAAATGGGAACAGCCTTAATTTTTGTATGGATTTGTGAGTATTAAATGGGATAATGTATGACCTTGACAGGGGGTTAATAAATATTAGTTCCCTTCCGTATAATTGGTAGGGACTTGACTTGCTCTGCTGGATAAATGTTGGCATACCAAAGCACAATGAAACGTAAGTTAAAATATTTCACATTTTAGATTTCTTATGAAATGGTGCAGATCTTATCTGCTTTGAATGCAAATTGTTGACCCCAAAATATTGATATATGAATCAATTTGGATTCTTTCTCTCATTCTCAGTCTCTCTTTCTTGTTCTCTCTCCAGCTTTGCCAACTATTCTCTGGGTTTAGGGATGAACAAAATCTCAGTGCTTGTGGTGGATAAATCTCCAACTCAGGGTGAGACCCTGACCACGTATAAACTCACCATCTATAGAGAAGACCGTCCAAGTCTCCCTTGTTTGAGGATTTCACAGCATGCGGATTTGTGCAAGTAAGTGGATTTTACATTTATGTGTTGAATTGAAAGTGATCCTTTTACCCAGGTGAAAAAAGGTCAAATGAAAATTAATAGGGGGGAAAAATGTATGCTTTCAAATCCAAGCAACTGTGGTCTCATTTCAAAAAAGAATCCCAGCCAGGTATCTAAGACACCTTTTTTATGAGTGATTTTCTTTTAAATGTGGTGGCTATTCCCTGCACTGAGAGTGTGCAGTGGATTTATTGTGGTTAATATTGAAAAAAAAGTCTGAGTGCTCATACTTAGTTGTGAAATTGGTTTTACATTTCCTTTTTAAATTGTGCTGTGTTTCTTGGATTTGTCCCTGGAACTACTTTGAAATTTTAAACTAGATTCAGTGGAATTTGTTTTAAAGAATGAGAGGAAATTTTATGAAACTATTTTATGAAAGGGATACCAGATGAATGAAATTAAATTTTCTTGAGTAGATATATTTCTTCTTCACTTCTTGTACCCTAATCATTTCTAAAGGCTGCAATTGCTCCTGTAAGCAGCACATACCATTCTGTAGCCCCATTGACTTTGGAGGAGGGTGCACATTACCCAGAGACTTTGTCTTATTTGGTGGTTCTTTCCTCGGTTTTCCTTTTTTAGGAATCTATGTATAACCTTCTATATTTGCTTACATCATATACCCTGGCTACAAGTAATTCCAGGGAAGTCATCACTGATACTCTTATCATATGTACTAATCCACTTAGAATAATTGCAACTATGTCATGTCTCAGTGATTGCTAGGCTAGTGGTAGCATGAAGCATAGTCAGTTAATAAAAGATAAAAATGGCCAAATGGGCCTGAGTAGGATGAATACCATATCTTCTTAAATGTAGGGGCGATATGGAGTGTTCTTTCTCCTCCTCTACCCACCACCACCATTTCATCTCTTCTCAAGAATTTAACATGGGAATTCCCTGGCAGTCCAGTGGATAGGATACCGCACTTTCACTGCTCAAGGCCAGGTTCAATACCTGGTTGGAGAACTAGGATCCCACAAACTATGTGATGTAGTCTAAAACAAAAATAACAAAAAGAATTTAACACTACTTTAGGAGGGTTCTCGTTGCTGAGATTTTTGTTGTTCAAGAAAATATATGCCTGTGATGTATGAACTACTAGCAACTCAAAGGGAATTTCATAATAGCATAAAGATTGGTCTAAAGCAGGACAGAACTAGTATTTGGAAAGATATTAGTAGGTATACTTTAAAAAAGAAAAGATGGGAAAGAGTAGTGTTACATGGTTATGAAGCAGTAGGTTAAACAAAATAAAGTAGGTTTCCTGGCTGTAGGACTTCCCCGAACATTCCATGTACTTATTTAAATATGGTCCTCTTCAAAAGAAGGATATGTAGTGTCCAGTATTTTCAAACTTTTTTGATGTCTTTTTAATGCACTAGCTATTAATATTCTGTGGAACACAGTTGAGGAAACACAGGTCTAGACTCTGGAGAAGACTTCAAGATTAGGTTCCTTTCAGTTGTCTACTTTGCATTTTGCTTTATAGGGTTGCTATCCCTCAGTCTTTTTCCAACTGGGAAACAAATAATAGAACCACACCAAAAATGTTCCTGAGGGAGGAAACCAAAACCTAGAGGGAGATGTGTTTTTGTCTAAGTATGTGTATACAGTGTGTGTGTAGTTATTTCCAAACTAAATATTCTCACCTTCTTTGGTGTATGACTTTATTTTTTGTTTTTGCTTATCTCACTCTCATATTTTAGATAGAAACTAACTCTTGGGATAAATCATCTTTGAAGGAAAGCTAATAGTATGAATTGTATTTTTCCAGAATATTTATGGTTACAAACAACAGTTATTTTCACTTTAAAAAGTGAATAGATTTCATTTTAATGTAGATTTTAATTTTTATAAGTCTCTGGGGGTGCCTACATTTTTATTGGTTAGTAAACCTGACTTTTATATGGAGTAAATATATAATAAAGGTTGAAAAGGAAAATAAAACTTCTACATTAGGACAGAAGAAATGTGTTTTTACTTTTCATTTGTCACCAGTTAGATTTGTACTGTTGAATTTTTGCTGTATCTTTTGAAATATAATTGATACCCACAAGTATTGGCATAGGTTTATATTTTGATTCCACTCTAAAAGTAAAACATGGTAAATGACTCATTCATTACTCTGCAATATGCAAAATCCATTTAATGGGTATTAGTAGATCAATATGAAAATTCTTCAATTTCTAAGTGTTTATAAAAATGTAAAATCCTTATGCTGGATATTTTAACACAAACACAGATTTCAGGAGTATATATTCCTTCCTGGCTATCATTTGGAGAGCCCTTATAGGTTTAATTGTAATTATATACATGATGAATATCTGGAGAAGTGTCAGTAGGAATGGAGATGATCCTATGAGTAGAGACATTGCAAAGCTGAAATCTCCATGACTGTCTCACTTATCTCTGATTTATCCTTTGTCCTTCTTATGACACTATTCTGGTTCAGTTCTTGTTACTTGTTGACTCAGATTCTAAAATAGTCCCTAGCTTTGTTTCCTCGTATCTGACTGACTCCTTTCCAGTTCAGTTTTTACAAGCTTGATCTTCATCAACTTAAAGCACACTCTGTCATAAGCTTTGCCAAAAATGCTCCAAGCCCCCCTCCCATGGTCATTGACTTCCCTCATGTTAGTCCATGTGTTTTTTCAGCCTCATGTCTTATTAGTTGTCAGTGTATTTTATGCTTCTGCTAACCTGGCCTGTTTACCCTCCCCAGACATGCTTCCCAATCCTGTGACACTGGGGCTGTCCCTCCCACTGGAAACTAAAAAGAGTTTATTTGATGTCACTCCAGAAGCTGTTAACTCAGATTCCAGTGTAGGAGTTTTGATCCATGTTGTATGAAAGAGTTCTTTAAAGGTCAAAACTGCCCCCAAATAGATTCTATTGACTGTCATTTATTATGTGCCAGGCTGTGTCCTAAATGCTTTATGTTAATTGTAGTCTGTTTAATCCATACAGCATCTTTGTGGATTGAATCTACTCTTAGCCTCAGTTTCAGAAGAGAAATCCCAAAGATCATAGAGGTTAAAGATATTGCCCAAGGTCACACAGCTAGTGAGTGATGGGGCTTGGATTCAGATCTGAGTGTGCCTGATTCCAAAGTCCATGTTATGTTACATTGCCTTCTGGCAGAATGGGGTCTCTTGCTGTAGGGACTTTTCTGACCCAGGAGGTATTCAAGCATCAACTGGAAATCCATCTCTCAAGGAGCAGATGAGGAATTGGATTAGATGCTTTTTAAGTTTCCTTTGGGTTTCCTTGTTTCCTAGATGTTAATAAAATAAGACGTCTCATTGACCCATGGTGTATTGCAAAGCCCTGTGATTAAAGCACACTGCTGTTGAGGTGGTCTCGTGCCAGGGTGGGTGGACACAGTGAGAGTGGCGCGTGGGGGGCTGTGGAAGGAGGAGCAGTCCCAGTCCTTGCCTGTGCTGCCGGCTCAGCTCCCTGTCCTGCAACCGCCGACTACCGTGTCTTTTGCTGAGGAGCACACCTGTCCATAGTGACTTCAGTGAGCATACGGACCCCTGGAGTTTGTCCATTTCCCCCATTGCCTGATTACAGTTGTCTAGTCAAATAGGCATTAGGCCCTGCTAACACTGGCATGAACTCTCCTCCTCAGCCCAGGGAGAAAGAATAAACCAGCAGAGGAGGTGCTACTGTCATCCAGAAGTTCGTATTGATCTGGTCAGTTGGCAGGAAGAACCACCCTGAGGAGGATGGTAAAGAGAAGCCTCCTTTACACAAACTAAGAATACTTAAGTGGGTTGAATGACAGAAAAAGGCAACAGTGGAGGTTGGCAGCCAGACCGCTGGGTAACCTCTTGGTTGGTTGGTGCCAGCTGATTTTTTTCCCCTCACATTTGCAGCTCTCCTGAGCTAGGGGTTCAAGAAAGTGGTCCAAAAATGAGGCTGACTTGGAAAGGCACTTACTTCACAAGAATAGGATAACCCAGTGGACAAGAAGCATCTGAAAAAATGGTCATCCCCATCTGTCACAGGAGAATGTAGATTAAAACGATAAGGACATACCACTACCCACACACTGCAGCAAAAAACACTAGAAGAACTAATGATACAAAGTGTTGGAGAAGATGTGGAACAATCTTTTGTTCACACACTGCTGGGAATATAAAGTGTTTGCCCATTTTGGAAACATTTAACAGTATTACTATAGCTAACATAAATATATCCTATGACACAGCAATGCTACTAGCTACATACCCAAGATAAATGAAGTCATAGGTCCATCAAAAGATACATCCAAGCAATCTGTTTTTTTTTTTAACTTTTAAAACATTTTATTTTTTAGAGTAGTTTTAAGTTTACAATAAATGAGAAGGTACAGAAATTACCCATATATTCCCAGGTTCACATATATATGGCCTCTTATCAACATCACACATCAGATTGGCAAATTTTTTACCAGGGACAAAAACATTGATACATCATAATCACAAAAAGTCCATTGTTTACCTTAGGATTCTCTCCTTATGTTGTGCATTCTGTGGGTTTGGAGAAATGTGTAATGACACACATCCAACATTATGAAATCATACAAAGGATTTTCATTGTCATGAAAGTCTTCTGTGGTCCACCTACTCATCTCCCCAACTGCCCACCAACTCCTGCCAGTCCTCTTCTTTTTTCATTCTCTCTGTGCATGCATGCTTAGGCGCTTCAGTCATGTCTGACTCTCTGCGACCCTATGGATCATGGCCTGCCAGGCTCCTCTGTTCATGGGATTCTCCAGGCAAGAATACTGGAGTGGGCTGCCATTTTCTTCTCCTCATTCTCTCCTTTTGTAGAATGTCATACAGTTGGAATCATATAGCAGTAGCCTTCCTAGATTGGCTTCTTGCACTTAGTAATGGGCATTTAAGTTTCCTCTATGTCCTTTTATGGCTTCGTATCAATTGTACAAGAAATCTTCATATCAATTGTATAATATCTAAAAGCTGTTTATAAAATCTAAAACCTGGAAAAAGTTCAATAGATAAATTTAATGTAATACTATTGAACATTTTAAAATCAATTAATTATTGATATATACAAACATGGATAAATCTCCAAAACATTATGTTGAGAAAAAGAAGCCAGACATAAAAAGACATACTTTATTTCATTTATATGAAGTTTAAGAACAGGCAATATTAATCTACAGTGATAGAAATCAAAATAGTGGTTACCTAAAAGGTGTGGGAGCTTCTAAGCTTGAAAAAACTTTTAGGGCAAATGTCCTATATCTTAATCAGGATGGTGGTTACATACATAGCCAGATGGTTTATAGATGTATAAAAATTTAATTGTGCACTTCAGATTTGTTCAATTAACTGTATATAAAATATTACTTATAAGTATGTTTAGCTATATATAAATTATGTATACTAGATATAAACTATACCTCAATAATATAAGAAAAATACATTAGTGGGAAAGTATGTAATATATTCCCAGACATTCCTCCCTTCTCAAGTATATTGATCATAAACAAGTTAATTATTATATAATTACTTTAGGCAATAGATCATATTTAGAATGTGTTACTATAATATAAAGAAAAATATTAGAAAATTCTTGTGGGGCATATTCTACTGATGATTGCAGAAAAGTATTTTAGTCATTTATAGGAATCCTTTCCAGAAGGTCTTAATTTAAAGTTTATGTGTGGTCCCACAGCAGTACTCTAGTATATAACATGGAAAAGTGTCTAATAAGCACTGGGTTTTATTTAACCTTCCTTTTAGAAACCATAAAATGAGTGAACAGATAATGAATAAATAATGTGGATTGCTTTAGACACTTGACTAGGCATGAGAGGCCTTGGGGACGAGGGGGAATCAATGGCAGAGGTAGGATTTTTCCCTCCATGGGCTCTCTATTGAGTTCAGTGTCTGTTTCTTATTATATTGCCACTGGGAATTTGCATATAACAGTCAGAGAGGCGACTCTTAGTTTAGTTATTATCAATGAGGGCGAAAGGGCTAACTTGCTTGGCTGATACTGAGAAGCCGGATTTGGACCATGGCTTCTCACCTTCGCTTGCTGGTATTGAAGCTGGGTGAGTCTTCATTCGGGGGAGTGTCTTGTGCACTGTAGGATGTTTAGCACCATCCCTGGCCTCCATCCACTAGATTGCAGTAGCACACCCCTCTCCAAGCTGTGACAACCAAAATATCTCCAGATGTTGCCAGATGTCCCCTGAGGGGCGAAATTGGCCCCACTTGAGCACCACTGATGTATATTAATAAGAGGTCCTGCTTTTCTACTTTCTACTAATAAGGCTAGTAAATCTGTAGTGGATTTATTAGAGGTATGAATAGTTTAAAGGTAATCCTTCAATGCTGACTGTTGAAGAATGTTTCTTATCTCTTTTCATCCTTATACTTTTAATCATCTTTGTAGTCGGTGATAGGACTCTGACAGCTCTTTATTCTACTCACTGATTTGCTGTCTTTTCTGTCTAATGTAATTATAATCAGAAATACACATTCAATTATAAAAAACATGATTCTTAATGAAACATAAAAAGTCAACTAACATACCTAGACTACTTCATTTTGATTTATCCATAAATAGGATAGTGTTTTGCTGTTAGGAAGAAAGATTTAGAAAGTAATAAACCATTATTATTGCTGGAATATGTCATGTGCAGGAATTAATAAGATATATTTATGTTCTAAGGAAATTAAAATACAGATGGGGAAATATTTTATTTAATATCTCTTGCCAAATCAAAATTTTTGACATGGATAACAATATAGCATCCACAGAAATTGATTTGTATAGATGATCTATAGTCTCATATACGTTTTGCTCCCAAAGTGTTGTGCCAGAGTAGAGTCATAAATAAAATCTATAGAAAGGTCATATCACAAAAGCATAGGAGACTATATTTCATGGATCTGTTTTCTAGAAACAACTTTCATTTTAAAATTATTTGCAATTAATAAAAAAAGGGAAAATACCAAGGAAAGACAAAATACCATTTTAAAAAAGTGATATGTCCAGCATTTGGCCACCCATTTAAAACTGGTATTTGTGGCTTCATTTTACAAACACACAAGTAGCAATCTAGATGCTGAGTTATTTAAACGCTATGTGAATGACTCCAGTTATAGCATTTGGAAATGCTTTATAATCTTCCCATTTATTTTTTTATCGTAATAATATCACAGAAGATTATTATAAAACAACTCATGTGATAGTTGTTTTGCTTTAGCAAATATCTGTAATAAAAGAGAAGAGCATTTAGCAATGCTTGCTGAATAAAACCCTTTGTTCATTTCCACAGTTGCAGTATTGATTAAATATTCATTTTAGTGGTTTTTAGTTACCTTGTTCACCTCAACATACCAGAGGAATGCAATTTAGTTTTCCAACAATAGAGTCTCTGTTGTACTGAAATGCCCCCAACCAGCAACTGTTTAAATCTGCTCTGCCCTGAGTTATTAGAAATTTGCCATGTGCTGTGGGGGAAGACGCTGAGAGCAGCAGCCGCAGAGCGTGGAGTAGTCAGGTCATGTTTATAGAATTTTTATTATGTGCCAGGCATCGTGTTAAGCTCTTTATCTTCCTACCTTACTCAGTGTTTTCCACAGACTTAAGCAGATGATATTTTATCTCTTCCCTTTTTTTAACACATAGAGTAACTAAGACTTTAGAAGAGTTAGAACAGTTAGAAGCTTACCCAGGCTTTCTAAGTAACATATGTAATTAGTGTCAAAGGTGGAATTTGAATATGAATCTGACTCAAATTAGTCCTCTTGATGGTTACTCTGGACCTGGACGGTGGAATCTAAAACCCTCCTCACACTTAACAATCTTTTTGACTTTTTAGGAAACATTCAGCCAGAATTCAACCTGTTAAAATTTAGTTAGCTAAACTTGTTTCTGTGGTCATGTACAGTGATAATTTTTAATTTTATTCAAAATATTATTATTATTTTGGCCAGCTGCATGGCTTGTTGATTTTAGTTCTCCCACCAGGGATTGAACCTGGGCCTTCTGAAGTGAGAACATGGAGTCCTAACCATTGGACTGTCAAAGAATTCCCTACAGTTGATACATTTTATATTGTTCTAGATCACTGAAAAATTCTGAAGTCTTCATAATCTTTACTTTGGTGGGTAATATCAAGTATCAGTCTTCCCTTCAAAAGTATACCTGTGAGGAAAGTTTCAAGCTAGTATATAATATCTTACTAGATATATCCTAATATCTGACTATCTTTATTGGTGTCTGATATTTAAATCAGATTATAATGTTTTACATATTAGAATTCTACTTAGCCAGAATACTATTATTGCTACTAATTGGTAAAGTGGTTTCCAGTGCTCAGGCTTTTTAAAAATGTGATGCTTGATTATACAATTAGAGCAATTTCCGATTAATCACTTTCACTATTTAACACACTACCTTAATATTTCTATTAAAAACCTCCACAGTACTTTTTTTTCAAAATTTTAAAAAATTTCTTCATGCATACTTTATAATAGTGAAAAGGTGTACTATGGAGCTGACAATCTGACAATGGTTCAATGACACATTTATCAAAGTGAAAAAAACTCCTAACTTTTAGACTCATTTAATCCTCACAAGCAGGTTAGATAATGCGATTTTATTATCTACTCCTCCTCATCCCCTTCTAAAGAGGAAACTAAATCTTAAGCTAAGTATTCTATATTTTTATATTTATTTATACATGTATTGACTTCTATTTATATTAATTTATATTTTGTATTATATTTATTTAGATTTTATATTAAATGCTTTATATTTTGGTTGCTGTTTCTCACAGGCATCACAGTTTCTTCAAGTGTAAATTTCCACCTCCAGTGACTTCCTATGCTATCTCTTTGTCATGGAAGCTTACAATGAGTGAAAATTAGTAGGTTCCTGAAAGCTGTGAGTGAATACTGCATTTAGCTTTTAAACCTGTGGAAGAGAGTGTCTCCTTTGTCAAAGTCAGAGTATTTTCTCTTGTCCTATAAATAGAATGCCTGTCAGTTTTCTCTGTGGAAATTATCAGAGCAAATTTTGCATCTCAGCATAGTATCTCAGATCATTTACCTAACCTAGTGGTTAAAGGCCATGGACTTCAAGGTTCTGCTTGTAATCACTGTCAGGGAAACCTGACTGTGGTCCCAACTCTGCTTTTAACTGTCCACATTGCGTCACTGCACTAGTGTCTCCTAGTGCAAGGCATATAAGCTCCCCTAAGCTTAGGTTTCCTTACCTTTAAGAAGAGAACTAGTGATAGAACCTATCTTATCACATCAATCTGAGGATTCATTTAGCTAATCAGTGCAAAGTTCTATCAGCTCTAAGCCTAGTGCATGAGCAAGTGCTCAGTCAGTGTTGAATCAGCATCATCATTGTCCTCATTGTCATCATGAAAACTCTTGGTCCTGATCCCCCTCAACAGCTCACCTGCCATTGTATAGAGGAGGAGGAACAGGAAGAAAGAGCACAGCGAAAGAAGTAGGAGCCAGTAGTACTGAGAAACTGCTGGAATTGTAAAGGACTCAGGACAGGAAGAAGTAGTTGAGAGTTTAGAAAGGACAGTTGAGTAACCGAGGCTGTTCCATACACTTGCATTTCTGAAGTTCATGGATTCTGCACTTTTGCCTTTGTGGTTCCCTTCTTTCATGAAAAATACTTTATGTAATATATATAATGGAGAAGGGAATGGCAATTCACTCCAGGATTCTTGCCTGGAGAATCCCATGGACAGAGAAGCCTGGTAGGCTATAGTCTGTGGGGTCGCAAAGAGTCAGACATAACTGAGCAACTAACACACATACATATAAAGATGAAAGTACTAATATTCATCTCTCTAAACCCATCTTTGTAGAGATTTTTCTTGGACCTACAAGTTCATTTTTTTCCTTCTAAATTTAAAGGTGATTCAAACATTTTCCTGGCAGCTAAAAGCAGAGTGTATTGTAGGCATGGTTCCCACTGTGCCAAGTGGCCCTCATTGTCTTACTTCCCGCAGAAGGATCTATGGCAGAGGCATCCATTTCATTAGCAATGACCGTGACTGTAGGCATTCTTTCTTGTTAAGTGTCCTTGACTTCAACACTTAGCCTTCTGCAGTTGTTTCAAATTCTGTGTTCTAAGCCTGACAACTCTTTACTAGTATTCTCACGAGTCCATGTAGCACCAAGGGGAATGATCAGTTATTTTCATGAGCGGTTTGTACACCCAGACATTCTGAGTGCAGAGGCCCACCTTGGTGCCTGATAAGCCTTCATAGACACTGAAGGTTTGGGAATTTTGCATGGCATTAGTTTCTTAAAAAACAGACAAATATATAACTGAAGCACTTTGCACCACAACATTGTTAATCAACTATACTTGGATATAAAATAAAAAGTTAAAAAATTTTTAAATAGGGACAAAAAAATCTATACATTTTCCTAAAAAAAAGCAAAAGCAGGCAAAGATGAGAGGGTTAATTCACGATCTCTTTTAGTGCTTCTATAAATTATCTCTCTGAGTTGGTGAAAACGAGTTATGTTAAACACTCACCTCATGAGTTAATGTAACTTACAGTCAGATAAATTACCACTTAAATGAAAACGTTTGCTCAGCACATCTGTTCTCCATGTTTCTCCAAGTCACATCTGCTTCTTTTACAAGAAGAAACAAACTTTTACTACCGTTAGCGCAGCAGCGCCAAGACCCTCTACAAGAGAATCAGATCTTCCTGGCTTCCGACAGCATCCAGAGGTTTCCCTGAGTGCATCCTTCTGCTGTATACATTCATGTTCGTTTGAAGTTTATGTTTTGGCATTCTAAGAATAGTCTGATTTCAGAGTTGGATGGGGAAATAGAAAAAAAAAAAAACTGGGAGGTTTCTAAATAAAATATTCTGTTAGAGTAACCGGATTTCAAATGTGACATCTGCAACTTAGGAGACTGTAGTTAAAAGAGAAGCATTTAAACAAAGTCCCTTTTTGATAACTCCCAAGTCCCATTTTTTTGGGGGAGAGTGCTTTAATGCTCCAGAGGACCCCTAGATCTTTGATGTCTCCTTCTCCATTTTCTTATCCATTTCTCAAGTCCAGATTAACTCTAGCAAAGGTACAGACCTGGATAACAAGGGTGGTGTAAGAGAGAGGAGAGACCTTAAGTGCTAGGGTGACAGTCTAATCAGTCCCCCTCCCTCTTGAGAGCAAGCTGGGGAGGATAGTTTGCGGTGGGTCTTCGTTGCTGCGTGCAGGCTTTCTCTAGTTGCAGCAGCGAGGGGCTCCTCTTCGTTGCAGTGTGTGGGCTTCTTGTCATGGCCTCTTTTGGTGCAGAGCACAGGCCCCAAGCACAAGTGCATGGGCTTCAGTAGTTGTGGCCTGGGGGCTTTAGAGTGCTAGTTCAGCAGTTGTAGCATATAGGCTTAGTTGCTTCATGACATGTGATATCTTCCTGGACCAGGGATTGAACCCTTGACCGCTGCATTGGCTGGTGGATTTTTATCCACTTTGCCACCAGGAAAGGCCCATTTTTGAAAACACATTTTTGGCTTCATCAAACAACATAGTTGGCTGTGTGTAAGACAAGTGAAGACAAATAATGTCTCTGGGCCAGTGGTTCTTAACCTTTGGAGAAGGCAGGTACCCTCTTGAATGTCTCATGAAAATGTTAAGCCCTTGTTTCAAGGAATCATGTATAGTCACACCCAATGCTGTATATACTTTCAGATATGAAAAAGCCTAGGTTAAAAAAAACTTATGCTAGTAACTCATAATCTGAAGCAGAAGATCACTAGCAGCAACAAGCAGAAAAAGGACAATTTCATTTCCAGCATAAAGGTACATGATTGTAATTCAATTTATTGAGCACCTGCTTTGGCCCAGCAACTGTACTATTGGCATATATTATTTGACTTGTAGTTCTAATGATGAAATTAGTATCTAGAATTATAGTACATTTTGGGGTTATGGGTGGTCTTTCAATAATCTTTATAAGCACAGAAAATTGGCAATTATTAATAGTTCTCAAAGCAACATGCCACCAAATCTAATATTGGCTTAGAAGTAAATATCTGTGGTTATGAGTTGTAGGTCATAGTGGTCCCAGGGGAAATTTTAATAATATTTCATTTCAGCAATTTCTATTATCCTCATTATTCCAAGCCGTTGATATGCTTTCTTTCAGCAGGCTATAACAAACGGTTTTTTTGTTGTTGTTGTTCAAAGAAAGGTGGGCCCCACGTCTCAATTAGGTAATGCCAGGAAAATTTCCACATGCAGTTGAGCAACTCTAACATTTCCTTCCATAGGCATGTGTTGTAGAAACAGGAATGAGGGACGGGATATTTTTTGCAGATGGTTTTACCAATTGCAGAACTACAAGCTGGTTTGACACATGTTCCCTCGAGGCAGAATTAGGACACTTGACTGCCTGACATATTTAACTTCTTTTGAAAATGCTGCTAATTTGTCTTTTTTTTTTTTTTCTTACCCTCATCCATTTTTTTTTCCTAAAGCAGGACTAATGAGTTTAAAACATTGAGCATGACTTCACTCTTCAAAGCAGATCAGACCTCTCCACCCCCAGTGGCCCCCCAGCTCTTCAGAACCTCATTGTTTAACAATGTGGTGCAGACTTTCATTGACTTTTGCAGAGAGGGTTTACCTCCTCTGCCTCTCCTCCCTATCACCTCCCAAATGCTTCAGGATGATCTTTCCAGACCTAAGAATTTAGAAAATAAATTTTGCATGTGGAATTCTTGACCTGATAGGTTATTTGAAAATTAAATTCCTATAAAGTTCAGAGACCCAGATTTCAAAGGTTTTATAAATAATAGGGAGGGAAACATTTTCATCAAGTGAAATAGCCACTCTTAAATATTTTCATCAAAACATTATTTATGCTGCCTAGGTTTGAGTTGCAGTTCGTCATGTGCGTGTTTGGAGACCTTATGAAAAGTTATTCATCTATCAGCAGTATAATAGTACTGACCCCCTAGGGTGGCTTTAAGGAAAACCTGAGTTAATATGGTGATGAGCTTGAATCGTCCTTGGGCACAGGAAGAACTCAATGTATGTGTTTGCAAAATATAAATAGCAAATCAATAAAATATGTCTCAAGATTGGTATAGGAGGAAAGTTTAATACAAGCTGTATATTATTTTTCTATTGAGGTCTAGCAGAATGAATTGGAGATTTTTTTTAATTGCTTATTTTAAAATTATATTTAACAAGAAGAAAAAATCACCCATGCTAAATTATACTATAAATTTTGTAGTGAAAGTGCTAAAACAAAAATTCTAGAATTGAAAATACGTGTGTTTTAATTTTGATAGTTGCATGATTAATTTTGTATGTTGTCTCTTTCCCAATCTCAACTGAGAGACTGAGAATTTAAAGAGGTTTTAACAAAAAGAGGGGAAGTATTTATTTTCCTAACATGGCACTATCCTTCCGGTAGATTTCATCAAAGATAAGGAAATTGATGTTCTCCTTGCCATTTTAAAAAATGAACAACAAAGGACAAGGAGTATGCCTTTGTGTCATCAGGCACAAAGTATAACCATAATGTAATTTAATGTTTTAGTCTGTATAATTGCTTTTAAAAGAAGGATTATCATTTTGAAAACCATCATTTCAAAAGCAAGTAAACTTATTTATACCTGATAATAAGTTAAATGAGAAAACGAGTCTTATTCTATATATACATTGTAATTTCAACCCAAACTTCTAAACTTTCCCCCACATTTTTAAAAATCAGACTTTGTTCCAAATGACTTTGATATTTCCCAAATATCAATACTCTTCACAGATGAGAGATTTGTCTCTTTCAAGTATATTTAAAATGCGCAGCAGTCAACATTTTTTTCACCACCTATTTTGTGCCAGGTCCTATTCTAATTGCTTTACATTTATTAACTCAAAGCAAAACACAAAGTAGAAACTTGGATAATTCCCATTATACTGATGCAGAAATCGAAGTCCAGAGGCCTTTCCCAATGTCACACAGCTTAGAAGTAGCAGAGGCTGTTTTTGAACCCAGGCATCCCAGTTGTAGAGCTCTGCTACCTACATGCTATGCTCTTAGCCTCTCTACTCCACTCCAAAACTAGATTGCTGAATTATTTCAGTATATGTTTTTCAAAACACTTTGGCTTCAAATGTTAATTTGCAGGTTATTGTTTGCATCCTGGAGTCATTCTTTTTTCTATAAAAGGCATCTGATGAGTGAGATTACAGCGAACTTCAGATATTTGTCAATTATATCTCAGTCAGTGCAGTTCATTCAGTCATGTCCGACTCTTTGCGACCCATGAACCACAGCACGCCAGGCCTCCCTGTCCATCACCAACTCCCGGAGTTCACTCAGACTCACGTCCATTGAGTCGGTGATGCCATCCAACCATCTCATCCTCTGTCGTCCGCTTCTCCTCCTGCCCTCAATCTTTCCCACCATCAGGGTCTTTTCAAATGAGTCAGCTCTTTGCATCAGGTGGCCAAAGTATTGGAGTTTCAGCTTCAACATCAGTCCTTCCAATGAACACCCAGGACTGATCTCCTTTAGGATGGACTGGTTGGATCTCCTTGCAGTCCAAGGGACTCTCAAGAGTCTTCTCCAACACCATAGTTCAAAAGCATCAATTCTTCTGCACTCAGCTTTCTTTATAGTCCAACTCTCACATACATACATGACTACTACATGACTACTGTCAAGACTATCTCAATAGAACTTGGAAAAAAATCTTCTTAAGAGAGGATATAATGAATATAGTGGGGTGGTCCTGAGGAGGGAAGCCCTGGAACAACACATGTCAGGAGAAGGGCTTTAGTGGCCAAAACTGTAAATGGGGAGATGCGAGTGGAGGAGAGTGTGTAGTTGAGTATGTCTCTAGTGACAGAATTGACTGGTAGCTCTGTGGGCAGCAGTTATATTCATTTTTATGACATTTGTCAATCTTGTGTTCCAACATCACACTGAACTTTGGAGTTGGGGGGATCTTGGATGTCTAACTCCTCAGCTGGATACAAGTAAATCTCAATAACTTGACAAGGTTTATCATCAATAATTTATAAAGTATCATTTCCAGTCAGTGCAAAGTGGTGATTCAAACCCATGGGCTGGTAATCAACTCTCCTGGCAGCAAGTAGTTGTACCCTATGTAGAACAGCTATTGGAATCCAGACCTAGACCTAGTTCCTGAGTTGAACCAGTTCTCCATCCTTAAGAAAGTTTCTAATGCAAACTTGCTATTTCTAAATTTATAAATAAATGATTGCAAATTTGCTAACCACTCTCCTTGAATAGAAGGAGGTCTCTACATCTTTAGACTATGTGTTCTGCCCTTCTATAGTTTTGTTTGTTAAGTCTTAGTGGCATTCTCTTGATATAAAAACAATATCCTTTTGATGAAAGGGAGACATTATTTAGAGGTAGTTATAAATCAGAATTTTTAAAAATCCTTTCTGAGTGATGTCTCCAAGGATGAGACTTATTTTGGAGTCTGCAACTCTTCAATAGGCAGTCAACAAATGCATTTGTCTGTGTCAATACTGGCACAGAATGAAAAAGTAATGATTCGTGTAAAGCCCTGAAAATAGCATGCACTGCCTGGGATGTTCTGGCATCCTCTTTCCCATGCTAACTCCATCTGTGATCACACTAACCCGTCCGTCTGGCCCACAGCCCTCCTGCCAACTGGCGACATGCCGCTAATGAGCAGCCTCTCACCCCCTTTCATAACCAGAGCACAAATATTAGATGAATTTCCTTTGAACCTAGCTTCCCTTTGGCTCTTAACACAATCTAGCTCCTTAGAAGAAACACTTCAAGTTTGGGAGTCACAGAATCCCTTATTAATCATGATTTTTCCCCCTGGATAAGCAAATATGAAAAGAATTTGTACACATTTCCAAGGTATTGAATACCTTGTATCATGATTGGCAACAATGTACCATTTCTTAAATATTTAATAAAAATCTGTCTTTGCTATATGTGGAATATTAGCTATCTAGTCCTTAAAAGGATTATTAAGGTTTCTCTGTAT
The DNA here is from genome assembly GCA_006408695.1 of Aepyceros melampus. Classification (NCBI taxonomy): domain Eukaryota; kingdom Metazoa; phylum Chordata; class Mammalia; order Artiodactyla; family Bovidae; genus Aepyceros; species Aepyceros melampus. The sequence goes on along the minus strand of SJXQ01001443.1, from coordinate 80,825 downwards.
AACAATAATAATATTACTAATAGTAAACCACAGTCATTTTCTATTTAATACTAATTCTGAGAACCTATTTCCTTAGATATCTTTGTGTGTAACTGACTGGACAACAGCCAATCCATATTTTAAAAACTCAACTTAATAAAATAATAGGTGCTGCATATTAGAAAGAATATTCCAGGAATATGGTATTCTTTTTAATACCATTATCTAGTTAGTACACTTTTGCCCATAATGATAATAATTTCCACTGCCTCGAATCCTAAAGTAAAACACCAACCCCCCCAAATATATTTTGTTACTGAAACATGTGTAAACAATTATGAATATCTAAACCATGTTGACATTGGCTTTCCAACTCTTTCCAGAACTGTAGGGGGAAAAAAGGCCTCTAATAAGTATGTTGATAGAGGCATCTGACTTCAAAAGTTGCTTTTGCAGACCCATGGAATAAAGGTTTCACTTTTATTGGGTATAATAATAAAAATGGTATAAATTTTAAATTTTATATTCAAACAAGAATATAAAAGAATTTCCTCTGTGAAACTCATCCTTCTGAAGAATAAAATTAAGATTTTTGAAACTCCCCTGAGGATCCATGGGTAGAGAAGGATGGTCACTTTGCAGTAAGATCCTTCTCTGGGAAAGATCAAAGAGGGCCTCTGACTTGATCAAAAGTTTGTATTTGTTTGTTCATGTTCTGTTTTGTTTTGCTTTATCAAAAAACACAAACAGAAGTACATGGATGCATTAGACCAAACTTCCCTTTGGCTCTTAACATAGTCTAGCTCCTTAGAAGAAGCTAGATTCATTATGCCAAGAGAGAATTTGAGGGAGAACACATGTTTAAATCTTCTTTTTTAATTTAATTTTTTTTAACACCATAGGCATTTTGTTTTGGGGTATAGTTGATTAACAGTGTTGTGATAGTTTTAGGTGAACAGTGAAGGGACTCAGCCATACATATACATGTATCCATTCTCCTCCAAACCCCCCTCCCATCCATGCTGGCACATAACATTGAACAGAGTTCCATGTACTATACCATAAGTTTTTCATGGTTATCCATTTTAAATACAGCCATCTGTTCATGACCTTCCCAAAGTCCTTTGCTGTTGTTCAGTCACTCAGTCATGTCCAACTCTGTGAGCCCATGGACTGCAGCTTGCCAGGCTTCCCTGTCCTTCACCATCTCAAGGAGCTTGCTCAAACTCATGTCCATTGAGCCAGTGATGCCATTCAACCATCTCGTCCTCTGTGGTCTCCTTCTTCCCTGCCTTCAATCTTTCCCAGCATCAGGGTCTTTTCCAGTGAGTCAGTTCTTTGCATCGGGTGATCAAAGTATTGGAGCTTCAGCTTCAGCATCAGTCCATCCAATGAATATTCAAGACTGACTTCCTTTAGGATGGACTGGTTTGATCTCCTTGCAGTCCAAAGAACTCTCAAGAGTCTTCTCCAACATCACAGTTCAAAAGCATCAATTCTTCGGCACTCAGCTTTCTTTATAGTCCAACTCTCACATCCATGCAGGACTATTGGAAAAACGATAGCTTTGACTATGTGGATCTTTGTCGGCAGAATAATGTTTAAATCTTGAAATGTTTAGTTTAAATGTATTTTTTAATGAACCTAACTCTTATTTTTCACCAGAAGGAGCACTCACAGCTTCATTCAAGTGTTATTTTAAATGCAATGAATTCTCCTACCTACTATCACAGTATTATTCAAGATGGTGAAATCTGTGTGGGCATCTTTCTTATAACACTGTACTTCACTAGCAACCTATTCCTGGAACTTTTTCTGTTTCTCTACCATCTCTCTGCCTCTCTTTGTCTTTCTCATTCTCTCTCTCTCTTTCACATGCACATGTGTGCATGGATGTTTGTGTGCATACATACAAACTGAGTAAGTTTCTTCAGGCAAATTCTAGATCTTTTATCATCCCCACTTAATACAATGCCTAGAGAGAATCTAGAAAGATCCACTAGTGCCAATTGGGAAGCTTAGAAAGATTCTTAATTAATGTTTATAAAATTAAATTATACTTCCAAGCTAAATACAAAATATATGTTCTGTTTTTTAAAGCTATTATGCTCTGTGTCCTAGGAGCACAACCTTTCCAAACTGTTAAAATGCATCATTACATTTGTAGGAGGGCAGTGTTGGCATCAGGGCTTCTCAGATGGCACTAGTGGTAAAGAATCCACCTGCCAATGCAGGAGACATAAGAGACATGGGTTTGATCCTTGGGTTGGGAAGATCCCCTGGAATTGGAAATGGCAACCCACTTCAGTTTCTTGCATGGAAAATTCCATGGACAGAGGAGCCTGGCGGGCTATGGTCTATGAGATCTCAAAGAGTTGGACAGGACTGAGCATGCACAGACACACAGACACATAGACACACACACACACAGAGTGCTGGCATCATTCCTGCCCCTGACGGTAACCAAATAATGCAAAGTTTCTAAATTCTTTATGTCTCAGTAAGAAGTCCTTCTTAACCTCAGACTTTCATATACTCAGCATCAAGAGACATATGAGGGGACCAAGAAAGAGACAAATTGACCTTGGGGAATGCATTGTCAAGAAGTAAGCCTACCCATTTCCCTCTGCTTCAACTGGAGAAAGAGGTTTATGATTTCACCTCTTATTATCACCTTGAAAATTTGGAAATGATTTCAAGGAGAGAAAGGTATTTATTTACCTGGTTGGATGCCTGCTTAGTTATATGGCTTGCAGAATGGCCTTGTACTACTAGGAGAAAGAACTTTCTGAAATATTGCAACTGGTAGGGTTCAGGGCCTAAGAAAGAAAAAGGACCTAGAACTGTATCTATTCCAAGGGGTATATCTCAGGGCCTGGAGATATGTCTGTCCCAAGCCATAGCCCCCAGTGTTGAAGCTGTAGAAGATAGAAAAATACTGGGTTTTTAAAGCTCATCAGAGATCCATCATGAGACATCCTGTGTTTCTAAATCAATATCAGCTGGAAAAGGTGGCTGAGACTCTGTGTTCCAGGCAACTGCTTCATTTTCAGCATTTAGTCAAGGCTACCTCCATCCTCCTCCACCCAGAAGGCGGAGTGCCATGGAATTGATGTCTTCGAACTGAGGTGCTGGAGTAGACTCCTGAGAGTCCGTTGGACAGCACGGAGATCAAACCAGTCAATCCTAAGGGAAATCAACCCTGAATACTCATTGGAAGGACTGATGCTGAAGTTGAAACTCCAGTATTTTTGTCATCTGATGTGAACAGCTTACTCACTGGAAAAGTCCCTGATGCTGGGAAAGATTAAGGGCAGAAGGAGAAGAGGGCTCAGAGGATGAGATGGTTAGATGACATCATTGATGCAATGGACATGAACTTGGGCAAACTTTGGGAGATGGTGAGGGACAGAGAGGCCTAGCGTGCTGCAGTCCATGGGGTGACAAGGAGACAGACGTGACTGGGCAACTGAACTACAACAACAACTTCCATCCACATCATGTAGACAAGGAGCTAGGCCAACAGTGATGACTGCTGAAAAGATTTCTCTTTGTTTCTCCTTCCTCCTGACTCAAATCAAGAGAAGTGAGTTTAGGAAAGCTGGGAGGGAACATATCCCATCCACGACCTCCAGCCTTCTGGTATTAGCGTTTCATCAGCTTAAAACAACATCCATTGACTTGTTCGCAGTTTGGTAGTTCATAAATCCAGGGACAGTATGACTGGGTTCTCTGCTCAGGGACTCGAAGCTGAAACCAAGGTGTTGGTCAGGTGGAATTCTTGGCTGAAGGCTCTGCAGAAGAATTGACTTCTACGTTTACTCGGTCATTGCAGAATTCATTTCTTTGCCACTGTAGGACTGAAGTTTATGTTTTGAGGGCTTCTTTCAGCTCCTAGAGGCTGCCTGCGTTCCTTGCTGTGTGGTTCTCGTCATCTCCTGAGCCAGAAATGGGGAAATCTCTTACAACTAGCAGAATTTCTCTCTCTCTGTCTTCCCTGTCTCTGATTTCTAAACCCAGATTTAATTTCCCTAATTTAGTATCAACCGATTTGGGATGTTATTACACAACACCTGCTGCTGCTGCTGCTGCTAAGTCGCTTCAGTCATGACCGACTCTGTGCGACCCCATAGACGGCAGCCCACCAGGCTCTGCCGTCCCTGGGATTCTCCAGGCAAGAACACTGGAGTGGGCTGCCATTTCCTTCTCCAGTGCATGAAAGGGAAAAGGGAAAGTGAAGTCGCTCAGTCGTATCCGACTCTTCGCGACCCCATGGACTGCAGCCCACCAGGCTCCTCTGTCCATGGGATTCTCCAGGCAAGAGTACTGGAGTGGGGTGCCATTGCCTTCTCCTACACAACACCTAGATTAGGGTTTTCTTGAATAATTGGAAGAACCTGTATATATACCAGGGGCCAAAAACTGTAAGGGCCATCTTAGGATTAAGTCCATTATAAGCTGTAGGAGCTGCCAGTCTAACCTTCCCTGGGGAAAGCTTTGGGTTTAGTAAAAAATTAGTTTTTAGTGAATAGGCTTACATCTTTCTAATGCAAATGAGACTTTTTATAACTGACATTGACTGAGGTATAATGATACAGAGCTTTAATATAATTAAGGGATCCAGGCCCATGAAGACAGGGGATAGGTTAGTCAACAGAGCATGACAGTTGTAGTTACTAGAAAAAATAAAATTAGTTTTTATTTATACCTTACAGGTTGAAACTCCTCATCTCACTAGTATACCTTACTGGAATAAACTCATGCAGTAGAGCAGTCTATAATGTTAAATGCCTACATACCATCTTCTGTTCTTGGTTTATTTTATCACTTTTTTTTTTACATGGAAACCTTATGTGATTGACACTATCATCACAGCCAACATGGGGAAAACCTGGGACTTAAATTTAGGTCTGTCTGGTTTTTAAAGCTCATGATATTCATTGTTGTACAATTAGCTGCTCCTAACCTACTAAGGTATTTTTGCCCTAGAGGACAAATGAGGAAACCTTCTCAGCCATGAAATAAAAATGTCTATTGTCAGAACTTTGGATTTTTCATAATCAAATCATGTTCTGCTCTAGATGAGTTCCTGTAAGCCTTATATAAAGAGTATGATTAAGCTTCCAAGTGTGAGTTAGTTCCTCTTTTAAGACTGGCAGTTTCACTGTTTTTTTATTCACATTCATTTGCCTTTTACTTAAATGAAGTACTTAAGAGGCCTGGTACAGACCTCGCTGACCATGAAGTATTGCAAACACATCCTTTCAGAAGTAGGTAACATGCAAGACAGAATTAGGCCAAGTATGAGGCAATAGGAGGTGGTAGGGACTGTGAAAAAGGATAAGAAAGCTGTGGTACATATACACAGTGGAGTATACTCAGCCATTAAAAAGAATACATTTGAATCAGTTCTAATGAGGTGGATAAAACTGGGACCTATTATACAGAGTGAAGTAAGCCAGAAAGAAAAACACCAATACAGTATACTAATGCATATATATGGAATTTAGAAAGATGGTAACGATAACCCTGTATGCGAGGCAGCAAAAGAGACACAGATGTACAGAACAGACTTTTGGACTCTGTGGGAGAGGAAGAGGGTGGGATGATTTGGGAGAATGGCATTGAAACATGTATAATATCATATGAAATGAGTCGCCAGCCCAGGTTCAATGCGTGATACTGGATGCTTGGGGCTGGTGCACTGGGATGACCCAGAGGGATGGTACGGGGAGGGAGGAGGGAGGGAGGTTCAGGATGGGGAACACGTGTATACCTGTGGCAGATACATGTTGATGTATGGCAAAACCAATACAATATTGTAAAGTAATTAACCTCCAATTAAAATAAATAAATTTATTTAAAAAAAAAGAAAAAAGGAAGAATATACCTTATACAAAGTGAATATCAACTACTCAGTTCATGATGAATGTTCTGTTTTGGAATTCTGACTCTGCATTGTCAGATCTCCTGAGTCTTCAAAAAAAAAAAATGAAATATTTGGATTTTAATGGAAGACCTCCCCCAGGATTTATATATTGGTAATAATTTTTAAAAAGAGGTTCTCTGTAAGCCAAAGAAACAAACAAATAAAATTGCTGTGATCAGATTTAACTCATGGACCATCAGTTTATATCTTCTGATATAACATACTTCACTCACATTACAAATGACAAACTTAATATGTGTGGGGAGGAAGACTGGGAGTTGAGGAGAAGAGATCCAACAGTTAAAACAACTTATGTCACTTATGTTAAAAACTTAATTTGAACTGAATTTTAAAATAAAGAGGATTTACTAGTTTATATAAGTGAAAAAAAAAAGCCTATATTTTTGACTTCAGGTGAAGTCTTGACTCAGTTCTTAAATGGTGTCACCTGTTTCCTCTCCATCTCATGGTGTATAGCCTCCCCCAGACTCCACCTGGGAACTTTTGGGCAGCTGCAGATGTCTGCACGTGGCCATGGCTGTAATAGACTTCATGTCCTCATGTCCCATGCCTAAAAGTTCTTGAAAAATCTCCATGAATCTCATTATCTATGATTTTTTTTACCCAACTGTTTACTGTTGATTGGCTGACCTGAAAGAGATCTATCTCTAGAACTGGTAAGAGCTCAGTCACCCAAAGCTCAGAGCTGAGTATGGATAAGAAACAATTACCCAAAGAAGTTTTGAATACCCTTTCACAAGAGATGGATGAATTCCACATAGGGTTCATCTTCTGTGAATACTCCCCCCAGGCCTAGGACTTTAAATGTAAAGATGAAAATACCTGCCTCCAAGAACTCTGCCCACTTCTCCAACTTGCATATGAATCATTTTTACTTAGATAACCTACCTTCTGTCACATTCAACATCTTTCACGTCAAATTCATTATTTATTCCCCCACCCCCATTTCCCACTGCCTTATATCATAATCTCCTTTAATAAGCAAGGTTCTTGGATACAAGAAACAGAAATCAGTTTTAGTCAACCTAAATGGAAAAGGAGTTTATCCAAAATATACCTGATAACTTAGAGAACTGAGCGATTGCAGGAAGATTAAAGAGGAAAACAGGAATCAAGGCAAGTAGAAGAAGCCACAGACAGTGTCACAGCATGAGAACCCTCTGATCTGGATGCCGCTCTTGGTACGGTCACTCCTGTTATCACTGATCACAGTGTAGGTGGATGCATCACATCCCAGTAGCTCTCCAAAGACAGAATAAAGTATCAATAAGTACCCTCAAGGAGCAATTGCTTACATATGGAATCTAAAATAGTGATACAAATGAACTTATTTATAAAACAGAAGTAGAGTCACAGATGTAGAAAACAAACAAGGTTACCAAGGGAGAAAGGGAGGGGAGGGATAAACTAGGAGTGACATACACATATTACTATATATAAAATTGGAGAAGGAAATGGCAACCCACTCCGTATTCTTGCCTGAAGAATCTCATGGACGGAGGAGCCTGGTGGGCTACAGTCCACGGGGTCACAAAGAATCAGACACGACTGAGTGACTTCAAAAATATATATATATATAAAATAGATAAATAATAAGGACCTACTTACAGCACAAAGAACTCTACTCAATACCCTGTAATGATGTATGCGGGAAAAGAATCTAAAGAAGAGTGGATATATGTGTTTGTATAACTGAATCACTGCTGCTGCTGCTGCTAAGTCGCTTCAGTCGTGTCCGACTCTGTGCGACCCTACAGACGGCAGCCCACCAGGCTCCCCCATCCCTGGGATTCTCCAGGCAAGAACACTGGAGTGGGTTGCCATTTCCTTCTGCAATGCATGAAAGTGAAAAGTGAAAGGGAAGTTGCTCAGTCGTGTTCGACTCCTAGCGACCCCATGGACTGCAGCCCACCAGGCCCCTCTGTCCATGGGATTTTCCAGGCAAGAGTACTGGAGTGGGTTGCCATTGCCTTCTCCGGCAACAGAAACTAACACATTTTAAGTCAACTCTACTTCGATAAAAATAATTTTTAAGAAAGAAGCAATCAGTTTCTCTTCAAAGTATCTGAGACATAGACTCCATTTCCTTCTCCAAGACATAGACTGTTGGCCACTTGGTGGCAATGTTAAAGAAAGAATTCATGCGTCACAGGGTGGGGTGGATGAAATGACGCTTTAAAAACCTCACTAATGAACTCAGAGGGATATCCCAGTTGCAATTTACTGCAAGATGCTATTCTCTTTTCCACTGTGTGTGTGTTTGTAAATACCACAGAGCAAAAGTTTAGAACATCACAAGTCTGAATCAAGGGGCTCGTTAAGACTCTGATCACTCGCTTTTCCAAATGCCATGGGCCAGTCCCACTGCTGACTACTTGGCCCAGAGTTTAAAGGGGCTGTGTGCCAAAGTAGATTTGGAGGATTAGACCCACAGTTTGCCATCTAATTCATCTTCACTCTAGTAACTTCTTTAGTTCACTTCTATTGAGACTTAACTTCTTAAGTGTCACCATTTGATACCCTCCCCCAGAGGGGGTTGGACCATTTTATCGGCACTCCCTTTCTTGCCATACTTGGCTGCCTTCAGTGTCTTTATTTCTTTTTAAAACATTTTTATTGGGATATATTGCTTTACACTGTTGAGTTAGAGTGATCAGCTATACATGTACAGGTATCACCCCTTTTTTGGCTTCCTTTCCCACTTAGGTCACCAGGGAGAACTGAGTGAAGTTCTCTGAGCTATATAGTAGGTTCTCATTGGTTATCTGTTTCACCATGCTCAAGCTCAGTCACTCAGTCATTCCCCACTCTTTTCAACCCTTTGGACTGTAGCTCACCAGCCTCCTCTGTCCATTGGATTTTTTCAGGTCAAGAAGACTGGAGTGGGTTGTTATTTTCTCCTCCAGGGGATCTTCCTGACCCAGGGATTGTACCCTCATTTCCTGTGTCTCCTGCATTATAGGCAGAGTCTTTACTGCTGAGCCATAGAGGAAGCCCTTATCTATTTTATGTGTGCTATGTTCTTAACTAGCTTGAGTCATATCTGATTCTTTGCAACCCTATGGACTGTTGGCCAGCAGGCTCCTCTGTCCACTCTGGGCAAGAATACTGGAGTGGGTTGTCATGACATCCTCCAGGGAATCTTCCCAACCCAGGGATAGAACCAGCATCTCTTGCATCTCCTGCATTGGCAGGTGGGTCCTTTGCCGCTAGCAGCACCTGGGAAGCTCCTTGTCAATTTTATACATCGTATCAATAGTGTATATATGTCAGTCACCCAATTCACCCCAGTCTCCCTTCCCCCCGGTGTCCATATGTTTGTTCTCTAAGTCTGGGTCTCTATTTCTGCTTTGCAAATAATATCATCTATACCATTTTTCTAGATTCCACATATATGCATTAATAGATGCTATTTGTTTGTCTTTTTCTGACTTTCTTCAGCCTGTGTGACAGCCTCTAGGTCCATCCATGTCTCTACAAATGATCCAATTTCATTCCTTTTCACGGCTGAGTATATTCTACTGTCTGTATTACCACATCTTTTTAATCTGTTTCTCTGTTGATGGACATTTGGTTGCTTCCACGTCCCAGCTGTTGTGATAGTGTTGCATGAACACTGGGGTGCATGTGTGTTTTGAACTGTGATTTTCTCCGGTTATCCGTCCAGGAGTGGCATTGCTGGGTCACATGGTAGTTCTATTTTTAGTTTTCTCTCCTGTCACTGCTTTTCCTTATTCTAGTGATTCTTAGACTTGAGGATGAAAACTCAAACATATGCCCTTCCTTCTCATATAAAAAGGACCTGCTTTTAGGATTACACAACTCAGATGCATTCTCTTTTCAATACAATTCTTTCTTTTTTTCATTGTCCATTTATTTGTATAATAAGAAAGAGTTTCTTTGCTTCTCAGAATACTCTGTTGTGGTGTGTGAAAAGATTAATTTCTAGGTGATATCACCAGGGATATTGTTTTTCCAGGGAACAAAATAAACCCCTTTAGTGGTGTGTCCCATAAGTTTGACTTTCAACCTTATATTGATTACTCTGTTTTATGGCATATGGCACAAATGTGTTTTTATTCATTTTCTTAACGTTTCCTAACCTTTCCCATAAGTGATTCTGAACAACAAAGATGTTTTCCTTTGTTTTTCTTGATTCCCCAAAATTGTCAAAGGCATTTATGTTTTGCTTATATATCAGACAGTATTTCTGTGATTATTTTGATTACATGAATAATTATGTTTTTAGTTTTATTTGCCCTTGTTAAATGTAATTCAAATCTATGCAGACAAAAAGGAACCAAGACCAAAAGGAAAACTTCACCAAACATCAGGTAAAACACATACCAAACAAAGTAGTATGTTTTGGATAAAAGCTTCTTCTGAGAATCCACTAAGCAATTTTTTTTTCTTGTTTCCTTTTGTTCGTTTGTATCTGTTTTGGTAAAAAAACAAACAAACAAAAAACAACTTTTAAAAGCCAAAGTCCACTTCTTTTTATTAAACATTAAAAAATGGAAACTTCCAAATTGAAATAAAGGCTGTTCTCATTAATGAACCAGATTCATGTTTGGTGACATATTATTGTACGAATATCTTCAAATAACCTTCACTCTGTTCCTCCTAGTATTCAGTCATCAGAGAGCGATGACATGTATAGTAATCATCTGACCAGTCTGTACTTTATTAAAAAGTCCTTTTCTTAGAAATTAATACCCTCCACACTCTAATTTCCTTCTCTTTCATTCTGTCCCCAGTCTCAAGAGACCTTACCACAGAGTTCATAGTACATCCCCTTCCTACTTCAGCCCTCTGTGTAATTAACCACCACTGAGTCTGAAGTTTCGAAATTCTTCCTTTCTGTTTCTTTTTTTTGGTATGTGGGCGAATGGGGAAGGTAAAATTTTTATAATTTAGAAAAAGGTCTTAAAATATTTTAATATTGGCATTTATAAAAGTCCAATATTTCTTTTTATTCTGGTACTTTACTTAAATCATTTGTATTCCATTTGTTTATTAAATTTCAACATGGTCACTTCAGCATCAAACCAAAATATGACTTCTTATATTTGTGGCTTTTATACACTCTGTGCTATTCAGAGCCATCCAAAGTTTTAGAAACATAATATATGTAGCTGTTTTGACATAGTAACATCCTTCTTGTTAAATCAATTCAGTGTATTTTACTTTTTTCACTTTAGAAGGCTGATTGTGTAAACCTAATTTACTTACCACCTCTGCCAAGAAGGCTTTATTGAGTGAGTATCTTTTTTTTTAAGCCACTAGTGCATTCCACCAGAAGACCACATTTTATGAAATGTTACTCATTTATGCACAAGGATTGGGTGTGGCATTGAAAGACCCAGTTTTTTGTGCTGACTATATCACTTACTACCTTAATGACATTGAAATGGCACTTAACGGAAAATTGCTATGATCTTTAAAGTGAAGATAATAATATTTTCCCCAGCCTATTTCATTGGATTGTAATTGAGGATAAAATTGTAATGAATAGAAAGGCCTTTTGTAAACTATGAAGTGTTATAGATATGAGAGAACTGTATCATGTTTGTTCTTATATTCAGCATATTGATTAATTTAAAATGATTCCACTTCATTCTTTTTGGGGGTTTAGTTAAACATATATTCTCACACCATACTCTATCAGAGGAAAGCCTGCTGTTTTTCTCCATGAGACAATGAAATTTGTAACCAGATTGGATGAGCCTGCATCGTAAAAACAACTCGTATATTTTTCCCTCTTCCAATTCCAAAGAGATGTTTGTCTTTGAATTTTAAGAGGCAAAATTACTTTGGTTCCTTTTATCTTTAGAGTCATTCCATGTCTCTTCTTCCTGTTAAAGTTAAGAATCATGCAGCAAAAAAAAAAATACACACACACACACACAGTAGGTTATGGCATTTTCCTAGATGCTACAAGAAACAAATGTAGGAAAAAAAAAGTTCTTTAATGTAAAAATTCCTAAGTGTTAACAGATCGTGAAAATCAGCAACAACTGTTGTGCTCAGGATCACCATCTACAAGTAGAGGGCAGATAATTCCACTGAGATGAAAAGAGTGCGTCTGGTGTTTGAGCTGTGGCCACGTTTGACTTTCATGTCCTTTTGGGACATGACACATTTTGTGGGAGAAGAAAGTTAATGCAGCTGCCTTTACTCATCAGTCAATTCGACCCAGCCCCTCAGGGAGGAAGGCAAAGGCTTCATTCAGACCCACCAACCTGGCTGATTAACAGCAAATTTGCTGGTAGAGTCACCCTCTGAGTCTGTCTAGCCCATCAGACCTAGAAATGTAATTTAGATGATTATCTCTATGCCCATTAAACCTTGTGACCTGTTACAGTTCTTTTGAAGTCAGCCCACTTACACTTGCTAATAGGAAGAAAAGAAGGATTAATGCGAAGGTCATGAAATCAGAGTGCAGCCAAGAGGGTGGCAAAAGAGTGTTAGAAACCTTCCTCAGCCCTTGTGGGAGAGAGGAAGGACCCTACGAATAAGGGGCTGTCAACGGAATTCATTTCTTTATGGAAAAAGTTCTTTGAAACAAAACAAGGACTGGTCCTTCATCCTTCACTAGGTTCAGCCAGTTTTGTTTGATTTATAAGCATCATGTTCTAGCAAGGTGGGGTATCACGTTTAAGATCATGGGATTGTTGAAAGGGGTCATAGCGTAAAGGTCTGATTGGGAAACTTAATGAAAATAATAGGTGTATTGTCTTCATCTTATAATTATTTGAAGCAGATGCCCTAATGTATTTGGGATCTCATATAAAAGTCAAATGGCGTTGTGTGGATTTTATGGCATGAAGGAATGTACTAGAACATGTTAGTTTTAGTTCACCTCAAGAGTCTATTGCTTTTAAACTTGCAAGAGCTGAGCTGTTTCTGAGGTCCTTACTCAACTCAGCTACACTGTGTATGTGGAGTACTTTCTTATTGGCCTAATTTTTAGAACCATAATTGCATGAGTATTTGTTACTTATCAGAGTTGTGGAATGTAGAGAGTTGCTCAGTAAAAGCTACTTATCAGCTGACCTCTTTACTGTTTTTGCATTTTTCAACTTTCACTCTGAAAATCTAAAGTGGTTTTTTAAAATTTACAATTCTTAAGAAGTTAGTGAGAAGACACTAATATTTCAAAAGTAGTCTTTCCTAACCACAGGATCAAAATTCTGTATTTTCTTAAGCATTATATTTATTGATTAATGATTTTATATTAATCATGATTTTATTTGCCAAAACATGTCTCAATGTATTTTTTTGTTTTAGAAAAAAGACTACTTGTGAAGGCAGGCACTTCCATATGGCAGATGTTTCATGCTCATTAAAGAGAAAATCAAGTTGAAGTTTAAAACCTCAACTAGATTTTTCAAAACTCTTTCTAGATTTATGACAGATAACAATTGAAATTAGTATCAAATACAACGTAAGTATATGTGCAACATACTTACAAAGTGTTCTGATGAAGTGACTTTAAAGTTACACTTTTAAAATACAATTTTAAAAAGTTACTTTTCCATTTATAGTAACTACAAAATTTTGGCTATATTCCCCAAGTGGAGTTGCTGGTCATCTGGTAGTCTGTTTTTAGTTTTTCGAGAAACCTTCATACTGTTTTCCACAGAGGCGGCAACAATTACATTTCCACCCACAGTGTATAGCGTTAGTGTTAGTGGCTCAGTCGTGGCCCACTCTTTGCGACCCCATGGACTGCAGCCCACCAGGCTCCAAGGGCCAGGAGATTTTCCAGACAAGGATACTGGAGTGGGTTGCCATTTTCTTCTCCAGTGTATAGCGGTTCCCTTTTCTCCACATCCTCGCCTACATTTGTCATTTGTGTTCTTTTTGATGATGGCTGTTCTGACAGGTGTGAGTGACATCTCGTTATGATTTTGATTTGTATTTTCCTGATGATTAGTGATGATGGGGATCTTTTCATACACTTGTTGACCAGCTGTGGCCTCTATGTTTCTATCATTTATATGAAGTATCTGATCTCTACAGGCCCTTTCAACCTGGGCCCCGTTCTGCTTGGGAAAAGAGTCTTTTGTACTTCATTCTATAAATTTAAGTCCTTATGCATGGACTTATTAACACAACAAATATAATTAAATGAACTTTACAATGATACATATAGAATGCTTGAAAAGGGTCTGACAAACCCTTAACACTCAATAAAATTTAACACGTTATTGTTGTTATTAATATTATTACTACAATGTTCAAAACACAGTGCAGATTAAAATAGATATAATCTCTGTCCTCATAGAGTTCAGAGTCTAGTGGAAAAAAAATCAATGTTTAATAAATAATTATAAAAATAATAAATTATCTATAATTGTCATAAGTACTATGATGAGGATGTCAAAGTGTAATGAAAAATGAGGTTTCATCTGTCTTTGAAATTCAAAAGATGAGATCTTTATATCTCTTAATCTAATATAACTTACCAAGGAGGATTTTTTTTTTTGGCCATCCTCAAATGATTTGCAGTGTTGGTTAAAGAATTTCTGGTATACTCAGTAAATGTTAATCTCTCTTTACCATGTGAATTTAGAAAAACTCATGTGCTAAACATTAAAATTACTCAAATTTAAATGCCGCTTTTCTTCAATACATCTTTATGTATGTTCTAATAAGTAAATTTGTTTTAACTGATAATAGAAATAATAATTTAGATTATCAAATGACAAAGTGAAAGTGAAGTCGCTCAGTCGTGTCCGACTCTTTGCGACCCCATGGGCTGTAGCCTACCAGGTTCCTCCCTCCATGGGATTCTCTAGGCAAGAGTACTGGAGTGGGTGTAATATCTAAATTTAAGCAGAAACAGACTCAGATACACAGAAAGGGGTGGGAGTGGGTGGAACAGGTGAAGGAGGTTAAGCGGTAAAAACTACCTGTTATAAAATAAGTCACGAGGGTGTAGCACACAGCACAGGAAATAAAGTCAGTAAAATGCTGCAAACATAATAATAATAAAAATAAATATAGAGACATGAATACACTTACTTTATGATCACTTATGTGCCCAATATACTACTGGAGATCAGTGGAGAAATAACTCCAGAAAGAATGAAGGGATGGAGTCAAGGAAAAACAATACCCAGTTGTGGATGTGACTGGTGATAGAAGCAAGGTCTGATGCAGTAAAGAGCAATAATTGCATAGGAACCTGGAATGTCAGGTCCATGAATCAAGGCAAATTGGAAGTGGTCAAACAGGAGATGGCAAGGGTGAACGTCGACATTCTAGGAATCAGTGAATTAAAATGGACTGGAATGGGTGAATTTAACTCAGATGACCGTTATATCTACTACTGCGGGCAGGAATCCCTTAGAAGAAATGGAGTAGCCATCACAGTCAACAAAAGAGTCTGAAATGCAGTACTTGGATGCAATCTCAAAAAAGACAGAATGATCTCTGTTCGTTTCCAAAGCAAACCATTCAATATCACGGTAATCCAAGCCTATGCCCCAACCAGTAATGCTGAGGAAGCTGAAATTGAATGGTTCTATGAAGACCTACAAGACCTTTTAGAACTAACTCCCAAAAAAGATGTCCTTTTCATCATAGGGGACTGGAATGCAAAAGTAGGAAGTCAAGAAACACCTGGAGTAACAGGCAAATTTGGCCTTGGAATGCGGAATGAAGCAGGGCAAAGACTAATAGAGTTTTGCCAAGAGAATGCACTGGTCATAGCAAACACCCTCTCCCAACAACACAAGAGAAGACTCTACACATGGACATCACCAGATGGTCAACACCGAAATCAGATTGATTATATTCTTTGCAGCCAAGGATGGAGAAGCTCTATACAGTTAGCAAAAACAAGACTGGAGGTGACTGTGGCTCAGATCATGAGCTCCTTATTGCCAAATTCAGACTTAAATTGAAGAAAGTAAGGAAAACCACTAGACCATTCAAGTATGACTTAACTCAAATCCCTTATGATTATACAGTGGAAGTGAGAAATAGATTGAAGAGACTAGATCTGATAGACAGAGTGCCTGATGAACTATGGATGGAGGTTCATGACATTGTACAGGAGACAAGGATCAAGACCATCCCCATGGAAAAGAAATGCAAAAAAGCAAAGTGGCTGTCTGAGGAGGCCTTACAAATAGCTGTGAAAAGAAGAGAAGCAAAAAGCAAAGGAGAAAAGGAAAGATATACGCATCTGAATGCAGAGTTGCAAAGAATAGCAAGAAGAGATAAGAAAGCCTTCCTCAGCGATCAATGCAAAGAAATAGAGGAAAACAACAGAATGGGAAAGACTAGAGACCTCTTCAAGAAAATTAGAGACACCAAAGGAACATTTCACGCAAAGATGGGCTCGATAAAGGACAGAAATGGTATGGACCTAACAGAAGCAGAAGATATTAAGAAGAGGTGGCAAGAATACACAGAAGAACTGTACAAAAAAGATCTTCACGACCCAGATAATCATGATGATGTGATCACTCACCTAGAGGCAGACATCTTGGAATGTGAAGTCAAGTGGACCTTAGAAAGCATCACTACAAATAAAGCTAGTGGAGGTGATGGAATTCCAATGGAGCTATTTGAAATCCTGAAAGATGATGCTGTGAAAGTGCTGCACTCAATATGCCAGCAAATTTGGAAAACTCAGCAGTGGCCACNAGAAAAGTTATGACCAACCTAGATAGTATATTCAAAAGCAGAGACATTACTTTGCCGACTAAGTTCCGTCTAGTCAAGGCTATGGTTTTTCCTGTGGTCATGTATGGATGTGAGAGTTGGACTGTGAAGAAGGCTGAGCACAGAATTGATGCTTTTGAACTGTGGTGTTGGAGAAGACTCTTGAGAGTCCCTTGGACTGCAAGGAGATCCAACCAGTCCATTCTGAAGGAGATCAACCCTGCGATTTCTTTGGAAGGAATGATGCTAAAGCTGAAACTCCAGTACTTTGGCCACCTCATGCGAAGAGTTGACTCATTGGAAAAGACCCTGATGCTGGGAGGGATTGGGGGCAGGAGGAGAAGGGGTCGACCGAGGATGAGATGGCTGGATGGCATCATGGACTCAATGGACATGATCTGAATGAACTCCGGGGGTTGGTGATGCACAGGGAGGCCTGGCGTGCTGCGATTCATGGGGTCGCAAAGAGTCAGACACGACTGAGTGACTGAACTGAGCTGAACTCACACGCTACATCCCTATGTAAGTCCCAGGCCCCTCTGTACTCTAGCAGAGTGATTAGGTCTACTGTGAAGAAAGAGTTGTACTGGAGGGGCAGAAATCATTATCCTCTAGAATCATTATGCTCCTTGAATGTTAGGAGACATATTTACAGATTTATGAATATATTTACATATTTTCTATAAGTTCAGTGCTTAGTTCACAATGCCTGGCAAGTGCTGAAAGCCAAAAATATGTTTCTTTTATCTCACAGTTTTGTCAACTTTGTCCAGATTGACATACTGTTTATGTTTCTTTTCTAATTTTTTCCCCTGTATTTTGAATTTGGACTGTTCTGGAGGTTTTTCTTTTTTTTTTTTAATTGACTACAGTTAATAAAGCTCCTATGAAACTTGAATAATGTAGGAAGTTGTTTTCTCATAGAAGAGTAGAGTAGTATTGGTGCCAGTGGGGCTTCCCTGGTCGTTCAGTGGTAAAGGATCCACCTGCCAATGCAGGAGTTGCAGGTTAGATCCATGGGCTGGGAAGATACCCTGGAGAATGAAATGGCAACTCATCCCAGTGCTCTCGCCTGGGAGATCCCATGGACAGAGGAGCCTGGTGGGTTATAGCCTGTGGAGTCACAAAGAGTTGGACATGGCTTTTCAACTGAGCATGCGCATTGGTGTCAATAAAATATTTTAGCAAGCATTTTCATAAAACCTTTCAGAAATTTGATTTATGTGCCTGTCTGTTTAAAATATAAGGAAGACCTATCAAAAGTGGAGAGATGATAGATAAATAAGTATATAGCTTAGCCCAAATACCTGTGTATTAGGATTTTTTATGACTCTGCTCAAAGTGAGGTGCCAAACAATATAATCAACGATAAACTGGATAAAATGCATGTAATTGACTTCTCAGTGGGTAGACACATCCAGCTGGCTCTGCCTGTCAGATAAGAAGAATCACCTAGATTTAGTATTAAAGGATTTTCAAGTCCTTAGTGATTAATAGTTTCAGACTTTATGTGAATGAGTGTATCAGGCATATACACTGCCTTATGCTTGCTCGCTTCTTTGTGTGTGTGTACATGCTTTGAATTTCCAACCAGAAATCAACTTCCTTGAGGCACAGACCATTCTGGGGAGAAGCTAGAAGGGACTTCATATCCTCCCTTATGTTTTAGCTCAATGGCATGCCGTTCTTCAGAGGTGCTTATAGGTACTCACTCACAAAATAAGAGTTGTTATTCATTTAATTGCCACAACAACACTTGAAATAGATATTCTTATTAAGCCCCCATTTTATGATTTTAAAAACCAAGGCTCAGAGCAGCTAAATAGCTCTTAGATCACACAGGATAGTGGACCTGGGATTCAAATGTGAACAGTTTGGTTTCAGAGTCATATATTCTCTACTATGCTTTCATTCTGCCTTAACTAAAACCCATCAAGTTTATTATTGCCTAATGTTTCTTGGATTCGAATATGAATATTTCAGGAAATCTGCAAAATAAAAAATAGGTTATCTTTAAAATGAAAGTCCAATTTTTAAGTTAAAATAAATTTTGGGTTAAGGTCTGTCATATTTTGGAACTTGTCAGCATGGCACGGCTGTTTACCCGGCGTAGGTAGAGGGATAGAGGAAGTTAAAGCTGGCACCAGAGTGAGCCTCTGAAGAGAAGCTGGGAAGCAGCTCCTGATAACAGAAGATTTGTCAGGCAAAGCAGCCAGACTGTGGGATATGGTTTATCTTTTTTCATAGAAATAGTGGCATAGGGGTATAAGAAGCAGCACATTGACTTGAGGTGAGTGGCCTTCAGCGCCAAGGAGACTGGAATGACTGACACTTGGTGATTTAGGACAGGCAGGTCTGAGGCACGAAGGAATTACTCCAGTGCCAGCAGACCCTCTCCACAGAGAAAGGGTTAGAGTAATAGAGATTTCGCATGCTTTAAAAAAATATGGAAGTATCATGACCTCATAATTGCTCTTTTAAAAAATAATGCCTACCAAATAACAATGAAAGAGAGGAATTTCTATAAATATTTCACAATATTTCATAGAAGCCACCACTGTCGCTGTGTCTTTTAGTTTTCCTTGGATATTTTTTCAAGTATTTTATAGGGAATTGATGGGCTTCCCTGGTGGCTCAGACAGTAGAGAATCCCTCTGCAATGTGGGAGGCCTGGGTTCAATCCCTGGATTGGGAAGATCCCCTGGAAGAGGCCATGGCAACCCTCTTCAGTGTTCTTACCTTGGAGAATCCCCAAGGATAGATGAGCCTAGCAGGCTATAGTCCATGGGGTCACAAAGAGATGGACACGACTGAGTGACTAAGCATACACGCATGGGGAATTGATAGCTTTTGTGATATCACATCTGGAACACTGCAGAAAAAGAATCACAGTTGTAATATGACGTTAAGTTTTGGTTTGTTCATCACTAAAAAGCATATAAACCAATTGGATGGTGTTCAGAGAAAAGCAAGGAAAACCAATAAGAGAATGAAAGGGCTGATTTATTAGCCATGATTAAAGGAACCAAATATGTCCAAAAGGAGAAAAGAGGAGCCTGCCCGACAGCAGTTCACAAATCTATGAAAGGTGCAGTGGCTCCTAGAGGGAGACAGATTTTTTTATCTGTGTCACAGCAAGTATATCTCGTCAAACAGATTTGATTTAGAAATAAAAATCACTACTTTGTTCACTTATAGAAACAGTAGAAAGAACCACTCAGCTGTACAAATTTTTTTCAGCAGGTAGTCTCCCATTTGGAAAAAGACCAGGGCAATCCGAAGTAAAATGTGAGTTATTTATATTATTTCTATCATGGGAATTTCTGAAATGGTTGGAAAGGAACACCCATGATGATAGTGGCTAGAAGTGCTCCACAGAATAGGATTGATAGCTTTAAGGTAAATCTGTCCTGTTTTGACCTACAACTACTTAATTTTACTACCGACAAAGTAAGAGAACTCTGATATCTATTCTCTGCTTGCTTGGAGTAGTAGGGAATGGTGGCAGCTTACATATTGCATTTTGTTGTTTTTTTTTTTTAAATATAAATTTATTTATTTTAATTGGAGGCTAGTTACTTTACAATATTGTATTGGTTTTGCCATACATTGACATGAATCCGCCACTGATGTACACGTGTTCCCCATCCTGAAACCCCCTTCCACCTCCCTCCCCATCCCATCTCTCTGGGTCATCCCAGTGCAACAGCCCCGAGCATCCTGTATCATGCATCGAACCTGGACTGGCAATCTGTTTCACAATAGATAATGTACATGTTTCAATGCCCTTCTCTCAAATCATCCCATTCTTTCCCTCTCCCACAGAGTCCAAAAGACTGTTCTATACATTTGTGTCTTTTGCTGTCTCGCATACAGGGTTATTGTTACCATCTTTCTAAATTCCATTTATATGCATTAGTATACTCTATTGGTGTTTTTCTTTCTGATTTACTTCACTCTGTATAATAGGCTCCAATTTCATCCACCTCATTAGGACTGATTCAAATGTATTTTTTTTAAAGGCTGAGTAATACTCCATTGTGTATATGTACCACAGCTTTCTTATCCATTCTTCTGCTGATGGACATCTAGGTTGCTTCCATGTCTTGGCTATTATAAACAGTGCTGCGATGAACACTGGGGTACACGTGTCTCTTTCAATTCTGATTTCCTCGGTGTGTATGCCCAGCAGTGGGATTGCTGGGTCATATGGCAGTTCTATTTCCAGTTTTTTAAGGAATCTCCACACTGTTCTCCATAGTGGCTACACTAGTTTGCATTCCCACCAACAGTGTAAGAGGTTCCGTTTTCTCCACACCCTCTCCAGCATTTATTGCTTATAGACTTTTGGATCGCAGCCATTCTGACTGGCGTGAAATGGTACCTCATTGTGGTTTTGATTTGCATGTCTCTGATAATGAGTGATGTTGAGCATCTTTTCATGAGGAGAACATAGGCAAAACACTCTCTGGCATAAATCAAAGCAGGATCCTCTATGACCCACCCCCAGAATATTGGGAATAAAAGCAAAAATAAACAAATGGGACCTAATTAAAATTAAAAGCTTCTGCACAAAAAAGGAAACTTTAAGCAAGGTGAAAAGACAACCTTCAGAATGGGAGAAAATAATAGCAAATGAAGCAACTGACAAAGAATTAATCTCAAAAATATATAAGCAACTCCTGCAGCTCAATTCCAGAAAAATAAACAACCCAATCAAAAAATGGGCCAAAGAGCTAAATAGACATTTCTCCAAAGAAGACATACAGATGGCTAACAAATACATATCATATTTTGATGTGTTTGTTTTCATGGGAATGACCAGTGAGACTTAGCTGCAATGGGGTCAGTTGTTTAACTATTTCCCATTCAGTGGTGGCTCTGTGGTAAAGAATCTGCCTGCTAGTGCAGGAGACTGGAGTTTTATCCCTGAATCAGGAAGATCCCTTGGAGAAAGAAATGGCAACCCACTCCAGTATTCTTGCCTTGGAAATCCCATAGACAGAAGAGCCCAGTAGGCTACAGTCTATGGGGTCACAAAAAAGCTGGACATGACTTAGTGACTAAATAGCAATATGGCTTCTTAGAGAGATACAGGTTCCTCTCTTAGCTGTGAACCTTACTGGCTTTTTAAGGTGGGAATAATGGACTCTCATGTCCCTAACTGCAAGGATTAAATGGAACAGACAGTTGTGTCATATGGTCCATAGAAGGTGCTGAGTTGATATTAGTTCTCTTTCCTTGGCACCACCTCCTCCTCTCTTTATCCTTTCAACCTCTATTCAAGCCAGTTCCATGTAACTTCCCTGCCATTGCCCATTTTAAATATTTTCCTGGAAAATATTAGAAAATACTAATTTTATGTGAAAACTCTGAATTCATGAAAAAATTCTCCACCAAAGGCTTTAAAATTTTGAAATCCAACCAACAAACAAATCTCATATATTTGGCCGTATGTTTACCTTAAATGATTCCTTCTTTGGAAATGCTTTGGTTGAGGTATATGGTGAGATAATGTCTTTGAAAAATTGTCTGTGGTTTTAGATTCTTTTTAATTAAAAAGAATTTATTGAGGTATAGTTGATTTACAATGTTCTGTCAGTTTCAAGTATATGGCAAAGTGATTCAGTTCTATATACATATATGTATGTATATATTTATTATTTTAAGATTCTCTTTCCTTATACATTATTACAGAAATACTGAGTATAGTTCCTTGCGCTATGTAGTAGTATTTTGTTGGTTGTCTATTTTACATATAGTAGTGGAGAAGGCAATGGCACACCATTCCAGTACTCTTGCCTGGAAAATCCCATGGGCGGAGGAGCCTGGTAGGCTGCAGTACATGTGGTCACAAAGAGTCTGACATGACTGAGCAGCTTCATTTTCACTTTTCACTTTCATGCATTGGAGAAGGAAATGGTAACCCACTCCAGTGTTCTTGCCTGGAGAATCCCAGGGATTGGGGAGCCTGGTGGGCTGCTGTCTATGGGGTCGCACAGAGTCGGACACGACTAAAGCGACTTAGCAGCAGCAGCAGCAGCAGCAGCAGTGAGTATATGTTAAACCCAAACTCCTAATTTATTCCTCCTCCTCCTTTTCTCCTTTGGTAACTATAAGTTTTGTTTTCTATGTGAGTATATTTTATTTTGTAAATAATTTCATTTTATCACTTTTTTATATTCCCTATATAAGCCATATAATATGATATTTGTCTTTCTCTGTCTGGCTTTCCTCTCTTAGTATAATAATCTCTAGGTCCATTTATATTGGTGCAAATGGCATTGTTACATTGTTTTTTATGGCTGAGCTTCCATTGGAAGCTTCCCTTTAGTGGCTCAGCGGTAAAGAATTTGCCTGATAATGCAGATGTGGGTTTGATCCCTGAGTTGGGAAGATACCCTGGAGAAGGAAATGGCAGCCCACTACATTATTTTTGCCTGGGAAATCCCATGGACAGAGGAGCCTGGTGGTCTACAGTCCATTGGGTCTCAAAGTGTTGAACATGACTTAGTAACTAAACAACCACAACAATATTCCATTGTGTACTATACCACGTCATCTTTATCCATTCAGCTATCAGTGAATATTTAGGTCATTTCCAGCCATCTTGGCTATTATGAATGGTGCTGCAGTGAACACTGAGGTGCATGTATCTTTTTGAAATATGGTTTTCTCTGGACATATGCCCAGGAGTGAAATTCCTGAATCATGTGGTAACTCTGTTTTTGGCTTTTTAAGGAAACTTCATACTGTTATCCTTAGTGTACCAATTTATATTCCCCTCAGCTGTTATCTGGATTCCTTCTCCTCCACATCCTCTCCAGCACTTATTATTTGCAGACCTTTTGATGATGGCCATTCTGACCCAAAGTGAGGTGGTACTTCACTGTGGTTTTGATTTACATTTCTCTAATATTTAGTGATGGTGAACATTTGTATGTATTCTTTGGGAAAATGTCTATTTAGATTTTCTGCCCATTTTTTTATTGTGGTTTTTTTGTTTGTTTTTTGATATTGAGCTGCATGGGCTTGGAGATGAATCCCTTGTCATTTGCATCATTTGCAAATATTTTCTCCAGTTCTGTAGGTTGACTTTTCATTTTGTTTATGGTTTCCTTTGATGTGCAAAAGCTTTTAAGTTGAATTAGGCCTCATTTGTTTATCTTTGTTTTTATTTCCGTAATTCTTGGAGACAGATCTGAAAAGATATTGCTCTGCTTTATGTCATAGAGTGCTCTGCCTCTGGTTTTCCTGTAGTAGCTATAATATCCAGTCTTACATTTAGATCTTCAACCCATTTTGAGTTTATTTTTGTATATGATGTTAGCAAATGTTGTAATTTTACATGTAGTTGTCCAGTTTTCTCAGCACCACTTATTGAAGAGACTCTTTTATCTTTTCCATTGTACTTAATGGACTCCTTTCCATTGTATATTCTTGCCTTCTTTGTCATAGGTTAATTGGCCATAGGTATGCAGGTTTATTTCTGGGCTTTTTATCCTATTCCATTGATCTGTGAAAAGGCAAAATGGCTGTCTGGGGAGGCCTTACAAATAGCTGTGAAAAGAGAGAAGCAAAAAGCAAAGGAGAAAAGGAAAGATATAAGCATCTGAATGCACAGTTCCAAAGAATAGCAAGAAGAGATAAGAAAGCCTTCTTCAGCAATCAATGTAAAGAAATAGAGGAAAAGAACAGAATGGGAAAGACTAGAGATCTCTTCAAGAAAATTAGAGATACCAAGAGAACATTTCATGCAAGGATGGGCTCGATAAAGGACAGAAATGGTCTGGACCTAACAGAAGCAGAAGATATTAAGAAGAGGTGGCAAGAATACACGGAAGAACTGTACAAAAAAGATCTTCATGACCCAGATAATCATGATGATGTGTTGACTAATCTAGAGCCAGACATCTTGGAATGTGAAGTCAAGTGGGCCTTAGAAAGCATCACTACGAACAAAGCTAGTGGAGGTGATGGAATTCCCGTTGAGCTGTTTCAAATCCTGAAAGATGATGCTGTGAAAGTGCTGCACTCAATTTGCCAGCAAATCTGGAAAACTCAGCAGTGGCCACAGGACTGGAAAAGGTCAGTTTTCATCCCAATTCCAAAGAAAGGCAATGCCAAAGAATGCTCCAACTACCGCACAATTGCACTCATCTCACATGCTAGTAAAGTAATGCTCAAAATTCTCCAAGCCAGACTTCAGCAATATGTGAACCGTGAACTCCCTGATGTTCAAGCTGGTTTTAGAAAAGGCAGAGGAACCAGAGATCAAATTGCCAACATCCGCTGGATCATGGAAAAAGCAAGAGAGTTCCAGAAAAACATCTATTTCTGCTTTATTGACTATGCCAAAGCCTTTGACTGTGTGGATCACAGTAAACTGTGGAAAATTCTGAAAGAGATGGGAATACCAGACCACCTGACCTGCCTCTTGAGAAATCTGTATGCAGGTCAGGAAGCAACAGTTAGAACTGGACATGGAACAACAGACTGGTTCCAAATAGGAAAAGGAGTACGTCAAGGCTGTATATTGTCACCCTGCTTATTTAACTTATATGCAGAGTACATCATGAGAAATGCTGGACTGGAAGAAACACAAGCTGGAATCAAGATTGCTGGGAGAAATATCAATAATCTCAGATATGCAGATGACACCACCCTTATGGCAGAAAGTGAGGAGGAGCTAAAAAGCCTCTTGTTGAAAGTGAAAGAGGAGAGTGGAAAAGTTGGCTTAAAGCTCAACATTCAGAAAACGAAGATCATGGCATCTGGCCCCATCACTTCATGGGAAATAGATGGGGAAACAGTAGAAACAGTGTCAGACTTTGTTTTTTTGGGCTCCAAAATCACTGCAGATGGTGACTGCAGCCATGAAATTAAAAGGCGCTTACTCCTTGGAAGAAAAGTTATGACCAACCTAGATAGTATATTCAAAAGCAGAGACATTACTTTGCCGACTAAGGTCCGTCTAGTCAAGGCTATGGTTTTTCCTGTGGTCATGTATGGATGTGAGAGTTGGACTGTGAAGAAGGCTGAGCGCCGAAGAATTGATGCTTTTGAACTGTGGTGTTGGAGAAGACTCTTGAGAATCCCTTGGACTGCAAGGAGATCCAACCAGTCCATTCTGAAGGAGATCAACCCTGGGATTTCTTTGGAAGGAATGATGCTAAAACTGAAGCTCCAGTACTTTGGGCACCTTATGCGAAGAGTTGACTCATTGGAAAAGACCCTGATGCTGGGAGGGATTGGGGGCAGGAGGAGAAAGGGACGACCGAGGATGAGATGGCTGGATGGCATCACAGACTCAATGGACGTGAGTCTGAGTGAACTCTGGGAGTTGGTGATGGACAGGGAGGCCTGGCGTGCTGCGATTCATGGGGTCGCAAAGAGTCGGACACGACTGCGCGACTGAACTGAACTGAACTGTGTTTCTATTAAGGTGCCAGTACCATACTGTTTTGATATAGTTTTGTTGTTGTTGTAGTTGTTCAGTCACTAAGTCATGTCTAACTCTTTGCACCTCCAAGAACTGCAGGGTGCCAGGCTTTCCTGTCTTTCACTATCTCCCTGAATTTGCTTTGTAATATTGTCTAAAGTCAGGGGGCCTGACTCCTGCAGCTCCTTCCAATGAATAGCCTCCAGGAAGCGATGCACTGCAGCTGAGTGATTGTCCTACATGGAGGATGTTTGCCTATAGTTTTTTAAGTTCTGCTACTATAATGTAATGAAACAATATTTTGTAATATTAATCTATGCCTCTTCCTTCTTTGTCTGGCTTCTCTACCTGCCCTCACCGTAGGAAGTAGCTTTTACCCTAGGTAGTAAGGCCGTTATAGCGTGGACAAAAGATAAAGTCAATTTAAAAAGCTGCATTCTGCCCCACAGAAAAGGTTTCCAGGAACCCATTCCATATAACCACCCCTAAGACAGGATGGTTCTCTGAATTGTGGAAGAAAAGTAGGAAGCAGCAGGGAAGAAAGAGAGCTGGTGCTGGGAAGTGTCCCGAGCAGGAGCCTTTGTACCAACTTCATTCTGTCACCAGGACCACAAAGCTGTTGGAGACCCAGTAGTACGGCAGATCTCTCTTGCAGTTTTCTGAGTGCACCTCCTGACTGGGTGTGGAGAAGGAGTTGAGCCAGAAACTTGGGAAAGCAGGAGGAATGACAGCATGGGTATTCAGGATATAGCACCCAAGACAGCCCCATCAAATGTCTGATGGCCCTGTCACCAAAGACAAAAGCATGTGGAAGTTTCCCATCCTCTGACTGCTTTGAGGAGTAGGCATTGAACTAGAAATTAATTTTTTTCAGGGAACAAAAGCTTTACTTCCACATACTTGTGTTTGTGATCTGTGAAACCTTTAGTTACTACACTAATACATGTGTGTATTTTCAATTACTATACTAATACATGTGTACTTTTTTGGTTACAGTGAAGGGCACTAACCTAAGGCTATAATGGCAGGGCAGAGAGGGAGTGGGGGTTGCTTGATCTGAAATACCCACGTGAAGCACGTATAAGGAAGAGTCTTAAACATGAAAAGAAGTTGAGCGGCCAGATAGGCAGGCTGTATATGATATTGCAGTGTGCACAACAGTGGTGATGCGCAGGAATGTACCCATCAGGGAGTGAAGCAGCCGAAGCAGTGAAATGTGATGGAAGGATCTGAGCTTAGATGACAGAAGGCAAATGGTGGCCCCAAGAAATACCCAGGAAAGCAAGACAAGCAGTGGAGAGGATGAGGATGTTCAACACACCAGCTGAGCTGAAGGCACAAGTGGGAAATGTGGCAGAGGTATAGGCAATCTCAAGAGAAATTTGAAGGGGAGGGTTGACCGGGGTTGGAGATATGGGTGTCATTAGTATGAAAGTGCTGAGTCTGTGAAGCCAAATGAGATTATCTAAGAAAGACAGGGGAGAAGAGATATCCAAGGGGAGAATTCTGGAATAGCCTTATATGTAGAGGGTAGAGGAAAGGAAGGGGCCAGCACATGTAACAGAAAAACAAGGTCAGAGATGTGGGAGGGGAAACTACATTTACCGTGCCTTGAAAAATCAAGAGAGAAACATATTCCAAAAGGAGTGATCAGTGGAATCAGACTCTGGAGAGGAGGGAGAGGATGAGCTGACCTCTTGGCCCAGCCAGTTAGGAGGTTAGAGATCTCAGAAGGACCTATTTCTCTGGAATGATGAGGGCAGGCACTAGGTTGCTAGGAGTAAGAAAGGAGTGAATAAGAGAAATTAATAGCACTAGAGGCATATACTCTGTAAGAAGTTTGGCAGTGAATGAAGTAGAGATTGATAGTTGGAGTGAGGTCAAATGGAGCATGTCAGAAAGCGTCCAACTAAACGTGGCCCTTTATGTTTTAATGTATAGGGGCAATAAATTTAAAGGATTGGGAGGATTATTATCTGAAGATGATTTTATGCCCTACATCTTGCTGACGTACTATCACAATAGTGTACAGAATGGAATGTTTCTGGTACCTTCTTCCAAACAGCACCGAAAGATGATTTTTTCATGACCCTGTATCTTTCAGCCTTTATTTATAGAACTCACTTTACTTGCTTCATATCCTCACTTGATTTTCTATTGTCTAACGTGAATTTGTGTGTTAGATGCTTGAGATTTGAAATGAATAGCAGCTCAATGGCAATGACTTTTAATCTCAGCATAGCAGTTTATGTTAGCTTCATAATCACTCTGTATAAAAGTTATTGTTTGGCCCTGGTCCAAAGTAGTGAGGGAGAAGTACATTTTAATTAATAGAATAAGAAGCCAAATTAGCTATATTCCTTTGGTAGTCTAAAGTTTCATTAAAAACATATACTGTTTTCAATTATTCACAGTGTTTGTGAAGGAAGAAAAATGAGCTAAAAGCGATTGTGCTGTGTTCAGTGATACACATTGCAATCAACAACTCACGCTTACAGCACAGAGCTTATTTTCAGGTTTTTTTTTTTTTCTGTTTATTGTCTGACTTTGA
This sequence comes from Aepyceros melampus, assembly GCA_006408695.1. Classification (NCBI taxonomy): domain Eukaryota; kingdom Metazoa; phylum Chordata; class Mammalia; order Artiodactyla; family Bovidae; genus Aepyceros; species Aepyceros melampus. The sequence continues at coordinate 52,223 of SJXQ01001443.1, read as the reverse complement.
CAGTGTTCACATCACTTTGCTCTCCTCTCAATGGAGGTTTCTTGGATTTCCAAAATCCTGGAATAATATCAGATGCAACCTGGCATATATAAATTTATTTATTTTAATTAGAGAGTAAGTACTTTACCAGAGAAGGCAATGGCATCCCACTCCAGTACTCTTGCCTGGAAAATCCCATGGATGGAGGAGCCTGGTAGGCTGCAGTCCATGGGGTCTCTAGGAGTCGGACATGACTGAGCAACTTCACTTTCACTGTTCACTTTCCTGCATTGGAGAAGGAAATGGCAACCCACTTCAGTGTTCTTGCCTGGAGGATCCCAGGGATGGGGGAGCCTGGTGGGCTGCCGTCTATGGGGTCTCACAGAGTCAGACACAACTGAAGCAACTTAGCAGCAGCAGCAGCAGCAAGTACTTTACAATACTGTGGTGGTTTTTGCCCTATATCAACATGAATCAGCCACAGGTGTACATGCCCCCACATCCTGAATGCCCCTCCCGTCCCTCCCCACTCCATCCCTCTGGATTGTCCCAGAGCACAAGCTATGGGTGCCCTACTTCATGCATCGAACTTGCACTGGTCCTCTATTTTACATATGGTAATATACAGGTGTCAGAACTGTTCTCTCAAATCATCCCACCCTCACCTTCTCGCACAGAGTCCAGAAGTCTGTACTTCACATCTGTATCTCTTTTCCTGTCTTGTATATATGGTCATTGTTACCATAAATGCATCAATATACTGTATTGGTGTTTCTCTTTCTGACTTACTTCACTCTATAATAGGCTCCAGTTTCATCCACCTCATTAGAACTGACTCAACTGTGTTCTTTTTTATAGCTAAATAATATTCCATTGTTTCCTGACACATTACTGACAAAAAGCATTCCATTGCACTTGGGCAAACTGTGGGAGATTTGTGTGATGATTCCTAAACCAAACTCATTATGTTTTCACACAAGTAGATGGTCATACTGCAGGGAGACAGCTGTTTTCAGCTGACGGCCTATTTTACTTTTTTGAAATCAATATATAAATTGTTTCCTCAGACTTTTAAAAATATGTTTATCTCATAAAAGAAAACACTGGAAACAGGCTTTAATGTGGCAGCAGATTTAATTTTCTTTGGAGAATTCTGAAGCTCTTAGTTTGGTTTTCCCCACTAGTATGCACAGTTACAAATACATTCTCTTTTCCTTTTCAATCAGAATACATCTGTTTTATCCATTTTCTTTTAAAGAACACTAGATTCTATATGTTCATCAATGCAATTGGTAGTTTAAACTCACAATTTCTCTGATTCTAATTTTTTGCCAAACACATAACAGAAGTTAGACCTTAGAAAAGTCAAAAATAACAAAGTAAACAGTCCTTCTGGTGAGGAGAGAACTTAATAGTCTTATTAATACTTTGAAACTGGCAGGATAGCAACATCCTAAAAATAATTAATTTTATACAGCCAGATAGAGTTCATACAGAAACCTAGAATTATTTGGTACGTTTTCTAGTTATTCTTGTTCCCTAAGTGTTTTCAATCCTGCGGTCACTCCCCCAGTGAATTACACCTTAGTACATACTTTTTTGTACTACTTAAATCTGCTATTATTAGCCCCATTTTTTTCTGCACTCCTTGGATTTGTCTTTAGTACAGAACGGGGACAAAATGAAGAGAAAAAAGCAAAAGAGTTAAATCTGCCTTTTATGGTAGGAACAGAATGCTATCATGGTCAGTCAGTTATTTTTAACATGAATTCCTCATCTGTGATACTTGGTAATTTTTAAAACTAATGTGCTGATGAGCAGGGATGTGTCTGAGCATTTATCTCCAAACTAACTTGACTTGTTTTGCAAAATAACTTTCTAAATTGCTATTTGTTATCATTTCAAGAAATACCCAAGAGCAGGAGTTCTACTGCAGTCAGGCACATTGCATAAGATAGTGTGTGATGATTCTTATGTCTTTATTGATTCATTATGAAATAATTCACTATGCCTTCACGTGAGTGATTATCATACTGCTGGAGAGAAAAGTGTTTTCAGCTAATATCTATTTCACGTTTTTAAAAAGTGGGATATAATTGCTTTACAGTGTGGTGTTAGTTTCTGCTGTACTACAAAGTAAATCAGCTATACGTATACATATATGCCCTCCCTTGTGAGCCTCCCTCCCACCCCCGTCACCCGTATCCCATCC
>SJXQ01001443.1:0-49817 GCA_006408695.1 Aepyceros melampus | reverse complement strand
TCTCACCTGTTTGGTTACCACAGAGCACTGAGCTGAGCTCCTTGTGTTATAGAACAACTTCCCACTAGCTATCTGTTTTACACACGGTAAGTGTAAATATATATAAATGCTACTCTCTCAGTTCATCACAGCCTCCCTTTCCCCCACTGTGTCCACAGTCTGTTCTCTCAGTCTGCATCTCTATTCCTGCCTTGCAAATAGATTTTGTTTCACATTTTTTAAAAAGGTATATGTTTTTGCTATCTTGCTTAACACAAAGGCATATTCTTCAGGCATCCATTAAGATTTAGAAGTATTTTACTAAGAGCTAGAGGCTATTCCATGTAGGGGGAGCAATATGAAAAATGAAAAAATAAACTGAGTCATGAAGTTCTCAACTGCTCAAATTTTTTCATATTTGCATATTGATCGGTAAAGAACCACTAGTCCCAGATCCTAGTAACGACCAAATTATATTGGAATCTATGTATTTCTTTGAATGGAATTCAAGGTAATTGTTTGAAATACATTCCTCATGAAATACTTCTTTGATTCATACATAAATATATTACTTATTTTTAATGGTAATCATAAATTTTTTTAAAGTTATATTCTATATCAGAAATATAATATTAGAAGGGCTTTCCAGTTTCATCTCTTAAGAGATACTAGTCAGTTCTTAACCAAAATGTCAGCTTAGCTAATGCTAAAAGTTTGAAAGTATTGTTACTGTCATGAATAAATTTGTAATATTTTAATCTACTGTAGTAAAGCTGTGAGAAATATGAGAAAGGTGTATTATTTGGTCCATTTTACAGATGAGAAAGATGAAGCACAGAGTGGTTGAGTTGCTTTCCAGAGGTCACAAGCCTAGTTTATGGCAGATCTGGGTTGTAATCATCAGACAACTCTAAATAAAAGAATATTAGATGCATTATTATTTATGTTTTCAGTCTCACAACTTTTAATGTGATTCTGAATTAGATATTTCTGGACAAAGCTGATATATGGACATTCAAAAGCCATATCTATTCCAAAATAAAACAGAAAACTATTTAGGGGGCTGTTAATGTCTATCTGCCTCAGCTGTGTCACACCTGTCTACTTCCCTCACAAGAAAATTCTGCACTGGACTCATCCAACATATTAAAATATTTTTGTTCTTTTAACAATAAGAAATAATAAAAATCACAGTAAAAGCTACAGCAAAATTAAAACTGTCAGCCCATGCCAAATACTTAAATAAGGGCTTTTTAACATTTTAATGATGTTATGTTTCCTGAAATAAAAATTCATATAAAATTCATAAACACAATACCAGGAAACTTAGGTAGACCATGTTGAGGTATTTACTATTAAGTTAAAAGCAGATCAGCCCTTATCAAAATGAAAGAAATCCACTTAATGGAGAGAGTAACTGGTTACAGTTCAGGAAGCCATTTTCCTTCTTTCCTTCCCTGCTTCCTTTATTCTTTCCTCCCTCCCTCCCTCCCTCCCTTCCTTCCCCTTTCATCCATCCCTTCCTGACTGCCTTCCTTTCCTCCTCGGCTTCCTCCTCTCTTCCCTCACTCCCATCCTCCTTCTTTTTCTCCTTTCACTATTTGCTTCAGGATTATCGAGCATCCTTGAGGGCTCCGCCAGTGGCTCAGTGGTAAAGAATCTGCCTGCAGTGCAGGAGGTGCAGGTTTGATCCCTGAATCCACTTGCAATGCGGGAGACCTGGGTCCAATCCCTGGGTTGGGAAAATCCCCTGGAGAAGGGAAAGGCTACCCACTCCAGTATTCTAGCCTGGAGAATTCCATGGACTGTATAGTCCATGGGGTTGCAAAGAGTCAGACACGACTGAGAGACTTTCACTTCACTTCATTTCATTGGGAAGATCCTCTGGAGGAGGGCATGACAACCCATTCTGGTATTCTTGCCTGGAGACTCCCATGGACAGAGTAGCCTGGTGGGCTACATACAGTCCATGGGGTCATGAAGAGTTGGACATGACTGAGCATGCACACACATTGAGCATTGTTATGTTTCTAAGTCAGAGACTTCTCTTCTCATTCAAAAGATGTCACTGTAACTGAAAACAACAGGCCACAGAGAAAGAAGCATCACTAGTAAAGCATAAATTCTAGAGCCAGACAGACAGCCCTGGGTTTAAATTCCAGTGTCCCAGGAATGGCAACCCACTCCAGTGTTCTTGCCTAGAGAATACCAGGGATGGGCTGCCGTCTATGGGATCGCACAGAGTCGGACACGACTGAAGCAACTTAGCAGCAGCAGCAGCAGCATTTAGTTTGGGATTATTTTGAGTAAATTACTTCACACCATCTCTAGGATGGGGATAAATAATACATACTCGGCTGTGCCACTAGGAGCATCATTTAATTAAACAATTATTTAATTATAAAGCCTGAGGACCACTATGTCTGATATATGAAAGACATTTGAAGTGTATTAGTTTCCTCTCTTTACCTTACTCCCTCTTCTTACCTTCCTCCCCTTCACATCTTAAACTTCTTCATTTATTTATTTATTTTTTTTGGCAGTGCTGAATGGCATGTGAAATCTTAGCTCCTTGACCACGGATGGAACCCACACCCTTTACACTGGAAGTGTAACCACTGGTCCCCCAGAGAAGTCCCTCCCCTTTATAATTAGCATTTTTTCTTCAAAGAGTTGCTCTTACTTATAATAATATCCTAAGGTCCAACCTTTGTCCTTTTGAAGAAATAAGCTCATTTAGCTTTTCTACAAAGCCTTATAAAAATGTAAAAAATCTGCCCAAAGAATTGCAATTATTAATATTTATAGATAATTCATAGTAATCATGTCCCATAGAACCCACAAGCTTCCCCCAAGTGCCAAGCACTTATCTAGATTTTGAGGGCCTAGAAACCATCTGGCTTTGACAACCCATTAAGTTCATTCCCTCAAGGTTTTCAGCAGCTTCTCTTCCATTCAGCTTAGGATTTCTTCTTTTTGTAGCTGTCAGCAGGAAATGAAGTGGCATATGGCAGCAACAATTTTGAAATTTAACTGATATTTGCTTCCAAGATTTTCCAACTTTTGAAAGCTAGAGTTGGTGACAGTATCAGCCAAGAAGAATTTATTGGATATTAATCTGGATGTAGATTTGAGAACATAAAAGGCTGTTATCCTCAAAAAGCTTCCCAAGGGGAGATGGGAGGGCAGTGTGGACACTCAGGAATTCCAGATATCTGCAGCGTAGTTCAGAAGGGAGTCTTCTGTGCATCATGTACAGAGTGGGTTTCATCTTCATGTTTCCCCACAAGCCTCTGTCTCCAGTAGACAAAGCAACCAACAGCAGAGATGTGAATGAATAGCTATAGCAAACCACTCCTGTAAATGTTTAACTAGATGAAAGATCTCACCTACTAGTGGGGATTAGATATGAATGTGCTCACTCACTCAGTCATGTCTGACTCTTTGAGGCCCCATGGATGGTAGCCCACCAGTCTCTTCTGTCCATGGAATTTTCCAGGCAAGAATCCTGGAGTAGGTTGCTATTTCCTACCCCAAAGGATCTTCCTGATCCAGGAGTTGAACCTGTGTCTCTAGCTTCTCCTCCATTGACAGGCGAATTCTTTATAGAGTCACCTAGGAAGACTTTAGATGTGTGTATATATATATATGTTAGTCACTCAGTCATGTCCAACTCTTTGTGACCCCATGGACTATAGCCCGCCAGGCTCTCTGTCTATGGAAGTTTCCAGTCAAGAATACTGGAATAGGTAGCCATTTCCTTCTCTAGGGGATCTTCAAGCTCCAAAGGTTGAACCCAGTTATCCTGCATCACAGGCAGATTCTTTACCATCTGAGCCACCAGGGAAGCTCACGGATGTGAATAGAAGGACATTATTGGTATTCTTTTTTTGCCAGGTGGATTTCAGTTTTACTTTCAAAGCTACTTTATAATATATATATTAACAATAAGGCACATGGCAAGTTTAAGTTTTAATAACTGAAGAGGTACTTCCCAGGTGGCTCCATGGTAAAGAATCTACCAGTAATGCAGGAAACACAGGAGTCATCAATTCAATCCCTGGGTCAGGGATATCCCCTGGAGGAGAAAATGGCAACCCACTCCAGTATCTTGCTTGGGAAATCCCATGGACCGAGGAACCTGGTGGGCCACAATCCATGGGGTTGCAAAGAGTCAGACATGACTGTCCGGCAGCAGGGGAAGCAATCATTCTCAGCACTTTCTCTAAAAAGTTTTTCTTTTGTGTGACTCTTCACCCAAGGGGAAGGAAGTGGAACCACAGTTGTATTCTTTAGTCGATGCTGTAGCGTTTTGATTTAGCCACTTTTCCTATCATTTAAACGATAAATTGATGATCAAAAAGGTGGAGGAGAGTGAGTACCTTCAATCTGCAGAAAAATTGAGGGCAAACAAACACTTTTTGTGAACAGTAGAAATGGAAACGCTATTGAGAGTCTGGTCCAGTTTCAGATAAATGTAAAATAAATAATGTGATTATTTTAATTTAATCCTGAAGCTGTTTTTCATTATTTCGAGGTTTTACTACACCCATCAAAAGCCATACAATGCGTAACCTTTCTTATTAAACTTTTAAGGGACGCATATTTCCTCTTATTATGTTTTACATCGTGTGTCATACAGAAAACCAGTGGGTGGGTTTTCCATTTCTTCCAACTTTAGCAATAGTAAAGATAGTTGTTAACTCTTTTCTGAGTCATACTTTGAATACACTTAACAACTGCCTGAATCAGAAACCTTGCAAAGAAATGAGATTAAGAACTGGAGGTGGGTGAACAGAAATTTGTTGTAAAATGGATACAATAGAAACATAGTCCCTTTCCACCGATAGTGAATTAATGAGGAATTGGGGGATTAATAAGTGTTTGATAAAAAATGAACAACTTCTTCTCCCTGAAAACAGTTAACTTCTTTAGCAATGTGACCCTTGCAGAGCCCGGTGGAGGGAAACTGTATTCAGTTAAGTATGAGGTTGAAATCATAAAAATAATTATCGTTGTGTCTGGAACTTTTTAATTATTATGGTTAAGTAAGGAGTGAAGGCAACATAGGGGTTCCTTTCTGAGGAGCTTAACCTCACTCTGTTCGCAGTAAATGCTGCACAGCAGTCTGCATGAAATACCAATTTCAGAATTAGATGCTGTTCGTCGTGAATGATAGTGTAAGACGTGCAAGCCCAGGTGTGGCTCAGTGCAACCCTGCCACCACCCCTAAGACCCAAAGTAAAATAGAAATTCTCTAGCAATAGCATCATTTCTGTATGTTTCTATACATTCTTTATGAAAAATGGTGCATTGTCTCTGGGTATTTGTAAGAATAATCTTATTTATTTATATTTATTTTTGGCTGTCCCAGGCCTCTGCTGCTGTGGCTGCTTTTCTCTAGTTCTGGTGAACAGGGGCAATTCTCAAGTTGTGGTGCGTGGGCTTCTCATTGTGGTGACTTCTCTTGATGTGGAGCAAGTCTCTAGGGCTTGCAGCCTTCAGCAGTTGCAACACACGGGCTCAGAAGTTCCGTGGCGCACGGGCTTAGTCGCTCCATGGAATGTGTTATCTTCCCGAGTCAGATATCGAACCCATGTCTCCTGCAATGGGCAGGCGGATTCTTTATCACTGAGCCACCAGGGAAGCCCTGCCTGGAATTAGGAATATAATTTTAAGCTGTGGAATCAATATCTAAGTTATAGTGTAGGTTGTGGAAGAAACTAGAGAAAGAAAGGTCAAGTTCAACATGACTACCTTGTGTACTTCATTCCCCATCTCTATGAAGCACCATAATTTTTAAGTGCAAAACTCAGCAAGCAACTGCCTTTGGTGATTATGGGCAAACCGTGTTTACTGGGGGTTCTTGTGATGAATTGCTTTTGCTGACCTGTGTCCAATTATCACAGTTTCCTAATGGATTTTTAGATGCACCGCTTGTTGCTGCTAACTGAGATTCTCTGTTCAAGCAATCCATAAGCCCTATTCTAACAAGACTGGAGGAAGCAATGTGCTGGGAAAATTGCAGTGGGCAGGTAGTAACTGCAGTGGGCATGAAGTCACCTGACATAGGACATTGTGAATTCTTTTCAAACAGCTAATTAGCTATATCTGATAATGTATTAAGAGTGTCAAGAACTATACCCAATGAACAGATACAACACCAATTATTATGAAATGCATGTTTTTAGTAGCTATACTGGTTGCCCTTCCATAACATCATTAAGAAAACAGACCCAGGAGAAGAAAGGCAGTTAGTTTCATATGTTTTTATTTGCCTTCCTACCCAAGGTGTTACTGCATATCCAAGACTTTTTTATTTACAATTTTGAGCAGACCAGGAAGCAAATACACAAATGTTATCCAAATTTGTATTGTGGTCTTTATTTTTTCTTTATCTTTGATAAAATATGCTTTTAATTTTATGTCACAACTTGCAAATTACCTTGAAATTCCAAGCATGAGAATTTGTAGTAAGTTTCTTTTTCCACAAATTTAAAAGTTCATGAAATAATGTTTGAATATTGTGGGTGAGACACTAGCACTTATCTTCTATATGGTTATTATAAAGGAGAGTCATTATGGCTCTATTTGGAATTCCTGATATTTTATGCCTCCACAGAAATGCTATCCCCAGGCCAGTATGAATTTTTTATTTTCTGGTGCCTGAAAAACTGAACACCAGCATAATGCATAACTCTTAGATTCACAGTACATTGGATATTGTGCATATATATATTCAGCAAAATTACAAAAATAAAACATCAACTGTTATAGATATCTAAGAGTTTGTCAATGAAATCTTTTATGAGACTTTAGGAAATGAAATAATTATATATTCTATAAATTGTAGAAACAGTTTTATCTTAGAATTATCTTAAATCTTAATAAGTATAATGGCACTGGTTTAATCAAGCTGGTCAATAACTAGATTTCTTACCCAGTGATTCAGTTTGATCAAATTTGTCTTGTCTTTTCTGGAAGAGAAGAATTCCCTACTCACCTTCTCAAACCATCACAAAGAGGTAAAAAAAAAAAAACCCCAAGGGAATGTGTTTATGTATATATCTCAGTGAGCTAGGATACTGTGCTTAGATGGATTCTGCAGTTGGGTACATCTGACTCTGATACTTCCATCTTCCCTGCAGCCTAAACTGTAGATCCATCTGCAGACTCTCCCTGTCATACCTGGCAAGTTCTGAAACATAGTCATTCATTCTTTTCATTGTGGATACAGTTTTCTAGGCACTAAGATACAGTGGTCAACAAGATGTGTCTTGTTGGGAACATAATTTTTGTCCTGCTCTTATGGAGTGTAAAATATACTTGAGGATCTAGACATTAAACATCCAAATAAAGGATACAGTCATTATGGATTATGCAAAGTGCTGTAAGAGAAATGATGAACAGTGACAAGTAGCCCTGTACACAGGGTTGTCAGAGAATCTTTCACTATGAAGGGGATATTTCAAATAAGAGGAAACCAGTCTTAAGAAAACTTAGGATAAGTAAATTCCAGGCATAGGAAAGTGCTTGTTTAAAGGTCTGTGGCAAGACAGAGCTTAGCATTTTTGAAGGCAAAAAAAGGTCAGTTTAGTGAGAAAGTGATTGGACTAGGGAGAAGGTGGTACCTGGAGAGAATGGAGAGGATGAAGAGGTACCCAGGACCAGATCATCAGATCTTTGTAGACCCTGACAGGGAGCTTAGATTTTATGTTCATTGCACCTAAAGGCACCCCAGACTCATTGTGAGCAAAACTAAACTTGTGATCTTCTTGTCTAGTATCAACCAGATCAGCCAGGAACAGGAAACTCTCCAGATCTTTCAAACAGAGTTAATTTAATTGAAGGAATTGCGTACACAGATGATAGAAGAACTGAGAAACAAAGCAGAATGGTGAGGCAACCTGGAAATCACAAAGTCTCTGTCACCCTGGAGGGGCAAGAAGAGGAGCTGACTTTTCAGACTCTGGTTTCTTCCATATTACAATGTGAATATGAAGTCTGAAACATAGGTTTAAAATTTTTTATTTAGTTAGTTTTACAGATTGAACAACCAAACACTATGTGCTTCTTAGTATGATGCGATAAGCAAGAACACAGTACCAAGCAATTAGATGCAATGATTAGATCCTATTAGACTCATAATTCAAACAAAGCAATGACTGAAATATATGTATAAACAATAAGAGTAACAGTAAGCAATGAACACTGGATATTTGCTGAGATTAAGAAATCTTAGTTTTTAAAAATTTGAGAGTGATATTTTAGTTACATTAAAAAGTACTTATCTTTTAGATCTACATACTGAAGAATTTGGAGCTTTGCTGGTGGGGCTAGTGGTAAAGAACCCACCTGCCAATGCAGGAGACATAACAGATGTGGATTCAGTCCCTGGTATCCCATTCCAGTATTCTTGCCTGGAGAATCCTATGAACAGAGGAGCCTAGTGAGCTACGGTCTACAGGGTTACAAAGAGTTGAACATGACTGAAGCGACTTAGCACACGTGCACATTGAAGAATTTACAGATGAGATGACATGATGTCTGGAAATGACTTTAAAAAATCAAGTGAGAGTAGGTGAGGGAATAGGAGTTTAGGTAAGATTGACCATATGTTGCTAATTGTTGAAGACCAGTATTCAGTACACCAATTAATCTATTTTTGTTTTGTCTGAACCTTCTACAAATAAAACATTAGATCTAAATAACTTTGTGGGAATGGATGGCACTTCCTAGATGGAGTTTCTGAGGGAAAAAAGAGATGCAAAAATTGAGGCTTGAAGACCTTAACTTTTAGGGGTGGGGAAAGGGAGGAACCAGGAAAGAAGACAGAAAAGGGGCAGGGAGAGGCAAAGATGAAAAAGGAAATTTTGGAGCGTGTAGCATCACAAAGCCAAGAAAGAAGAGGAGGAGTGGTTAAAACAGGTGTAATGTGACTGACAGTTAGACTAAGATGAGCACAGAAAAGTCCGTCCCATCTCAAGTGTGACTTGGGACGCTGTTATCTCAGTGGAAAGGGGGTAGAAGGATGATAAGACTGGGATTTGCTCTTGGGGCATGGAGACATGGCTCCTTGTCTATGTGACCTGCCCAGTTTACTAGAAAACTGGGACGCAGACAAGAAGCTGGGTGACTTTGGCTTGCAGTCAACATCACCCCTTGTATGATTATTTCAGGAACCTCTCAAAGAAAAATGGCTACATCTTATGGTGAGGTCTGGCATTCCTGAGTCCTGAACATATATTGTCACATAACAGTGTTCGGTGCTACCCTCATTTTAAACATCTCCATCATCCAGAGGAGCTTTTCTCGTTATGGAAGATAAGTTTGAAATCTGTGTGAAGAAGACCCATAAAATCAAAGAAAGATTGTTAGCATAAATAATTTAGCCATGATGCCTCGCAATTTATGAAAAATAGTTTATTCATGGGTAATTAAGTCCCCATAATTTTTTGAAAAGGATGAAAATGGCTCTAGCCAAACCTTTGTTCACTTTCTTAAGTTCTTTTTTAATATATAAGTTGCCATCTGAACTAGATGTCCATTTAGGATAGAGATGTAAAGATTTATTTATTCATTCCACAGGTAAAGCAACAAGTATTCATTGAGTGTCTAGTAGATATCAGGCACTATTACAGACACCAGGCGGTAACAGTGGACAAGAACCAGGCAATAAACAAAAATAGACAAAATTCATGCTTTCATACAATTTACATTTGAGTTGAAGAGATATTGATAATTTAAATACATTCAGACACACACACACATATATATACACATACAGAATGCAGATCTGTCTGATAGTGATAAGTGCTATGAAGACAGATATGTTCCATGTACTCAGTCGTGTCTGACTCTTTGTGACCCCATGGAGCCCATGAGGCTCCTTTGTCCATGGGATTTTCCAGGAAACAATACTGGAGTGAGTTGCCATTCCTTCTCCAGGGGATCTTCCCACCCAGAGAGTGAACCTGAGTCTCATGTCTCCTGTATTGACAGGCGGGTCCCAGTGCCACCTGGGAAGTTCCATGAAGACAGATCAAGCATAGTAAAAGGACAAAACGTGAGAAAGGTGCTTTGAGAAGTGCCTGTGATGAGATGGCATTTGACCAGAGACTTGAACCTTGCTCTGAGAACCTTGCTCTCTGGGAAGAGCTGCCCAGGCAAAAAGGAGCAGCAAGTACAAAGACCTGGAAGTGTTCATACGCTTGATTTGCAGAACAGTGAGTAGAGGAGAAGTGTGACTCTAGCGGAAAGCGTGAGGAGGAGAGCGGAGAGGTAGAATGAGGTGGGTACAGGAAGGTTGGGGAGTGGAGACAGATCATGAAAAACCTTGCCAACCACGTTAAAAGCTAGATTTTATTATTGGGGAAGAAGAAGGGGTTGTGTGGTTTTGAGAACAGGCATGGCATGATCTGACTTAGTTTCTTAAAAGATTTGTGTATTTGTATGTATTCATCCATTGTTTCCAGTCGTCATGTATGGATGTAAGTGTTGGTCTATAAAGAAAGTTGAGCACCAAAGAACTGATGCTTTTGAACTGTGGTGTTGGAGAAGATTCTTGAGTCCCTTGAACTGCAAGAAGATCCAACCAGTCCATCCTAAAGGAAATCAATCCTGAATATTCATTGGAAGGACTGATGCTGAAGCTGAAACTTCAGTACTTTGGCTACCTGATGCAAAGAACTGACTGATTTGAAAAGACCCTGATAATGGGAAAGATTGAAGGTGGGAGGAGAAGGAGGCAACAGAAGATGAGATGGCTGGATGGCATCACCGACTGAATGGACATGAGTTTGAGTAAACTCTGGGAGTTGGTGATGGACAAGGAGGCCTGGTGTGCTGCAGTCCATGGAGTCACAAAGAGTCAGACATGACTGAGTGACTGATCTGACTGACTGACCCATTGTTTATCTGATACTGTAAAATTTAAGGATATTTCTTAGAAATGGTCAAGTGAAGTATAAACATCTCTTTATTCTTTGGAACTCCACAAGGTCATTTAAAGTCCTTGTTAGTGTTAGTCACTCAGTTGTGTGTGATTCTTTGTGACCCTATGGACTGTAGCCCGTCAGGCTCCTCTGTCCATGGAATTCTCCAGGGAAGAATACTGAAGTGGATAGGCATTCCCTTTCCCGGGGGATCTTCCTAACTCAGGAACTGAACCCGGGTCTCCTGCATTGTAGGCAGATTGTTTATGGTCTGAGTCACCAGGGAAGCCCTTAAAGTCCTAGAAAAGCTCATAAAGCAATTTGTGACAATGAAATATTTGGCGTGTATGCATGTTATTATTAACATAGCACAGTTACCTTCCTAGATATCAATTCAATTTGGCTATATTGGTTGAAATTAACTTCTAGCCCATTTTCTCCCTTTTCTTTCTAATTTGTGGAAGAAGACCCTGAGGCCAAAAGCAGTTAATCTCTGTCTAGGATCACATAGCTAAATATTTTGTATAGGACAAAGGCCAAGATTTTCTCACTTCCAGCCCTCTGTTTTTCAGACACTAACCTGCTCTAATTCCATGTATTGTTGACTAATTTCAATTCTAATTTTAGAAAAATTAGAGAGACAAAGTTTTTCTAGACTCAGGAAAACAAGAATATAAATCAATAACCAGGTGATAGTTAATAAAATACTTTTTATCCATCCGCTTTTATTTCCTGTTATCAGAGAAATGTATATCCTTTTCTAACCATCAAAAGCTCTCTTAAATAATACAGTTTCTCAAACTGAAAAATGAAATCAGCTCTGAATTATTCTACAACATTTAACAAATATCTAAAATTGAAACTGAATGTGATGACAGAACTTTATTAAATCTTGGTGAAGTCATGTGAAGTTAAACTTTAAACTAGTTTACCGAAGTCACACACATACAAATCAGATTTTCCCCATCCCTAAATCATCACTGAGTTTTAAATTCTGTCTAGTTAGTCTTGGCTGTTACAGTGTTGGTTCCTTTAGCTTGTAAATGTCAAGGTCAGTTGGAGGCTAGGGCTGTGGGGTACTAGGGAAAGAGAGATTAAAAGAATGATGAAAAGATCCCCAAATCTCAGAGGATAGGTACTTGGCAGGGTGGTGGTAGAAACCATATGATGCATACTTTTTGCCACATTTTGGAATGTAAACTCAAATTCAAAGTCTTCTAAAAACACTGAGTAGAGTGTATAGAGATTAACAGACAGTTTGCAGATTTCAAGAGGAATTTATGCCCTACTGGGCAAAGGACACTGTAAGTCTATATCTTGTAGTCTACAGAATTTTCCACAGTTTATTGTGTCCACGCAGTCAAAGGCTTTGGCATATGCAGGTCAGGAAGCAACAGTTAGAACTGGACGTGGAACAACAAACTGGTTCCAAATAGGAAAAGGAGTACGTCAAGGCTGTATATTGTCACCCTGCTTATTTAACTTATATGCAGAGTACATCATGAGAAACGCTGGACTGGAAGAAACACAAGCTGGAATCAAGATTGCCAGGAGAAATATCAATAACCTCAGATATGCAGATGACACCACCCTTATGGCAGAAAGTGAGGAGGAGCTAAAAAGCCTCTTGTTGAAAGTGAAAGAGGAGAGTGAAAAAGTTGGCTTAAAGCTCAACATTCAGAAAACGAAGATCATGGCATCTGGCCCCATCACTTCATGGGAAATAGATGGGGAAACAGTAGAAACAGTGTCAGACTTTGTTTTTTTGGGCTCCAAAATCACTGCAGATGGTGACTGCAGCCATGAAATTAAAAGGCGCTTACTCCTTGGAAGAAAAGTTATGACCAACCTAGATAGTATATTCAAAAGCAGAGACATTACTTTGCCGACTAAGGTCCGTCTAGTCAAGGCTATGGTTTTTCCTGTGGTCATGTATGGATGTGAGAGTTGGACTGTGAAGAAAGCTGAGTGCAGAAGAATTGATGCTTTTGAACTGTGGTGTTGGAGAAGACTCTTGAGAGTCCCTTGGACTGCAAGGAGATCCAACCAGTCCATTCTGAAGGAGATAAGCCCTGGGATTTCTTTGGAAGGAATGATGCTAAAACTGAAGCTCCAGTACTTTGGCCACCTTATGCGAAGAGTTGACTCATCGGAAAAGACCCTGATGCTGGGAGGGATTGGGGGCAGGAGGAGAAGGGGACGACCGAGGATGAGATGGCTGGATGGCATCACGGACTCAATGGACGTGAGCCTGAGTGAACTCCGGGAGTTGGTGATGGACAGGGAGGCCTGGCATGCTGCTATTCATGGGGTTGCAAAGAGTCGGACACGACTGAGCGACTGAACTGCTGAACTGTAGTGTACAATGTAAAGCATCGATTTCAGTGTATTAAGGAAGACTTCTTGGAGGAGGTGACATTTGAGATGATTTTGAAGGACTGGTAGAAGGGATTGCTGTGGAGGAGGACATAGTCTCAGCTATACAGAGAGGGAAGACATCAGAAGTAAGATGGAAAGCAGTTGTGTGTATCCGAGAAATAAATGTAATTCAGTGTTGCTGGTGCACAAAACCCAACCAAAAAACTCACTTGGTTCCCTTGGTGAAGTGGGAGCATTGAAACTCATTTGGTTTGTAGACAAAAAAAAGAGTTATTGAAAGTTGTCAAAGAAAGGCTAATTAATTTTCTACATCCAAAAAATGTAGAAAATGGGTGCCTTTTCATGGAGAATTTCAGACGATCTGGGTGAACCTTCATTTTTGTCTGCCTCCAAGGTCACTATGAGTTAAGTTGTGATCAAGCTGTAAAGTCAGATAGCAAAAATCCTTGTGGTTCTCAAAAGAAGACAGAAATACATTAAGCAATATACTTAGGAAGATTTGTTTAAGATGTTTAAAAGATAACTTTATTTATTACATATTTTTGGCTGCACTGGACCTTCGTTGCTGTGGAGGCATCTCTAGTTTGGAGAGCAGGGACTGCTCTCTTGTGGTACACAGGCTTCTCATTGTGGTGCCTTTTCTTGTTGCAGAGTGTGGGCTCTAGGGCATGGGGGCTTCAGAAGTTGTGGCATTTGGGCTCAATAGTTGTGGTTCCCAAGCTCTAGAATACAAATTAAGTAGTTGTGGTGCACAGGCTTAGTTGCTCTGTAGTATGTGGGATCTTTCTGGATCAGGGATCAAACCTGTGTCTCCTGCAATTGTAAAGCTGATTCTTTACCACTAAGCTACCAGGAAGGTCCCTGTTTCTAAGATTCTGGTCTTTCTGCATACCTCTGACTACACCTATGGATCAACAAGTCAACTTTTCTGCAACTTTAATATCTTTTGAATTTTATACTTCATTATTTCTCACCTGGACTTCGGACACACTTTTCTCTCTACTTCTAGTCTCATGAAGTTCTAGGCACTGAGTGATTTTTCTCAGGGGCAACTATGATTTTATTCTACCCATAAATCTCTTGGCCCCCTCACTTTCTGATAAAATCTAGTCTCCTTATTAACGGCCCTCTTGGTTCTAGTTCCCCTCTTCTGCCTCATCTTTTTGACTCCTCATTTTACTGTTATTTCCTCTAGTTTGCTATTCCTTTATACTCACTACCCTTTTGCTTCCCAGGTGGCGCTAGTGGTAAAGAACCCCTCTGCCAGTGCAGGAGACATAAGAGACATGGGTTCGATCCTTGGATCAGGAATATCTCCTGGGGAAGGGCACGGCTCTTCAACCCACTCCAGTCTTCTTGCCGGGAGAATCCCATGGACAGAGGAGCCTGGTGGGTTGCAGTCCATAGGGTCACACAGAGTCAGACATGACTGAAGCGACTTAGCATGCACCTTTTTGCTTAAAAAAATGACTTCCTCTCATTCTCCTGGTAAATATGTTCAGTTCACATTTATCTCTCCTAGGAACTCACTCTAAGTTTTAGACCAAGTGTAGGAGGAAACTTCAGGCTTAATCAGATTATCTTTTCCTACCGGTCACGATAACATATGACACTGTATTATAAGGGTATATCTTACCTGTTAAGAACTTCTTAATGGCTGTGAAAGTGTTAGTCCCTCAGTCACGTCAGACTCTTTGCCACATCATGGACTGAAGCCCGCCACGCTCCTCTGTCTATGGACTTCTCCAGGCAAGAAAACTGGAAGGACAGCTGTTTTCCTTCTCCAGGGAATCTTCCCAACCCAAGGACTGGGTCAGGATATCCTGCATTGCAGGCAGATTCTGTACCACCTGAGCCACCAGGGAAGCCCTCTTAATGGCCGGGACTCCTTTATTTATGTATCTTTCACATCCAATGAATTGTTTTGATTTAGTCAAATTTCTCAGTAAATATTTGTGAAACAGAATTAATTAATGCATTTTATCCCTAAAAGTCATCCACATGGATCTATTTTTCAAGTGTGAAAAGTACAAAGGAAAAGTTAAGGATAATTTTTTTATGTAAATTTGCCTCATTTCTATCAAAACTATGAGTTGTGTAGTTTAGGATGGATTTTTAAGGGCATATTTTAAAAAACACTTGAGTGAAAAACTTAGTCAAAATTGTTATTAGAAAAACTTATTTTTGCAAGGGAGACTTTTGAATTGAAATTTGGGGTTGTTTCTATGGTTGTTGGAGTAAGAATGTAGGAGCACAATTATGTACAATCTGTGTTCATTTTTTATACTTTCCGTCAGTTCTCCAGATCTTTCTGGGGTGGTGGAATGCCTGTGGCTTTCTGACTAGTGTGGCAAAACAGAAGAGTTCTAATTTGCTTAAATTTGAGTGGTTATTGGTCGCATGCCTCTGTGGTTCTTTTTCATTGAATTTTGAGTCCAAAATATCAGTTTCAGACCTCAATCAAAATGTATTTTTAATTGGCAAGCTCATCACAGAAATGGAGCAAGATGGTATAAAGATAAAAGGAAACCCTGTTATCTGCCTGATTCAAATCTATATACTTCCCTTCAGCAATTTCCCTAGGATAACCACACACTGACACTATGGTGAGGTCCACAAAACATTTAGTCAAACTATTGTTTGATCTCTTGTCTAAATGGCAATAACAAAAATATTTCCTAGATAATGAGTCTATAAATAAACTTTTACATACTTGAAAATATCTTCTACAACAATTCTATTTCTAGTCTTATGAGCAAACCTGAGAGCCAAAGCAGAGAAGAATGAAATTGAGGAGGAGAAAGTCAATGTAACCTTCAACATTATGTTTGAATTTGCATTCACTGCTACATCTATTGGCTACTTCCTAAATATCTTTGGTACTTTTCTGTGTCATCTTATTCTTTTTCACAATTTTCCCTTATCCTTTCCTACAGCAGGGAGAATATGTTGTGTATATGATGGATGACATATATGAGTTTATGTGCTGCTTTGTATCTTGTTCAGTTTCTGAGTTGTGTCTGACTCTTTGTAGTCATGGATTGTAGCATGCCAGTCTCCTCTGTCCTCCACTATCTCCTGGAGTTTGCTCAAATTCATGCCCATTGAGTTGGTGATGCTAGTTAACCATCTCACCCTCTGCCACCCACTTCTCTTGCCCTCAGTCTTTCCTAGCATCAGAGTCTTTTGCAGTGAGTCAGCTCTTCGCATCAGGTGGCCAAAGTATTGGAGCTTCAGCTTCAGTATCAGTCCTTCCAATGAATACTCAGGGTCGATTTCCTTTAAGATTGATGGCTTTGATCTCCTTGCAGTCCAAGGAACTCTCAAGAATCTTCTCCAGCATCACAATTTGAAAGCATCAATTCTTTGGCACTCAGCCTTCTTTGTGGTCCAACTCTCATATCTGCACATGACTACTGGAAAAACCATAGCTTTGACTAGATGGTAAAGTGATATCTTTGTTGGTAAAGTTATATCTCTGCTTTTTAATATACTCTCTAGATATATACTCTCTGAAATCAAGTAATAGCATCCTTGAGTACAAGGACTAACCTTACCTGATTCTGTAAGGTAAGGGCTAACCTTACCTTATTAGTACCTGTCACATATCTTAATATTGCATCAAATGCTTGATACATTGTGATTTGAATGACTAATACTTATTAGGACTCAGGGGGAATAGAAGAAAGATGAAAACAAAAGAGATTTTCAGAAAAAAATTATCTTCTCTTCATGCCTGTGTCTGAATGCAAAACATATGCTTTAAAATCAATGAATGTTCATTCCCAGTGACAAGGAGAGTACACTTATATCAAAACTAAAGAACAAACAGGCAGATTAGATGAGATTCTTCTGTTTTCAGTTGAGGAGAAGCAGAGTACTTCCCCCTGCCTTTTTGACAGTTTGTCGCCAGACTCAACCATGTATTTTCTGGGAACTTTATCAAGAAAAATCATTCTAAGACTCTACTGCTTTCAAAACTTAAATCACATTTCCTTTTGGATCTGGGTTCTGACCTAGAGCATATAGAACTCCTAAAATGAATTAAGTTTTCTTCTGTCCATCAGATCTCTTTCATTTATCATTTAATAAGTTGACACAGGGACTGAAATACACAGAGACATGGAATTTGGGGTTACCCAAAACAGCCTCCTCTGACTCAGTCATATTTGTGGTTTATGTTTTAGCCATCACTATGGTTAATTTCTGTTTGTTTTTACAATGCATATGAACAAATGTTTGATAAAAAAAATTAAAAGAGAAAGAACCAGAAGTGAAATGTGAGAGCAGTTAGTCCGGCCAACATTGTATTAAAGATACCAAGCTAAATGATGGAAAATGTGAACAATCTGGGTTACTTTAGTTAAAAAAAATAAACCATTGTTAGTACCCTGATACCTTTAAGCCTTGTTTGGTAGATGTTGAAGTTTTTCGTTCTTTAGTGTGGAAGTTTCTATTGGATCGTTTCAACTAATAAAATCACATTAATTCAATTTCTTCTATAATTTCTTCATCTTTTCTTGGGTCATGTGAAAACTTCAGCTATGCTATGATGTGCTCCAGGATTCTGAAGAGTAGATTATAAGCAAATGAAGGAGAGGAGATGTAGGGCATGGGCAAGGCAGGGGAAATGGGGGAACCTGCCATTCCTGACCACCTTATGTCATTTCACTTCAATTTCGTTGCGGTTGTTGTTTAGTCACCAAGTCCTGTCCAACTCTTTTGCGCCCTAATGGACTGGAGCCCTCAAGGCCCCTCTGTCCATGGGATTTCCCAGCAAGAATACTAGAGTAGGTTGCCATTTCCTTCTCTGGGGGACCTTCCCAACCCAATGATCAAACCTGCATCTCCTGCACAGGCGGGTGGAATTCTTTACCACTGAGCCATCAGGAAAGCCCCTCTGCTTCATTAGGTACCTGTATATTTAGGTATACACACACACACATATATATATATATATATCTTTAGGTATATATATACATTTACCTACTTTGCCTTCCCAAACCCCACTACATATGTGTTATCATCTGTACATATGAGGGACTTAATGTTTTAAAAGGGCAATCACTTGCCCAGGGTTGATAGTAAAGGTTTAATCCTAGTTCAGACTTATGCAAAATTTTGACCATTTCTCATTAACCTGTAAAACTGAGATATGAATAATAAATGCCTGATATAAAAATTCAGGAGTAAATCCAATGTATTCTCTTATGTATGTGTAAGAAAATAAGATAGAAATTATTATCTGTGGACTTCATATATCTATGCAGGCTTGGCCTCTATACTGTGGATGAGCAAGAACTGACTATATTCTTAAATGATAGCAGTAACAAATGTTCATGACACTACCTGAATAATACTGATTAAAATAATTAATTATCATAAGCCAAACTACAAATGTATTTTATCAGCTTAATAGGCCACTGAAGCTGGGCTTCCCTGGTAGCTCAGCTGGTAAAGAATCCGCCTGCAATGCAGCAGACCCCGGTTAGATTCCTGGGTCGGGAAGATCCTCTGGAGAAGAGATAGGCTACCCACTCCAGTATTCTTGGGCTTCCCTTGTGGCTTAGCTGGTAAAGAATCTGCCTGCAATGTGGGATATTCTAGAGTATAGGCCCTTATCAAATATACAATTTGCAAATATTTCGGGGAGTCAGGAGGTGCCTCCCGTCTCTCCTAGACTCCGCGTCCCCCGAGGGGACGCTCACTGCTGCCGCGTCTGTCGTCTGTCGGGAGGGGGCTACCCGGCGGTCGTCGTGTGGGCTGTGGCCCTGTGCTGTGCGTGCACGTGAGAACCCCCTCCCCCACTCCCCCGGGATCCCCCCGGGCGCCTGTGAAAGGTTTCCCTGGTAGCTTGGACGGTAAAGCATCTGCCTACAATGTGGGAGACCCAGGTTTGATCCCTGGGTGGGGAAGATCGCCTGGAGAAGGAAATGGCAACCCACTCCAGTCTTCATGCCTGGAAAATCCCATGGACCGAGGAGCCTGGTGGGCTACAGTCCATGGGGTCGCAAAGAGTCGGACGTGATTGAGCGACTTCTCTTCTCTTAGGCCCCTGAAGCAAAGCATGTATTATCCCCACACAGCGAAACGGTAATGGATGATCATTCCAATTACCTGCTGAACTTGGTTTGAGGTTTTTTTCCTGTTAAATCTGTCAAGCTCTTCAATTCAGTGTGCCTCATTGCTTATTAGAAAATGTAATATAATATGAGGAACAGAAGTGAATGTGAATTCATTTGTGTTTTGGGGCTTTCTAATGTTTCATAGTGGAAAAGGAGTTTTTAATTTTGTACATTCTATTAGATAAGAACTAAAGTTATCCCCATTATTAGTTTTTCTAGAAATGGTATGTTTTTCTTTCTTAGTATTTTACAATATACAACCCGTCATACTAAAGTCTCTTGTTTTTATTAATCAGTCTATTAATATTCATTCAAAATTAAGAAATACAAATATAAATATGTAAGACCTCAGACCCATTTAGTAGACATGGTAAGATATCTACACAGGTAGCCACACCATTGGGCTTCCCTGGTGGCTCAGACCGTAAAGAATTTTTGCCTGCAATGTAGGAGATTTGGATTCTATCCCTGGGTCAGGAAGATCCCCTGGAGAAAGAAATGGCAGCCCACTCTATTATTCTTGCCTGGAAAACCCTGTGGACAGAGGAGCCGGGAGGGCTACACCCATGGGGTCACAAAGAGCGGACACGGCTGAGCAACTAACACTTTCATTTTTCTTCACACCGTTAACCCTAGAAATCCTTGTATAGAATTAGCAATCTGATTATGAAGACACATAAGTTAAAAAAATACATTTTCCTTTTTTTCTTCCATCATTTAATTAATCTCATTTTTCTTGGGGATGCTGGGGAGCACCTTTCACTAGGCAGGAGCCCTTATTAAAACAAAGAACTGCTCATTTCTCAAGTGATTGAAGGTATGTCAACATAGCTAATGCTGATAATTCAAGTAAAGATTTAGTGTCTTTAAAAATTCGATTATTTTAGGTCAACAGAGAAGTACATCTAACACATTTATGCTAGTCTCAGAATATGAAATACTGCTTAAATGTTTATTCTGGAGCCAAGTGTAGGAAAGTTTGGGCAAGCCATGGAATAATAACTAAGTTTACCTCAAGAATATCTCATCTCCACGTGGTAATGCTTGTTGCAGTCATAGGGGAAAATTTGCATATATATTTAAGAAACTTAAGGGACATCCAGACAGCTGTGAATTTTGAAGAAAGTGTTTATCTTATTCATAAAACAAGGAAGTAAATGTAAGTTTAATTTTCTTGCAAAAACACTACCCTGCCTCTTCCTGTGGTCCATCATGACTTCTAACAAAACCTCAAGCTTGATCAGCGTTAGTCTGAATGTGTGTTCTCATGAAGGCGCTATAAATCGACTGTGGAGAAGTAGGGGGTTTTCAGGAGTCCAGGAAGCCTTGTTGTGTTGTTTGGCAGTTGCTTTTGCACCATGAATGTAACACTTGAAGCGACTTTTGCCGCTTTCCTAGAAGGCAGGGGGAGATGGTGTTCAGTGGGTCTGCTGGTTGAGCAAGCCAAAGTAAACTCTGTTGTAAGCGCTGTCTCGTGGTAAAATACATTCTTTGGCCAAGCATGTCGTTCAGTTTTCAGACATAATTTAGCTGCTTTGGGATGTGAGGACCAGGGAGGAATTTTGCTCTTGCTTGCTGGAATAGCCCTTGTGAATAAGATGATGGGGGAAGATTGCTGTGAGCAATCTGTTGCTAAGAGCAGGAGAGAATTGAAACATTAGTCTGCTCAGTTGGCACTATCTGTATGCAGTCGGTTGTGGGCCTCGCGTGATAGCTACCTGCAGACTGACATTCAGTAAGCCAGTGGCCTCCAGTATACCTTCTGACTGCTTGCAACCATAAGGCAAATGCTTAATCAGTAGCTTTTGAGAAAGTGCACGATTAATAAACCCATAAAATTCTCTTCTCTGATTAAAGCAGCAGCTCTGTGGCAAAATCTATTAGAGTTTAGTTGGAGACCATTATAGTGAAGAAAATAAATTTTTAAGGGGCAGATTTGTAGGTACTCTAGGAAAACAGATTTGGCTGGGTTTGTCGTGTCTCCCAGCTGTGCGAATTAAATAGGTGTCTGGAGACATGTTAAATTTAGTGCAGGACATCATTACATGACAGCAGAGAAAAATACAGTAACTGAAAGGCTACAACTTTCTTCCACTAAATGCACATTGATTTTCAAAGGCCAGAGAGGGATTCTTCAGGCCTTGAGCTGTTGTACGCTTATGGGGAAGATGAGATGCAGCCACATTTCAGACCACACTTTTTTTTTTTTTAAGTTTTTATTTTTAAATCTTTCCCCACAAGTCTAGCTCATTAGAGCAGGGAGGCTTTAATGAGATAATGGGCATAAAAGTCATCTGGAAACTTAAACAACTCTATTTAGCTGTCATTCGGCCTTAACTGAACTCAGTTTTCATTTTATGTAAGTTTCTACAGATGAAGGACATCGAGTAAAAATTAAGATAAATGTTTTCTTCCCCAGACTTGCACACTATGATATATATTTTCAAAAAGTAGTTCAGCCAAGCTGTTAAAGGAAGGGAGACCCCTTCTAGGACCTGAGAGTGAGTTCTTGTCTAACCCTCAGAAATGAATTGTCTGAGGAGACATGTGCTGGTAAAGCAAGAGACTTTATTGGGAAGAAGTGCCAGGTGGAGACAGAGAAGGCAATGGCACCACACTCCAGTACTTTGCCTGGGAAACCTCATGGATGGAGGATACAGTCCATGGGGCCGCGAAGAGTTGGACACGACTGAGCAACTTCACTTTCACTTTTCACTTTCATGCATTGGAGAAGGAAATGGCAACCCACTCCAGTGTTCTTGCCTGGAGAGTCCCAGGGACAGAGGAGCCCGGTGGGCTGCTGTCTATGGGGTCTCCAGAGTCGGACACAACTGACACGACTTAGCAGCAGCAACAGCAGCCAGGTGGAGAGCAGCAGAGCAAAGGGACCCAGGAGAACCGCTTCTGCCATGTGGCTTGCAGTCTTAGGTTTTGTGGTAATGGGGTTAGTTTCTGGCCAGTCATTCTGACTCAGGGTCCTTCCTGGTGGCAGGTGCCTTGCTCAGCCGAGATGGATTCCAGCGAGAAGGATTCTGGGAGGTTGGTAGGACATATGGACTGGCATCTCCTCCTCTCCTTTTGACCTTTCCTGAGTTCTTCCAGTTGCTGGTCACCTGTTAGTTCTGTGTTCCTTACCAGGACCTCTTGTGGTGAGATAGCTCAAGCAAGTGGCCACCATGGCCAGGGGAGGCAGTTTCAGTCAGTGGTTCCCCTAACAAAACTAGTGGTTACCTGCGGTGAGAGGCGGGTCAGGAGAAATATAGCGGTGGGTGAGTGGGAGATACAAACTATTGGGCGTAAGAGGGGCTACAAGGGTGTATTGTACAACACGGGGAATATTCTAGTTCATCTACAAATTGACGACAACAGAGCTTTGTTTTATTTAGTTCTTCCTTTTTAAAAAATTATAATTTTCCCCCTTGATGAGTATCTAGTAAGTCCTGACATTCTTAAGAGAGAATTCTTAGATACATTTTTAAAAATAATAGCAGATTAGTACACTGATTCTCACTTTAAAATTTCTTGCTTCCTGTTTATTTAGTTACTCTTTAGTCTATAAGTGCTTGTTGATCATGTATAATGTACAAGTTCACAGGAAGTGCTGACAAGAGTACAAAACTAGTAATACCACTAACTCCATCACTATGACACTACTGCTAATAACAGATCTCTTACAAAAATCAAGCACTGTTCTAAGCACTTAATGGAAATTCATTTATTCCTCATAACAACCCGATAGGTAGTTGCTATTATCATGCTAATTATTGTGTTTGAGAAAGTGAGGCACAGAGAGGTTAGGTAATGGCCAATGTCACACACCTAGTAATTGGCAGAGCTGTGGTTTAATTCAGGCAGAACTATTAACTCAATACACCTGGAGGTAGGGGGAGGGAGAGAAAAATGCTTAGGAAAGTGCTGAAGGGACCCAGAGGATGGAAAGGCCTAGCTATTGGGAGAACTGTAGAGCTAGGCTGAAGGCTTTGGCTCTTGAGTGTCAGCTGGACATGCAGAGTTGGAGGCGGAGGCTGCTGGATCACAAGAGTGAAGGAAAAAGCTGCCTAATTTTCTAGTCTGTAGAGTATCCAAAGCCGATTATAGAGGTAAAGATAGACTAGTGGTACCTTGGGCCAAATTATAAAAATGCTAAAGGCCAGGCCAGGAAATACGGTCAGTGATTAATACCCACGGAGAATCATTGATGTTTAATCTTTTAATATTGGGGAGATGTGTTCAGAAATGTGTTTCAATTTGTCTAATAATAAAAGCTTTCCAGTTGGATTGCAATGAAGAAACACTGCTTCAACTTGTTTGCTATAAAAGAGTCAAAAAATAGTGTTTGGGGATGGCAGTTATTATGCAAAAGACAGGCTATTTCCAGCAGAGTATTTTTATTATTTAAGAAGGAAAGCCCTTCCATTCCCCTCCATCTTGGCATCCTTACACTAGAAAGTCTCAGATGACTGTGTAGGATTAGTCGGACAAAATGAGAAGCCATGCTGTTCACACGCAAAGTCCTGAATGTCACGGGCATACATCTCCCTTGATGATTTTCTATAGATCCGTATGTAAGCTCATCTTTGATCATCACATGAGTATGGTGCAGGTATACCTGTGTACATGCTGTGCTTCTGCATGAAAGATGACTCGTATATCAGATTCATTTTCCCTATATTCTCCTCGGATGGTGAGTGTGAGTGGAACGGGCACACTTCTGTCTGAGGGAAAGCATCTGCAGCTTATTTTCCATGGTGTTCTCTGTTTCTTGACTCAGACTTACTCCTTGGAGAGCACTGCCCAATCCTGCTGTTTTCCTCTCTAGGCAACTTTCATCTCAGCTGCCATCAAAAGCTGTCTTTTCACCGCTCTCTGGAATTCTCTGGGCCAGAGGCTGCTACATATACTCAGCTGAAATAAAGCCACCTTCGACCCCTTCTCCCGGCTGTAGATATGGGTGGCTATAAGATTCCACTCATGGGTATGATTATGTTACAGATGTGGCATGACTTATCAAAGTGTGTGATTTTGATACCATTTCTATTATGAAAACACAGCCTAAATCAGTTTATTGCCTAGCTTTACTATATGGACCTTCAGTGTTCAGTACTCATCTGTGAAGATTCCCTGAAGCCAGTGTGATGATGTTAGGGAAAACACTGGCTGAATCCACCAGCCCTGGCCAGGCTAGATAGTAGGCACTTGCGTGAGCTATCTTACAACAGCTGGTCCTGTTAAGGAATGCAGAACAACCTCCTACCAACCGGAAGAATTCGGGAAAGGTCCAAAGGAGAGAGAAGACATCAGTCGATATGTCCTACCACCTCCCAGAACCCTTCTTGCTGGAATCCATCTTGATTAAGGAACCAGGAAGGGCCCTGAGTCCAAATGATTGGCCAGAGACAACCCTGAAACTAACCCCATCAACAAAAATCCTGAGACCGGAAGCCGGAGCTGTTCTCCCGGGTTCCCTTACCCTGCTGCTCTCCATCCTGTTGTCCCTTCCCAATAAAGTCTCTTGCTTTGTCAGCACATGTGTCTCCTTGGCCAATTCATTTCCAAGTTTTAGACAAGAGCACACTTTCAGGCCCTGGAAGGGATCCCCCTTTCCTGCAACAATAATTGTGGAGATATTTAATCCTTTTTTTTTACTCCTGCAAGGGGTAGCATGAGAGAGGTTATGAGAAACAATGGCCACCATTTGATAAGTACAGAGTCAACGCCCAGGAACACCTGTAGTCTGTAAATGCCTAAAATCAATCAAAATTTACTGAAATGCTATGGAAGGGTTTAGCTGACATAGGAATTTCAAGTGCACGTTAGCATTCTGACCAGAGAGCTAGGAAGGACCTTACAAGAGGTCTCAAGTGGTATCAGCTCAACACTACTGGCTCTTGTTCTCTGAGATTCATAGGCTGAAGCAGGGAATGGACAACAGAAACAGTCCACACAGCAGGTGTAACAATGAATCAGGGTGTGAATACCTTTGAGAATAAGATTCAATTCAGTGGCTCTCCTGACCTTGGCAACCAAGTTAATTCACCCAATAAGTGTGTTTTAAATATCTTCATTGGGTAAAGATCTATGTGCTATAGGAAAGTACATAATATGGGAAAAATGCAATTCCTGTTTTCTAGGCCAGTGCCATCAGTGGAAAGATAATGTTAGTCACATATGTAATTTTAAATTTTCTAGTAGTCACATTTTAAAAAGTAAAAAAGAAAGAGGCAAAGTTGATTTTTCTAACTTTGTAATTTAAAGGAAAGGGAAGGACTTTCCTGGTGGTCCAGTGATTAAGAATCTGCCTTGCAAAGCAGGGGACTCTGGTTCATAACTGGTCTGGAAAGATCCCGCATGCCTGCTGCTGAGCTGTGCTCTAGAGCCCCCTAGCCACGCAGCTACTGAAGCCAGTGTGCCGGAGCCCATGCTTCGCAACAAGAAAGGCCACTGCAATGAGAAGCTGGCACACCACAACTCGAAAGCGGCCCCCATTTGCCGCAACCAGAGAAAACCCACACAGAGCAACAAGACCCAGTGCAATCAAAAGTAAAAGTAACTTAATTAATTTAAAAAATAAAGGAAAAGGTGACCTCATATTCTCATAAACATGTTACAAAAATAACTGAAATGCCACATCTTATATTTTCCCATTATATGTTGGTATTTACTTATCTCTTGCTGATAGTAAATTATATTTACCAATTGTTCTTTTTTAAGTAATTAAGGCAAAAGTTCATTTTAATCATGTTTTTAAACCAAGTATACCCCAATTATTTCAATATGTAATCAATATAAATTGTTAATGAAAGGTTTGCATTCTTTTTTTCATATTGTTTTTTAAAGCTGCTGTGTGTTTTACATTTTCAATGCATCGCAAACTGAGACAAGCTACATGTAGTTACCGGACAGCAGGATTCTACACACTGAAGAATCCATTTGGTATGAGAGGTGAAAAAAAGAAAATCTGTTTACATGGTGTTAAAAATAAAACCTTGCAAACAAGTGGGATTTTCATAATATTTTCACATTCATCATTTAATGAATCAATTAGGGTAATGTTTTCAAAAGTGTGGTCTGAGAATTGTGGCTATTCCTATGAGGCATTTTGCAGAAAGCGATGTGTGATTTATTGTGGTTCTCAGTGATGTCTGAGTCTTTGCAACCCCGGGGACTGCAACACACCAGACTTCACTGTCTCCCAGAGCTTGCTCAAACTCACATCCAGTTGAGTCGATGATGCCATCCAACCATTCCATCCTCTGTTTGCTACTTCTCCTCCTGCCTTCTATCTTTCCCAGTAGCAGGGCCTTTTCCAGTGAGTTGGCTCTTCACATTAGGTGGCCAAGGTATTGGAGCTTCAGCTTCAGCATCAGGCCGTTTTATAAATCAGTGTGATATATAGGATCAGAATATTCTGGGTTAAAATATTCTGGTTAAATATTCCGGGTTAAACAAAGTTTCTTCTGCTTCTCTGCCTCAGATGTGCTGATGTACAGTGTAGATTTCTGAGAAGAGAACGTATGTATGATATTTCCTATTCTTAATTGATCATGAAATTGTTTTTTCACAGAACATCTCTTGGGTCTAGTGTTACAAACAACTGTGGAAAATGCTGATTTAAACCCAAACTAAGGGATGTAGGAATTTGGAAATCTGAAAAGAGGCAGAATAGAGAGGTCCTGAGAAGCCTTCCTGAGGATGTGGGTGTACCTTAGGTTCGTTCTTCTCCAGAGCTTCCAGCAGATCTCTACTGTAGCATTTGGCCCTTAAATGTTTTTATGTTCCTGAGAAGAAAAGGGAGAGAGAATCTTATTCACATCCTGGTCCCACCCTGAACAAAGCAAAATTGTCAGTATTTGTGTGATTGAATTGAATAGAAATTTAGTAGAGACCAATGCAGAATAGAGCCCTTAAAGAGAAATGAACTTTATAAGTTCAAGGAGAGAGACAGAGTGCACCACCAAGTCTAGGTTAATGAAGAAGTGACAGTGAGAGGCAGGGTTGTTCCTAGGAAATGCCTCCCAGCTCCTGGCAGGCAGTCCATGTCAGGGTCTTTCACAAGAGAACATTGACATTCCAGGCAAATCAGAGAACAGGAGAGGGCAAGAAAAACAGTGAACAAAACTTAGATCAGGCCAGGCAGGGAAACACATACCAGAATTTAACAAACAAAAACCTGCCTTCGCTGTAACACGTGTCGGAGTTTCTGCCTTTACCAGATAGAGCTTTAATTTTTTGAGAAAATGAGATCTGAGACAAATGTGTCAGATGGGGAGGTCAAGAATAAGAACTTGAGGAAGGAACTCTGGAAAATATACTTTTCTACCCCAAGAAGCACATGATTTACTGAAATCAAATATTTTGAGATGAATGTCCAGGAAATTGCCTTCTTCACAGCTTTGCGTTGCTTTCCTCACATGTACAAGTGGGACAATGGGCTTCTGCTGCAAGCTGGTAAACTCTCTAGGAATCTAATTTCTGAATCCACTTTAGAGACACAGTCCTTCACAGACAAAGACAGAAAGCAGAGAGAAAGCAGAAAGACCCTGCTTCATCTTTCTTCCTTTCTTTGCTCTTCACCTAAACTGTAGCCTGTGTGATTTCTTGTTTAAAAAACCCTGGTTTTTTAACTCCTAAGCCTAAACACAAGAGAAAGATTCCCACTGTCTTCCACTACTGACAATATTTGCATGTCAGAGAAAACAAAAACGTGAAATGAGAAAGGGTATGCTAAAGAATGTGGGATGTAGTCTAAAGAAATGAAACTGGCCATAGCTGTCATGATAGACTCTTTCCAGAGCTTCTAAGCACATCTCAGGGGATATGTTTTCCATTCTAGACTTAGACATCAAAAAGAAAAGGCAGTTTCTTAATTCTACTCCCAGAAATCCTCTCCAGGGCATTACCTTTGACCTGGCTTCCCATCACCAGACCATGCTCTTTGAGCTTGTCCTTCCAAAGTTTTGACCATTCAAAGAATGCACCAGGCTGCAGATCAAAGGACTCTCTGGCTTACACTTGGCTGCTAGCATGCCTGTGTGTCATGCCCCTGCTGGAATTAGCATTGGTGTCTTCAGAGGAGCCAGCCACAAGCATAGGGCGGCCAGTCACTGGAGACACGAGGAAGTGGTGAGGCTGTCATGAGCCCGGTGTAAAGCTGAGCTCCCCACTTCCCAGGGAGAGGCAGTGCCGCCATGCCTGGCTGGGAGGCTGCGAAGGAAGGAATTCTAAGCCTGCGAGAGCTGTAGGGCAATCATTTGCAGGAAAAGTCTTCTGTGCAGAAACTGTCCCTACTATCATGATCATGATCAACACAGGACAGTTGTTTCAAGAAAAAAAAAATGACTTCCTATAGATTTATTTTTCTCCAGTTGGACTCCAGAATTGTCAAAACACATTGGTGGTTTAGTCACTAAGTCATGTCCAACTCTTGCGACCCCATGGACTGCAGCCTGCTGGACTCCTCTGTCCATGGGATTCTCCAGGCAAGAATACTGGAGTGGGTTGCCATTTCCTTCTCTAGATTAATGGTGTATTAACTCATTTGGTCCTTCTGGTAAAAGAAACAAGGTTGGGAGCCACCCCACTGATGGAAACTTGAGAACAGAGCGAGTCCTGTTTACTTACTGGGCCTGCAGTCCCTAACAGAGCTCCTGGCATGTAGTGGGCAGTCAATAAATATTTATTGAGTATATCAATGGATACCCATTTCCAAGTGGACAACCTGATTTAGAAATAGTTAATGATCTTGCCAGGAGAAGGCAATGGCACCCCACTCCAGTACTCTGCCTGGAAAATCCCATGGGCGGAGGAGCATGGTAGGCTGCAGTCCATGGGGTCGTGAAGAGTCGGACACGACTGAGTGACTTCACTTTCACTTTTCACTTTCATGCATTAGAGAAGGAAATGGCAACCCACTCCAGTGTTCTTGCCTGGAGAATCCCAGGGACTGGGGAGCCTGGTGGGCTGCCGTCTACGGGGTCCCACAGAGTCAGACACAACAGAAGCAACTTAGCAGCAGTAGCAGCAGCAATGATCTTGCCAAAGACAACAAAGCTATTAAGTAGCTGAATTGGTGCTGTAAGCCAGATCTTCTGACATATTTTCCAAAGCACCTTCAGTAAGGCTTGTGTACTTGGTTTCCAAAACAATCTTGATGAAAAATACATTGATTACACTTTTTTTCTAGAATTTTTCCTCCATTGAGTTTAGGCTTTTGTTAATTTCTGAAAACAGTTGATCCTTTTTTTGTTGTTGTTCGTTTAAATTCTGTTGGTCTCTTTTTAAGACACACTGAATATAGCCCATCATAAACAAAGATGTCACACCCGGCCCACCAGCAGAGGACATGATCCATTCATTCCAAATCTTTTCCACTCTTCTCAAAGCTTTCATCCTTATGCTCTAAGTCTGAATAGATCATTAACAAGATCAAAGTCAGCTGGTATGAACCGGCAATGTCTCCAAGTTCTTCTATACCTTCACAGATTCCTCCTCTCTTAAAAGCTAACCTCTCTTTGCCCTCACACCTCACCACCTCCAGTCTCCTGGAAGCCTTGCTCCATTGATGCATTTATCCTTCAGACTTGTCCTTTGTACTACCTCCTTCCTCTCTGTCAGCAAACATACAAGTCACCTCCATATTTAATTGTTCCTCTATCCTTGTGACTGCTGAGATCATCTTAGCATCTTTCTATCCTCCTCTGTCAACTGCTAAGCCACCAGCAGCACAGCTTCCACTCTGTCAACATGGCATGCTGTACTGTCCCAGAGGTCACATTTGGGTGTCCAAGGATAAAAGATTGGAAGAAGAATAGGAGAGAAATAAAAGACATGGGGGAATAAAAGGTAGGAAGCCTCTTGCTAGTTGAGGAAATGGGGCAGTGCTGTTCCCAGGTACATAGTCAAAAAAGCCAAGACATCTCCTTCTCTGCCACAACTCCCTCATGGCCCCATTCTTCACTGTCAAAGAGAGGAGACATAGAAGGTTTCGGAAAGGAGAGATTCACCACAGTCACCAGCATTCCAGGACACTCACAGGAAAATAAGTCCCTACTCTAAAACTTTCTTTCACCTACTTAATGATGTCTCAGCTTCAAACCATTTGTTCCAAGAGGTGTGAAGTGAAAGTGTTAGTTGCTCAGTGTTGTCTGACTCATGTGAGCCCATGACCTATAGCCCGCCAGGATCTCTGTCCATGAGATTCTCCAGGTAAGAATACTGGAGTGGGTTGCCCTTTCCTTCTCCAGGGGATCTTCCCGACCCAGGGATCGAACCCAGGTCTCCCATGTCGCAGGCGGATTCTTTACCTTCTGAGCCAAAGGGGCTTAAAAGACAAACTAGAAGAGTTGAAGACGTCTGAGCACACACAGGGTACAGCAAAGTTCATTTACAGTTTAATTACAAAAATAATGGTGTCTTTTGCTTTTTGCCGTGGTTTCCTAGGTACGCAACAGATCAGAAACCTAAAAATCCATAACAGATTTACAAAGGAGAAGCCTTTGAATGAGAAAAAGTATTGAAAAAAGTCTGGAAGTGCTGAAGGAAAACTTCTCTAAAGTGTTGGTGAAGCTGAGCCTTGTTCAGTTTCATCTGGGAAAAGGCAGGAGGAAATTCTGTGCAGATATATTTCAAAGTGTGCCCGTCAGCAGGCCACTACAGGGAGCCAGGTCTCAGACCCTGCTCCTGTGGGTGAAGATCCCCACAGGCCCCAGCCAGCTGGGTCTGGTTGATCCCCCAGAGCGATGGATAGAGCTGGTCACAGTGCCTGCACTTTGTCCAAACGGTTCTGCTCGTCCCTTCTCAGAGGACTGGTCAGTAGCCCAGATGATTAAAAAGGAGAAGCACATTATCTCATTTCCCCTGGATACAATACTAGTTAAAAGTGGAAAGAATTATAAACAGAAAGTTAGAGCTTCATTAAGCCCATGATGCAGGTCAAGTTTCCTGGCAGTCAATTCTGCCGCAGGCTAGTGCGAGACATGTAGTCATTTACAGGCAGAAATAATAGCAGATTATATAGTCGTTTCTGTGCAACATGTGTCGGAGCTTTATGTAGCTATTAGTGTTCTTTTCCTGAAGAAAATGGTCAGATAAATATAACCGAGAATGGGTCATTGCTTAATCTTGATGATTCAAATTGGCTCTGCAGGCCACCTTCATAAAACATTGGTTTTCTTTTCTGAAACTCAGTTCCTTTTCATTATTGATTCAAAAAAGGCTACATGAATTTCCACTCTGGAAAGTGAGGTCTATTTTGTGGATTAAGATTTTCAGTGAATTTTAAATACTGAGGAAACAGCATGACTCTGTGAATAGATATGAAAATTACTATAATTTTTCTTTTTTGAGGATTTTTTAAAAATTTATATGTTACTGAACAATAAAAGTCTTCCTTTGTTTTATGAAAGCATCAGAAATATTGCCCTTTAGAAACAGAGAAATTATAAGGTTGATCAAAAAAGTTAATTTGAGTTTTTCATAAGATATTATTAATTTTTATTATTATTATTTAGCCAACCCAATAATAAACTTTTTATAACTTGAAATTTTATAAATCCCACTTACCTGTCAATGATGCAGCACTTCCATTTGGAGTAAACTGAACTGAACTGAGTGATTTCACTCCTCTTTTATTTTTTCAACCTGAAAGTAATTTTGTATTCTTAACTCACAATTCACACTGTAAAACATTTTCTGGACACTCTTCAGTTGACATTTAGGAAAGTCTATTTTCAGGATACAATATGGATTTAATTCATATTATTCTGGTTTATATTTGGATATAATCTTTCACACTTTCAGAGGTTCTGGTATTTTATTTTTTATTTTTATTTTCTGAAAACTGATCTCCGTTAACATTGAAGTAATTTTCTTCTTTAGCAGTTCCAAATGAAAGAATAGAGTTGCATATGATTTTGCATAAATAAATAAAATTGAAACCATTCACTTTGCTTGCTTATCTTGAATCTCTCAAAAGCATTCACCTGGAGAGATTCCTGGGTTCGAGCTAACACTTTGCTGTCTTTGAAGGCGCTGTGACCTGTTTAGTTTCAGTGTATTTTAAATATTCAGAGACTGACAGACTCTAGAACTTGGGTAGGAAACAGGAAAAAAGCTGAGAGTTACCCAGCCATTTAGGTTGTTACCTTAAACAGGCTGATAAAAGCTGACTTCAGACCATATGTGGCCATCAACTTCTTGCCCACAAGAAAAAGTTTATCCCTCTGACAGGAAAGCTGCTGGACAGCTACTGGCTCAGGATTTATTAAATGGGGCAAATCCAGCCATCTGTTCCATCTGTGTAAGTACAGACAACAGTAGCCTTCCTTCTTCCATCTTGAAATGGAAGCAATGTCAATGCTAAAAGGAGCTTTAACTGCCAGAAACAGAGCCCCTCCCTCAAAAGAAAGAAGAGGGAGCAAATGCATAGAAGTGGGGCATGGAGCTTTCCCTGAGAGGGCTAATAAGAGCAAAATAATGACATTTTTCTCCAACAAGATTTAAACAGATAATTAAGAACCCCTGACTTCTATTTCTCCAAAGGACAAGTCTTAAATAGGCCAAAATGGGCAGCCGGGAGTCGTGAGTATTAATATCACAAAAAAGTATATTCACTTTACAGAATGATATTTTGCATAATTGAAAACTCTACTGATCTAATTAAAATATAATCTTCCTTGCTGAAATTCAATTTGCACCGAACTTCTAAAGAACATATCTAGGGTATAAAGTAAACCATGATGACCTTTCATTAGTGGTTATTTGTTTTACTATTTTTCAATTGCCTTTATTTCAAATATTATGAAATGTTTATAGCAAATCATGAACACTTTTTCTAATCCTGCCCCAAATATCATGGTTTGGTATATACACTTTAGCCTTTTAACTATTATATACATTTAGTGAAATATGAGACAGTTCAACATAATCTTTTGTTTGTAATGTGTTTTTTACTTACAATAATATGAATATCTTTCTAGATCAGTACA
Source organism: Aepyceros melampus (assembly GCA_006408695.1). Taxonomy (NCBI): domain Eukaryota; kingdom Metazoa; phylum Chordata; class Mammalia; order Artiodactyla; family Bovidae; genus Aepyceros; species Aepyceros melampus. Next base: position 16,415 of record SJXQ01001443.1, on the reverse strand, counting down.
TACCAATTTGCTTTATTCTTGTTTTAATCTTTTTAAAATTTTTTTAAAATGTTATTGGAGTACAGTTAATTTACAATATGGTGTTAGTTTCAGGTATACAGCAAAGTGAATCAGTTATATATATATATATATATATACACACATCTACTCTTTTTTTAGATATAGGCCATTAGAGAGCATTGAGAGGAGCTCCCTGTGCTATACAGTACGTGTATGCTAAGTTGCCTCTTTGCAACCCTATGGACTATAGCACACCAGATTCCTCTATCCATGGGATTCTCCTGGCAAGAATACTGGGATGGGTTGCCTTGATCTCCTCCAAGGGATCTTCCCAACCCAGGGATCAAATCCACATCTCTTGTGTCTCTTGCATTGACAGCTGGGTTCTTTACCACTAGCACCACCTAGGAAGCCTTTTCTATACAGTAATAGGTTCTTATTAGTCATAAAGTGTAACTTATAAAATATCTAAATAAAATATAGCATAAAATATATAGTAGTGTGTATATGTCAATGCCAATATCCCAATTTATCCCTCTTCTCCCTTTTTTCTTTTTACTGGTTGAAGTACTACTGAGAATCAAAAGAAAAAAGTTACTCATAATCCCACTTTTTTTTCACAGTTAAAAAAGCAATTAAATATTGGGTGAAAATGTGCTGTCTACTCATTCATTTACCTGCACTTATGCTGTGATAGTAAATACTGTTTACAGTCGGGAGAATACTCTTCCAGATTTTGACCACATTGATACTGACATATCTGTGTGCACATCTGCATATGCATGTGTCTTTAAATAAAGATTAAACAGTGCTGAAGTAGTGGTGTGAAACTTTCCTTTCCTCCAATCTTAATATGTTTATACATTTGTTTAGAACAGTGATGAAAATTACCTCCATCTTTTTAATGCTGCATAGTATTTTATTGTGTAAATGTGCTATATTGACTTACTTAGTCCTTTATTGACAGGCATTCAGATGATTTTTTAGTCTTTGCCATCATAAATTTGCTCATTCTTTGGGATATAAATCCTTATATAGTTGCACCCTTATTTCTAGCATAAAGATTCCTAAGAGTGAAATTAATAGATGAAAACAAATGAGAATTTTGAACTTTAATATACCTTGCCAAATCACTTTCCATAAACAGTGTGTGAGCATGTCTGGGTCCTCACACTTCCATCAACACTGGTGTTTATTACATGTTTTTATGTTAAAGTGAAAAATACAAATCTCATGGTCAGCCCAGGTCTCAGACATATTGACAAAAACGTGTACAAGGAGGTGCTCCATTAACTTATATACATCACTGAGATATTGATTCTTCTCTCCATAGCACTACTTTCAGGATTTTTTCTTACCAAAGGACATATCATTTCATACAAAGAAGCTGAAAGAGAATTGAATTGATATTTAATATTGATTAAATATATGGCTTAATGCGAATCATATACTGAGCAAAGCAAAGTGACTTAAAACCCATATTTACTCAGTAGATACTATTGTCCGTATACTATTTAGGTGTCTAGTTCTTGGGGTACATGAAGTGAGTGTTAATTTCTCAGTCATGTCAGACTCTGCGACCCCATGGACTGTATCACACCAGGCTCCTCTGTCCATGGGATTCTCCAGGCAAGAATACTGGAGTGGGTTGCCATTTCCTTCTCCAGGGGATTTTCCCAAACCAGGGATCAAGCCTGGGTCTCCTGTATTGCCAGCTGATTCTTTACCATCTGAGCCACCAGGGAAGCATACATTTATATTTATGTTTATATTTACGTCTACGTTTATGTTTATGTTTATATATACTGGAGTGAATTGTCGTTTCCTCCTCCAGAGGATCTTCTCAACCCAGGGATTGAACTGGCATCTCTTATGTCTCCTGTGTTGTCAGGTGGGTTCTTTATCACTAGACCACGTGGGTGGCTCATTATATGTATATATGTATGAGGGGAGAGAGATGAATAAATCATATACATATGTACACATATACATATATAAAAACAAATATATAGATGCATAAGTATCAATCTTTGAGGAAACTTGAAGAGAACAATATACCTACCTATAAACTAGTAGTTATAACAGAGTATGATATGTCTGATGCAGGTAATGTGTTATGACAATGCAGCAAAGAGAACACCTTCTTTTGGACAAGAAGGGGAGTGGGAACCAAGAAAGACCTCTCACAAGACATAACAATGTTGTGTGGCCCCAAGCAGCCTAGGACTTCTAGACAGGGGCGACGGCGTAGGGGAACAACAGGCAGATTGTGTGGGGAATACAGGGTGATGGCGGGAACGACAGGGGAAAGGCCTTCCAGTGAGAAAGATTCGTTTCAGCTGTAAAGGATTTTGATTGTTAGGCCGAAAACTTTGGATCTGAGCCTGTACCCACTAGTGAGACAGTGAATTTTTACTAAGCTGAATAATGGTAGCACATCATCATCCCGGAAATGTGACAAATCATTTCTCGGGTGGGCTTGTGCAACTTCTCATAACCACAGTGAGTGATTAGTCAAAGGAACATTACTCTGACTTGCAGAAACAGTATTTTGATAAATATTGCCGTATTTGTCTTCTCCTTAGAGTTTTACATTTCAGTATTTTATCCTACTGTCCAATGGACAGTCAGTGCATATTTCACAAATATTTCCAGTTCAACGCCTAAGCTGAATACCTCCCCCTCCACCTCACTTTGTACTCAGACCTTTCCCTTCCATCTAGGAGCCCAAAGATTCCCCAGAGCTATCCTTTCCCTCTCCCCCTCACTGCTTATAACTTCCTCCTACACACCTCTTGTGTCCTAGCCACTTTCTCATCATCCTGATTCAGCCCTTCATTCCTTCCTGACCCATCTTCCTGCCTCTAGAGTCAGAAGTCTCCAGTCTAGTTTCTGTATGTGTTTTTAAACAATAGATCTAATTGTATTACAAGATCCTACGCCACCCTGTACCATTAATATTCTTCCATCATGTTCATAATATATTATCAAGATTTAAGAAATGGTTATAAAATATGGTGAACAGTAAATAGTTGCACATGTAATAAATATGTGTATAATACACAGGTGGAACAGGAGGCATATAGAAGTCTGAGGAAAGCCAAAATATTACCTGACTTTATATTTACTTTTGTATTTTATTTTTTATTTTCCAACTTCATAGTGAACATAGATACTTAGCAAATAATTAAGTAAATGAGAGAGAAAAGATAAAATCCAAATCCCTTGGTATAGTTTTTATCACTGCATACTTTGGTTCCTACTTCCCACAAAACCTAAAGATGAGCCATACCTCTCTCCTTGACGTTCTTAAAATATACCACACCTCTCTAATTGTTAGAACATGCATATTTATTCTTTTCTTGAAAATACTTGTTTCCTCTTCTCTTCCTACACATCCTTCAACTCTGACCTCCTTTTAACACTCTTGAAAACTAGGGTTATTTCATCACATACATCTCTGTGTTTTTTGCATTTGGGTAGAGCACAACAGATGACCTCTGAGTAAATGAATGATAAATAATTTCTTGGGTACAAAATAAAGACATAGCCTCCATCAACACTTATGTTAATACTTTGTATGTAGCCTCCAAAAAGAACTCCAAATGACTTTCTCTGTGGCGTTCAAGTAGACAGTGGCTGCTGTGGTAGGCAAAGCTTCAGAAGACACAGGTTTCTATTATTCTTGTATTAAAAAAAAAAAAAGGACCAATGTATATTCTAAGTCACATTTGAAGTTTGAAGCTTTCTATCTTTTGTTTAATTTTAATTATTTTTTTTACTCATAATGCATTTTATTTCTCTAATATGGAAATGACTATAGGTATTTTTAAAATCATTAGAAAGGACTTACATATACAGTTATTCCTTGGCATCTGCTTTGAGAGTACTCAAGTGCCTTAAATGTATATCAAATGGTGTAGGATTTTTATGTAGTCTACACACATCTTGCTGAATACTTTAAATCAGAGGCCCCACCTCCAGGCCATGGACCCATACCACCTGTCAGATTAGCAGTGGCATGGAAGTACACAATAGATGTAACGTGCTTGAATCATCCCCAAACCACCCCCTCCCCCAGTCTGTGAAAATTGTCTTCCACAAAACTGGTCCCTGGTGCCAAAAAGGTGGTGTGGGAGTGGTTTGGGGCTTCCCAGATGGCTCAGCAGGTAAAGAATCTGCTTGCAACACAGGAGACATGGGTTTGATCCCTGAGTGGTGGTTTAGTTTTGCTAAGTGATGTCCTACTCTTGTGACCTCGTGGACTGTTGCCTGCCGTGCTCCTCTGTCCATGGGGATTTCTCAGGAAAGAATACTGGGGTGGATTGCCATTTACTTCTCTAGGGGATCTTCCTTCCCAACCCAGTAAGAGAACCCATGTCTCCTCTTGCATTGCAGATGGATTCTTTACCCACTGAGACACCACAGAAGCCCAAGAAGGATGGGAACTGCTGCTTTAAAATCATCTCTAGATTACTTATAGTGCTTAATACAATGTAAACACTATGTAAATAGTTGTAAACGTAGATGCTGTGTAAATGGCATGACAAATTCAAGTTCTGCTTTTTGAAACTTCCTGGAACCTTTTTTTCCTGAATATTTTTGGTCAGTGTTTGATTGAATCCACACGTGGGGAACCTGTGGCTTCAGAAGACTGACTGACTATTGCTATTTAACTTCACTAAGAATTAAATAAGCTAACACTTATAAAGTGATTTTAAAAGAGTTTAATCATGCATTAGAGAAGGCACTGGCAACCCACTCCAGTGTTCTTGCCTGGAGGATCCCAGGGATGGCGGAGCCTGGTGGGCTGCCCTCTATGGGGTCGCACAGAGTCGGATACGACTGAAGCGACTTAGCAGCAGCAAAGATTAATAATAGCAAAAAGGAGCACAACAATTTCTTAATCCTCAAGTAAATGGTTTTAACTTACAGTTGAATTATTGAAACCAATATGATTTAGTGTTAGTTGTGAACTTTAAAAGCAGGTCTTTAGACATTGTTTTTTCTCTCCTATTCCATAATGAAGGGAACATCATTGGTTCCCTGTTCCTATGTATATCCGGGGAGATACAGTTTCATCAATAATTTTTTTTCTTAGCATGCAACTTACTTGTACCATTTAATACTGCTTGACAATATCAAGCCATTTTCTAATTCTTAGTGATTTACAGTTGTTCTTTTTTTTTTTACAGTTCTTAAAATATGAGAAAAGTGTTTGAATGTCTAATTCTCATTATAAGGAATAAATGATTTTTATTTGCAACCTAAAGAATTAAAAATGACATATATATATACTTTTTATCTTGGTTTTTCATAAAAGTTAGCTGCAAATAACAAATAATAATTTTTTCTCATATGTTTGTAAGAAACTTCCCCAAAGTGGTGATGGTCTGGGGGAAATCTGAAAATGTTAAGCCAACTCAAAGGAAATTTAAATTATATAGATATTTAATTGAGTTCACTGCTGCTACATGTATATTCAGATAAGTAATAGATTAGATAGTGGTCATCAAGAATTTACAAAAAAGCACTATTGTGATTTACAAAGGACTAGTGCCTTCTGACACATTATTTTTTGAATAGAAACAATGCTAGGTGTATATGAACAATAAATCCCTATTTTAAATGTGAGGAAGCCAAGGCTCAGAGAAAGTAATTTAAATGTCCCATTTACACGGCTAGCATTGTTGTTCAGTCATGTCCTCCTCTTTGTGACCCTGTGGACTGCAGCTCACATGGCTTCCCTGTCCTTTGCTATCTCCATGATTTTGCTCAAACCCATGTCCATTGAGTAAATGATGCCATCCAACCATCTCATCCTCTGTTGCCCCCTTCTCCTTCTGCCCTCAATCTTTCACAGCATCAGGGTCTTCGCGAGGTGGTCAAAGTATTGGAACTTCAGTTTCATCATCAGCCTTTCCAATGAATATTCAAGGTTGATTTCCTTTAGCACTGACTAGTTTGATCTCCTTACAGTTCAAGGAACTCTTCAAGAGTCTTCTCCAGCACCACATTCAAAAACATCAATTTTTCTGTGCTGAGCCTTCTTTATGGTCCAATTCTCATATCTGTACATGACTACTGGAAAAACCAAGAAAAATCAAGATTGTTGGGAAAAATATCAAGAACCTCAGATACACAGATGATTCCACCCTTAAGGCAGAAAATGAAGAAGAACTGAAGAGCCTCTTGATGAAAGTGAAAGAGGAGAGTGAAAAAGTTGGCTTAAAACTCAATGTCAGAAAGCTAAGATCATGGCATCCAGTCCCATCACTTCATGGCAAATAGATGGGGAAACAATGGAAACAGTTAGAGGCTTTAGTTTGGAGGGCTCCAAAATCACTGCAGATGGTGATTGCAGCCATGAAATTAAAAGATGCTTGCTCCTTGGAAGAAAAGCTATGACCAACCTAGACAGCATATTAAAAACCCGAGACATTACTTTACCAAGAAAGGTCCATCTAGTCAAAGCTATGGTTTTTCCAGTATTATGGATGTGAAAGTTGGATGCTTTCAAACTGTGATGTTGGAGAAGACTCTTGAGAATGCCTTGGATGGCAAGGAGATCCAACCAGTCTATCCTAAAGGAAATCAGTCCTGAATATTCATTGGAGGGGCTGATGCTGAAGCTGAAACTCCAATACTTCAGCCACCTGATGTGAAGAACTGACTCACCTGAAAAGACCTTGATGCTGGGAAAGATTGAAGGTAGGAGGAGACGGGGATGACAGAGGATGAGTTGGCTGGATGGCATCACCAACTCAATGGACATGAGTTTGAGCAAGCTCCAAGAGTTGGTGATGGACAGGAAAGCCTGGCATGCTGCAGTCCATGGGGTCGCAAAGAGTTGAATAAAACTGAGCAACTGAACTGACTGACTGCAAAAAGCATAGCTTTGACTATATGGACCTTTGTCAGCAAAGTAATGTCTCTGCTTTTTAATAGGCTGTCTAGGTTTGTCATAGCTTTTCTTCCAAGGAGCAAATGTCTTTTAATTTCATGGCTACAGTCATCATCCACCGTGATGTGGGAGCCAAGAAAATAAAGTCTGTCACTGTTTCCATTTTCCCCCCATCTATTTGCCATGAAGTGATGGGACTGAATGCCATGAACTTAGTTTTTTGAACGTTGAGTTTTAAGCCAGTTTTGCCACTCTCCTTTTTCACCTTCAGCAAGAGGCTCTTTAGTTTCTCTTCATTAGAACCTAGTGTTAACTCAGAATTTTTATTTTAAATTCCAGAATGACATAAGGAAATGAGTATGGGTTTTAGAATCATACAGACTTATATCTGAAGTTTGACCACACATGTGATAAATTACTTAAGTGTTATTTGTTTAGAATTACTGTTAGTGCAACTAACACCTTCTAACTCATAGCTGTGTTGTATAAGGTATATAATGTGCCCATTGGCACATGCTATTGAGTTCTCATCATAGCTTCATTTATTGAGCCCTCATTGTGGATCATGCATGATTCTTCATTGTTTCTGTGTGTTAATGTGTTTAATCCTTTCAACAGTCTTGTATGGCAGGCTTTCACAAAAGAGGAAACTACCCAACTAGGGATTTAATTTACCCAGGGTTACAAAGTGGTGGAGCCGAAATCTGAATTCTGCAGTCTTACACAATAGCATTCACCCTTAACCACCATACTACTAATCATATTAAATCCAGACCCTTCTATTCCTTTTTCATGTGCCACCCTGGCCCCAATGACCCTGTTTTCTAGGACTCAGACTTCATAGGTGAACTATTTAGTATGTAACCAATTTCAGGGGTATAATAATGGATAACATCTGATGTAGCAAATAAATGTGACTGATGTTTTTCAGAAAAGAAATCTGACTTTAAGAATTAAATTTAGTAGCATAGTGTACAGTCTGAATAATGAATTTTGTTATTGATACCCAGGACACTTGCTATAAATGAACAAAGAAATGAATTAGAATAGGATTATATCATGTACATAATATGTGACTTACTACAAAAGGAAAACTTGCAGCTAACTAAAGAATTTATTCTTTCCCAGGAATGATTTCTTAGTTATGCCAGGCAGAGTCTGTCATCACAGAATATTCCTTTTATTTATAATTTTTAGAAAGTAGTAAATGATTTTACTATTTTTAAAAAGAATAAGTTGTAAATTGTTTCCATATAGCTTTGTGGTTTTTCTTTTGATTTGGTCTTTGCTGCCACATATGAGATTTTCACTCACAACCTCGTCATAGAAACAAGTGATCTCATAGTATTTCTTAGTTCAGTATTTTTGACACAAACTAATCATCAAAACAACTAAGTTTATGTATTGCGTTGGCAAAAAGTTTTGGTAATTACAGAAAGACCTGGATGAACTTTCTGACCAACTCAAGAGATTCTCCTCATCATGGGTTCATTAAGACATAGTTGAAAAGATTTCATTAAAAAGTGACTTTCTCCTCAGAAAATTAAAGCTCTGAGATAGCTGAATTATCTGTAGTATTAACAGTGAAAACTTGTTAAACACTTTTCAGAATCAGCTTTATTAAATGAGAAAAAGTTATTTGTAGAACACTGCACTACTGATAGTGAAAATAAGAAAATCTAAAGTTTTTGCCAAAAATTAGTTTAGTTGGTCTATGCCATTATTTTTTGACTTAATACCTACTTACTAGCCTCCCAGAAATCTGTATTTCATGGAACATATTTTGGGAAACATATAGCCTTCTCTGAATTATTATATCATTTTTATTTCAATAAAGATTTTAGAGTAGAATCAGCATTTTGAAACTTTATGAAACACCATGCATGCATGCATGCTAAGTTGCTTCAGTCATGTGTGAGTTTTTGTGACTCTGTGGACTGTAGCCCACGAGGCTCCTCTGTCCATAGGATTCTCCAGGCAACAATACTGGAGTGAGTTGCCATGCCCTCCTCCAGGGACTCTTACAGACCCAGGGATTGAACCTGTGACTCCTCCATTTCCTGCATTGGCAGGTATGTTCTTTACCACTAGTGCCACCTGGGAAGCCCATGAAACACCATAGGAATGATTAAAAAAAAAAAAAAAGTGGCCAATCTGTAGAACAGTTTACTCTCTTAGTATTATTTTTTCCCCAGTCATCAGCTTTAAGTGTTAAACCATTTAGTCTTATCCCAGCTCCCATGACAAAGAATACCTGGTATAAGGGAGGGGAAATCAGTGAGATTTAAGCCTGCCAAGTGCTATGTCTGTTTTGGTTTTGACCTGTCAAAGTCAGTCAATACAGTGGAGCCCCAACACAGATGGCCTTTTAAAGATAAAACACGGAGGAGCAACCAAGTATCAGATCTGGGCAGGGTAACAACTGCAGAGTTCTAGAACAAAGCCAGGCCTCTTACTTTAAAGCAACATTCCCTACAGCTTGGTTCTGCAAGGCCAGGCAAGCATATCTGATTGGTGACGGCGGAATCCCACAACAGCTGTTGACTCATGCAAAGAAGTGACATACTGTAGAGATCAACTTGAAATGCCACGTGGTTGTGGATTATGGAGAAGCAGTGGCAGAAGGCAGGTCCACTGGGCAGGGGAAAGAGCCAGTGGTTTCAGCTGAGTGGAGGGAGGCATCCTAGGGCAGACACACCACAGCAGCCTTTGGAGGCTAGAGCTGTGGAGACTTAGAGAGATGTGATCTATAAGGACTCACTCATCAGACTTGGCTTTGAATGAAAGAGGTATTTCATCCCACACAGGGAGTTGTGACAACCACTTACCCAGTAATGATCAAATCATGGCAACAGTATTCAAGTTCAGGAAATAATGAGCTCATGTAAAACCCCTGGGGAATTTAAGACAAACTCAATGATAATCTTATATCTTGAAATTTCTCCAGGACGCCTGCTTATAATGGGGTCATGGAGTCTTAAGTTCCTCCATTAAAATGGGCAACCCTTAATTCTGTATTGGATGCCAAGGAAGATAGCACATGTTCCACAGGAAAATGCCCACTCCTTCCTGGGCAAGCTTGCTGATAACTGACACTATCAAAGCCAGAGCTGATATGGCGGGAGTAGGTTCTGAGATAAACTGCTTCAGAGTTTTGTAACTGACACCATATGTTTTTGCACAGCCCCCAAACACAAGTCACTCCAGCATTCTTGCCTGGAGAATCCCGTGGACAGAGGAGCCTGGCAGACTACAGTCCGCGGGGTCGCAAAGAGTCGGACACGACTGAGCAACTTCTCACACACACACACACACACACACACACACACACACAAACACAAGTAGGGAAAATCCATTCCCAATTTGCTCCAGATAGTGCTGTGCATTTTATGGCTGAGGACTGAACCCCAAGCTAATAGCCACAGCAAAGGGAAAGAAAAACACAGCGATTTATAAATTAGGGTGCAGTTAGTCTTCAGATATAAAGGATGCCCACGTTTTTGTAAGCATTAGAATGGGAAATCAGCTGCTTTGAGCCGCCATCACCCTTGCCTGCCTCCATTGTTTCCACTGCTTGGAAGCCCACCAGCTCCCATCTGCCTGGTGCACTCCAATAGAGTTCCAGTTATAATCTCTTTTGTAAAACAGCATCGATCTTGTTCCTTTGTGCCAAGCCTGTGTCCAGAACTATTTTCATTACCACCGTTAAGTGCTTTCTACAGCAATTGTGTGTTTACATATCTGTTTTCTCTGCTAGAACTCCATGAGGGCAGGGGCTGTGGCTGGCTTGTGGAGATGCTGATCAAATGTCTGTTAAAGGAATCAATTGAAACAAACAAATGAATAAATGTCATAAACTATAAATGTCTTTGGAGAACTGAAAATACATGACAAACGAGTACTGATGGCTTTGAAAATCACGTGAAAACTGTATTCCTTGATGATAGGCAGTAATAAATATTCATTGTCTACCATGGGAATCAATGTTGTCTTTAGCTAACAATTAATTTTCTAATGTGCTAGTATTCTAAAATAAAAATTATTTGAGTAACAAACCATAAGCTGGAAAGGTATTTGGAGGCTTTTTATTTTTCCACCAGAGGGAATAGATTTGGCCTGAATCATACACACCCTTGCCTAGTCCCCACTTTTGACCAACTGTAAGCATTTAAAGTGCAGCTGGTTATGTTTAGAGATGCCATCTGTAGCCATGAAAAAAAGATCTTTCCTGATGAAGAGTTAATTGGTCTAAATGTTTCATAAACATGATCTTCATGTCTTAGTACAGTGTGTTTTGTTTTATCTTGTTTTGTTTTTCAGTCTATGAAGCATGGGCTTGAAGTCAGATAGACCTATGTGTTCCAACTCTAGCTACTCTGCTTGCTAAGGTGTTTGATTTCAGAAAAGCTTCTACAAAACTCTATACATCTTTATTTCTTCATGTGTTGAATAAGGAAAATATGTACTTCAAGCCATTGTAAAGATTCAGTGCAGTGGTGTGTAGGATGTCCCTTCCCCCATGCTTGGCATAACCTGTTTTTTTTGTTTGTTTTTTTTTAATTAAAATTTTTTTTTGGCTTCATGGCATGCAGGATCTTAGTTCCTCAACCAGGAATCAAACCTGCACCCCCTGCACTGGAAGCATGGAGTCTTAACCACTGAACCACCAGGAAAGTCCCTAGGCTTTCTGTTTATTCAATATAAATGGTGTTTCCTTTGACCCTCACCATCTCACCAAGAGATTTTTATCTCCTGAAGACTTAGTCCAGAAATAGGTATGGACTACCTATTTAGGGTAGTAGGTATTTCTTTAGCCTGTACACTCTCCCCTCACAATTCCTATAAATTTTAAGAGCAAAATACTTGTGGATCAAACTCTATGGGATATAGATGAACACCAATAAGATGTGGCTACTTGCTCTGCTGTATGAAAGGAAATCCAACAAAACTTTGTAAAAGGCTTTGACTGATTAGAACATTCTTTTGGCCCTTCAAGAAAATTCTAAAATATGGTGATCAAAGTACATGAATATTTTCACTTTTAATATTAATGTTAGAGTTACAGAAAGTTCTTAAATACTCTTACCCAGTTTCTTCTAATATTAACATTTTATATGACAATGGCACTTTATCAATTCTAAGAAGCTAATATTGGCACAGCATATTTATCCAACCAAATACTTTATATGAATTTCACTAATTTTTCCAATGATATTTTTTTCTGTTCCGATTTTTAATTGCTCTAGCTGTCATTTTCCTTATCTTCTTTAATCTATGACAGTTCCACAGTCTTTCCTTATCTTTCATGACTTTGATACTTTACAATAATGTAGGTCAGTTATTTTGCAGAATGCCTCTCACTCTTGCATTGTATCATGTTTTCTCCTTACTAGCTGAAGCTCAACATTTGTGGCAAGAATACTGCAGAAATGATGTGTTTCTCTTGATCATTTGATGAGGGTAGTGCTCACTGGGTTTCTCCATTGTAAAGTTACATTTTTCCTGTGTAACTACTATCTTAGGGGGATGACCTTTAGTCTGATTAACATGCGTTAAAATAGAAGACTATGCAAAGAAAGGATTTTCCTGTCATAGTACAATTATTTTTATAGGTATCTCATTTTACATTATTAGGATACGTTTATACTAAAAGGTAATATTAAATTTTGACCTTATCACAACAGTTTGATGCTCAGTTTTGGGTGCATCAGCATTTTCTTCTAAACAGGATTTAGCTACATATAGCGTGCTTTGAGCTTAACTGTAGGTGTACAGGTTGCTGATCAGTGAGTGTTTAGAAATGCTATTTAGTGCTCTAAAAATGCTATTACAGTCTCAAAGGAGGTGGAATTTATAAATTGAGACATGTAATGATAGAATTGTTTTGTAACCTAACATGTTTCATGTTACTTGGTTTAAGCTCCCCTAGGTTTTAAAGTCTCACAATTCTAAGGATCACTGTATGTGTACCTGTGTGTGCGTGTGTGTGTAGGTATGTATAGGTCTAGGTGTCTTTGTATAGAAGTTACCACGTTGAATGAAGTGAGGAAGTGCTCCCATGATGTTCAAAACTACTGTAACTATATGTTTTATTAAAATATTTAACTCTATTTGTGCCATTTATGTTTCTTGCCAGAGCTAGGAAAACTGCAACATATGGGATCTTAGTTCTCTGACCAGGGATTGAACCTGTGCCATCTTCACTGGAAACATAGAGTCTTAACCATTGGACCACTAGGAAAGTCCCAAGAGCTGCATTTTTAACATCACAACCTTCTATACTTTATTAGTGGACTATTTATAAGTGGGGCAGTCCATGCTGCAATACTTATCATAGCAGTTATGGTCGCTGTGGCTGATCACTGTTTCCTGAGAAGACCTGCTTGCTGTTTTATATGTGGCAAACGTTTGTTATGTTTGGTGTCATGCTCTTGATAATACACATCTTTTAAAGTATTTCTGTAGCCTACTGCCTATTTTCATTCACAGTAGTATTTCTGCTTCAGTCTACAAATAATTAATTTGCTCCTTTGGAACATGAAATAAGCTTTTCTTTCCGTCATTGTTGTTATTGTTCTGTCATTTCCCAAACTGATCCAGTTTCTTCAACGTGCAAGAGAGTCCATGGTTATACATTCAGCAACAATTCCACATTCTTTGTTCACAAATCAAAAAGAACTGAAGTTCTTCAAATATCCAGACATAAAATCATTCTTCTTTGTTTCATTTGCATTCACATCTACCCTTCTGGACTCCATCTGGAACCCAAACCAAAAGTGTTGAAAGACCACAACAAAGGCTGCTTTCCTTGGAGCTCACCGGAAATGGGAAGCATTAGTCATTTCACAGGCCCCTGTCTCACTAGATTATCCAGTCCAAATTCTACAAATCCTGGAGACTCAGATGTATTTCTAAATTGAGAATACAGGGTGCCTTTCAGAATGGACTCCAGCAAGCAGGATCACATTGGCCCCACGCTGTTTAATTTGGAGACCCAACAGAGCTTCCCTGTTGGCTCAGTGGTAAAGAACCCACCTGCCGTGCAGGAGATGTGACAGGAGCCATGGGTTCGATCCCTGGATTGGAAAGGTCTGCTGGAGGAGGAAATGGCAACCCACTCCAATATTCTTGCCTGTAAAAATCCCATTGACAGAGAAGCCTGGCAGGCTACAGTTCATGGGGTGGAAAAAGAGTTGGACACAACTTAGCGAATGAACAATCTAAGATTAAAAAAAAGAGAAAATGGTATATTGCTAGTTGAGGGATTTGTAATGCATGAGAAATATAAGAAGTGTTCCAAATATTGAGGTCATATTAGTAAATTTAATTGACTAGAGCTAATTCATCTGTTTATAATTTGCTTCAATTTCCTTTGTTCCTGAGTTCATAGGGGACCAAGAATTCTTAGGATAATATACCACCACTTTTCAGCTGATGATTATTTAAGGAAAGAAACACACACAATGATGTTATCTTATATGATAGCTCATTACTACTTGGATTCTAATGTGTTATAAATAAGGCTATGAAGCCCAAAATACAAATAGCAACTCAAAACTTCATACACAATTTGGCTACCTAACACTAAGTTCTATTATTTTTAAAAAAGAATTAAAATCGAAAACTTGAACTCTTACTAAAACAGGATAACGTCTACGGCCATACCACCCTGAATGCACCCAATCTTGTCTAAAACAGGATAACATCAAGCATTGAAACACATCAATTTTTAAAGCAGTGTTGTTAGAGGTCCCTTCTGCACAAAGTAGAATGACTTGACTGGCTACTTAGTTTCATTAAAATTTAAAATAAGGCAATTATATAGGTAAACCTTGTTCACTGCAAATATTTTATTAGAACAAACTAAAGTCAAAATGTCCCTTACTCCTCCATAAAAATGTTTAATTTTGTACTGTCCTTTAAAACAGCAGCTGCTTAGTAAAAAAATTTATAAGTTTTATAGAGGACAGAGCCTAGCGACTTCTCTGATAAGAATCTTTAAACAGAAGAAAATCAAAGAAGCTTCATTCATTGCCATGATCCTAAATTTTGTGTCATTAGAGTGAGCCAAGGATTAAAATCATGATTCCAAAATAATTTTACTGATCTCTATCTATTTGCTGTCTTGTTCTCCAAATGCCATGCACTTGGAACTTGAATGGCTATAATCCTCACAGTTTTAGAATGCTTCATGCTCCTCCTTCTACCTGGAACATGTACTCAATTCCCTTTCAGTTATATTTCCTCTGATAAACTATTAACTCTGTGGACGCAGGACAGTATTAAATGACTATGCAGACCCATAGTCCTCACAGCCCTCAGTAGGAACCAAACCTGCCAATGTCTTGTTTGATTTGGACTTCCAGTTCCCAGAACTGTAAAAGAAACTTCTCTTGTTCAAAGCACCCAGTTTATAGTACTATGCAGGAGCCATAGGAAACTAATATACCTTCAAAGGAGCTACCAATACTTTTCTGATGTCTTATTCTTTTACTTTGCCATTTTAAATGTTATTTTCTTTGCTTAAATTTGTATTTTTTAAAACACAAACATGATTCATACCAATAGTAAAATCTTCAAAATTGTTCATTTTTGCTTCCCCATCTCTAGCCTACCACCCTTAATCTTCCAAGAGAGCCACTGTCCAGTGTTTCCAGGATATCCTTCTGGAATCTGTGTATGCACAGTCAAGCATATGCACATTTCTAGCACTTTATTTTACTAAATAAGATCAAGATGTATTTAATGTCCTGAAACTTTCTTTATTGCTCTTAATATCTGTCTCTCCATACCTTTACTCTGCCTTTTTCTCTTCAGAAAATTAGTGTTCCATCATTATGGACGTATAACTTGTTTCACCAGTTCCCTATTGATGGACAATTAAGGTGTACCAAGTTTTCTGTTATTATATGAAGTGCTCTAGTAAATTTCCTTGCACATGAATCTTTGTAAACTTTACCAAGTATATTTGTAGAATTAAATCTTCCGTTCCGTTCAGTCGCTCAGTCATGTCTGACTCTTTGCGACCCCATGAATCACAGCACGCCAGGCCTCCCTGTCCATCACCAACTCCCAGAGTTCACTCAGACTCACGTCCATTGAGTCCGTGATGCCATCCACCCATCTCATCCTCGGTCATCCCTTTCTCCTCCTGCCCCCAATCCCTCCCAGCATCAGGGTCTTTTCCAATGAGTCAACTCTTCGCATGAGGTGGCCAAAGTACTGGAGCTTCAGTTTTAACATCATTCCTTCCAAAGAAATCCCAGGGTTGATCTCCTTCAGAATGGACTGGTTGGATCTCCTTGCAGTCCAAGGGACTCTCAAGAGTCTTCCCAACACCACAGTTCAAGAGCATCAATTCTTTGGCGCTCAGCCTTCTTCACAGTCCAACTCTCACATCCATACATGACCACAGGAAAAACCATAGCCTTGACTAGACGGACCTTAGTCAGCAAAGTAATGTCTCTGCTTCTGTGGTCATGTATGGATGTGAGTGTTGGACTGTGAAGAA